>CM043111.1:15813479-16413479 GCA_023701765.1 Hylyphantes graminicola
ACATTTGGTTTACCATTTCTAAAATGACGGCCGTAGTCTGTGGGTTTATTGAAGGGAGAAAAATAAACGTTTATTTAAAGCTCTTTAGGGAGGGTCCTGGGACGTATAGTCAATGAAGATGAAGCCCTGAAGTTATTTTTAGAATATTTTATAATCTTTTTTTAAATTCGAAACATTTTTTAATAGAAAAGAAGGTATTGACATGGTAGTCTTCCCGAAGTCTGTCCTTACTTCGGTGACGAAATCTGTTCTATCGATCAGATCTTAAGAATCATTTTTGTCATCGAAAGGTAGGACAGCAGGGACCTAACTTTCATACTTTTTGTTCTTCTGTTTGTACGTCCATACGGACATCTGTCATCGTGTCATGTCGACGAACGACCCATTAAAGTAGCATTGGAATTTCATTTTTAGTCATTTAAATTACTGTTGCCTCATCAGCAATATCACGAAAAACCTTAATTGAAATGTTACGGATTATTAATTTTTTTTCTTTGTAAATCGATATGGAATGGCGTTATAAAAAATGTACCGCAATGTGATTTTTTTAATGTTTATTATATTTGTTTACTAAGAAAGTGGTTCACAGTGTTACTTTTTTTTGCTTAAAGAGCTAATTGGTATTAATTTACAATTACATTCCTTTAATTATCAGTGCAATTTGGAGTTTTTTCATGTTTATCATCGCTAAATGTTCTGGAAGTATCAGGTTTTTTTCAAATATTATAGTTATTGATTGTTATTTAATTATAAGAATCTCGTGTAATTTAAGGTGAGATTTTCAAAGCATTGCCAAAGATCACGGAAAGGATGCTACAGGATTTGACTCATTCAATTTTACATAATTATTCTTCAAACTGCAAATAAATTTAGTAAACTATAAAGATTATTTATTTAATTTGCGGAAGGAAAATAGTAATTATAGTAGCCAATTTTTAGAGTTGAAGATTCAAATTGTAACTGAATGCTGGGTTAGTCTATATTTGTTCTAAAGTTATAAATCTTATGGGGAAGTGATTATAAGTGGCAGTTAATGTTATTATAATACCCTTGCCTTTTGACGAGAATTTCATTCTAGTATTTAAGTAACTGCACATGTAGGCTTTTTAATTCTTTTAGAACTTCTCGAGCAATATTCAAGAACATGTGTCGTATGGTGGCAGAGTACTGAAAGTTTAATGTGCCAATCACGCAGTCCGACGCTATTTTAGAGGAATTGAAAAGTTTGCAAAAAACGCGTCCAGATTTCCCGGCTCCAAAGGTGTGCAATGTAGAAAGCTTCTTTCAGAACGAATGTACAGATTAGTGGCGGGAGTAAGGCTTGTTATAAAGAGACTCAGTGTCTAATTTACAAGAGCAACCGAATGAACAAATTGACAAACTGTCACTAGCAATACAAAAGGTTCCTGCACATGTTTTTGGAGACCATAAACCCGCGTTTGTTTGTATCTTGCTGACCTTATTATTGCCTTTAAAACTGCTAATACGACATTGGGGCCATTATACATTGGGGTTTCTACTTTTGCATTAGTATGCCATTAGTTTTAACAAACATAAAGATTGCTACGCCAACAATTAAAGTACGGAACTAGATTTAAGGGATCATAGGAGTCTTAAAAATTGTGGAAAAAAGGTACTACAAAGCATAGTTTGATCTTTCATGTAAATTTTCAACTACTCAATATAAAAGTATAAATTTTTTATATGTAATTCTATAAGAGTTACTTATTATAAAACAAATTTTAAAATTTATGAAACTTCAGCCAAAACTAAAATAAATGATAACAAACATAAAACCATTGGAACACATTGGGATTAGGCTTGCGCGCGAAATGTTTAGGTTAAATTTGAAGAAATGACCAAGAAAATGACTTTATATTGTACAAATATGTACAAACAAAGATTTACACCAAATTTTAAGCTCAATTTTAATTAGAAATTATTTTAAGAGCTTTTTTCTTAAACGTTTATAATTTTTTTTAGAAAAAAAGCTTTTAAAATAATTTCTAACTAAAATTGAGCTCAGAATTTAGGTATAAGTCTTTGATTGTACATATTTGTACAATATAAAGTCATTTTCTTGGTCATTTCTTCAATTTTGAACTCAAAATTAGGCGCGCAAGCCTAATCCCAATGTGTTCAAATAGTTTTATGTTTGTTATCATTTATTTTAGTTTTGGCTAAAGTTTCATAAATTTTAAAATTTGTTTTATAATAAGTAAATTTTATAGAATTTCATATAAAAAATTTACTTATATGTGGAGTAGATAAAAAGTTACATAAAAGATTAAACTATGCTTTGTAGTACCCTCTTTGCACATTTTTAATCGTAGCGGTATCACATCTCGATAATTTTGAATAGAAAGATAATATATTAGTACGTGCAAACCAGAAAAGAAATTGTTTCCTGAAAGATCGTAAGATTTACAAAATAAATATAATTTATTAAGGGGTCACAGGAGTCTAAAAAAATGAGCAAAGAAGATACTACAAAGCATAGTTTGATCTTTCATGTCATTTTTTAACTACTCAATAAATGAGTATAATTTTTTTATATGTAATTCTACAGGATTCATTTATTATAAAACAAGTTTTAAAATTAAGAAACTTTAGCCAAAACTAAAATAAATGATATTAAACATGAAGCTATTTGAACACATTGTGATTAGGCTTGCGCGGCAAATTGTGAGGTCAAAATTGAAAAAATGACCAAGAAAATGACTTTATATTGTACAAATATGTACAAACTAGGACTTATACCTAAATTCTCAGCTCAATTTTAATTAGAAATTATTTTAAGAACTTTTTTCTAAAAAAATTAATAAAAATTAAAAAATTTTGATTTTAAATTTTTAAAAAAATAATTTCTTATTAAAATTGAGCTGAGAATTTAGGTATAAGTCCTAGTTTGTACATATTTGTACAATATAAAGTCATTTTCTTGGTCATTTTTTCAATTTTGACCTCACAATTTGCCGTGAAGCCTAATCACAATGTGTTCAAATAGCTTCATGTTTAATATCATTTATTTTAGTTTTGGCTAAAGTTTCATAAATTTTAAAACTTGTTTTATAATAAATAAATCTTGTAGAATTACATATAAAAAAATTATACTTATACATTGAGTAGTTCAAAAATGACATGAAAGATCAAACTATGTTTTGTAGTACCGTCTTTGCACATTTTTAAGACTCCTATGACCCCTTAAACAAATAAAAAAAAATTAAATGAAAGAGAAATAACCAAGCAACACAAATAATAATTTTCCAGAAATCGTCCCGGCTATCAAAAGTGTACGTGTACCGGAACCAGTATTCGTTAGTCTACCCCTGATTACAATCAAATGCTCCTTATCTTGTGATAAAATCTCTCCGTGCACCACTCCCCAGAAAGAGAAACGTATCCCCTTTTTTAAATCGCCAGACGTATCATTTGGCGAAAATTTGTAACGCCACCTGGTGAGTCAGAATCAAAATAAAGTTGGCTGATAAATCCTCTTAAATAGGAGTTCTTGTTTAATGTACAATCGTGTAGCTCTAGTGCGACATTAATGGAAATCAAAGCCTCAAGTAGAAATAAAACACCATAAATGAATTTAAAAGGCAAATATTTTCCATTATTTTGTCAAATTAATATTAATTACAATATATATTAAATAATTTTTTTTTATTTTTCACAAAATTTTATAATTTTTCTTACTTAAGCCTATATTGAAACCAATCAAATAATATTTGCAGTTTAGTGATTCAACAAAAAATTCGCCTTCAAAGTGGTGTTGGGAAAAAACTTATTATGTAGATGAAAGGTTCTTTTTTTAAATTTTGGAGCATTGTACAAAAATTGTGAAAAAATTTCATTATAAAATTATAAAAAAAGTATACAAAACTTTCTTTGCTTGATATTCGCTTGCTTAACACTTTTTAAAGTATAGTGGGTTTTTTTTGTTTGTGTATGAAACCTTGATTTTGCCCTCAAAAACTTAAAATCTCCTGCCACTTATTAAAACATGTGACTCGGGTACATGTACCTAAAAATAGAACAAAGAATTTACTTACTATCTGCGAAAAAGCATTTCAGTTAAGTTCTTGGAAAACAAAAACATGGCACGAGAAAAAAAAACCTAAAAATATAGCCCCATTCTCTGAAACCCCTTTTTATTATTAGCATTTTGGGACGTTACATTTTTAAAAAAATTGGCTGGAGTAAAACTGCATGATAAATTCTGTGACGTCAAGCAAACAGTGAGACAAGCGCTCCACGCAGGCGTAAAAAGGTACCCACCCCGTTCAATTACGTCACTCTGACGTCACTCTGGGTCATGACGTCAAACAATTCGACTTCTGATGTTGAAACGGATATACGATGTTAAGTAGACTGACTCTAACATTATTATCTCTCCATATATGTTGGGCCCTTAAGTGCTTTGACTTTTTTAAAAAATTCTATTGTAGTCCAGTGCATTTTTTTCTCATTTATTTTAAGGTCATTATGTCCTCTGGCTAGTATCGATTTTTTGTTGAAGAAAGGGGTATGAAATCTCCGTCAAAGAAAAGATTTTATGTTGCGAGTTTCGGGCATTATTTCCTTGTGTGAGGTTTTTCAACGTTGTGAAGTGCTAGGGAATGTATAAATATTTTGTTATATCTTTTATACGTAATAGCCGTCGTGTAGCTCTAGTGCAACGATAATCCAAACCTTAACTTTTATACGTCTTAAAATCAATACAAGTACTTTGTGAGTATAAGTTGGGTACGGGGATAGTAGATGCATATGTTGTACAATAAAACTTGCATGCCTAGAAAACCCTAAGGGCATACAGTACCCAAAAATTGGTAAAAATAACGATTTTTCAGCTTTTACTTCCTATTATTCACAACGTCTCCTAAACATATACTGAAAGTTTCATAATATCTTCGGTAGAAAAAAGTTATAGGAATGGCTCCAGCAAAAATTCAATAAGTGTGAATGCATATTTCGTCTGCTTTCAACTTATTTTCTCTGTTTCGCGGATTAAAATTTTTGATTTCAATAAATCAATGAAGGCTTTTTTGTTAAATAAGTTGAAGTTTTCAAATTTTTAACATGTGTTCTAATGTAAATGGGGCACAAAATTGTGCGTGGAATAAAGTCTATGTATAGTTTTTTTTTTAAATGTTGAATTCAATAATATGTAATTTTTTGTAAGTTTCAGTTTAATGTATCTCACTTTTTAACTGTAGCTCACATTTTAAAATCCATGCACAGTTCTTGAACAAATAGTTTAAAAACAAACTATAACAGTTTGGTGGAGTTATTCTCGAAATTCAAAGAGGAGTAGCGTTTTAAAAAAGTTTTAAAATGTTACTTTTTTTTAATGAAAAACTACATGTAAATATTTAATTTTATTACTAGAAAAAAAATATTTAGTGTAAAAATTATATGAAACCACTATATTTTACAAGTTTATGTTATTATTTCTAGAAATAATGCTTTAGGTACCGTATCCCCTCCCATATCGTACCTTACTTTTAAAGCAATCGGGTAAGGTGAAAAGTCTTATTTCTAAATTATTTAAATGCTTTTCAACTCATTAACGACAATTGGTTAGATATCCTATTAAAATATATCTTCTGCTTACACTTTTCTGGAAAACAAAATATTGGACAAATCAAGGTACAATGGCTCTCTGTTCTGAGGAATATGACGAGTCTGCAAATTCTTGACCGCCAATATTGCAGCCCCATTAGTGAAAAAACAAGGTACCGAACAAATTTTGCAAGATAAATTTAGTAAGTTGAAAAACAAACTCGAGAAGGGCGAGGGATTAAACGAATTCCAGTCACTGCGAGAAGGTTAAGTTAAATTCGTTATCGGAAACGCCCAAAAAGTTAATATTTAAGCGAAATATATTGTTTCAGTTTACCTGCACGAATTTAAGTTTATTGCAGTCACCATTATGTCTTAACGACATAGAATTACCTTTATTTTTGTTACTTGACATTGAATCATACAAATCATTACTAAAAGTCACACCTTGCATTAGTGTAATTAGTTAATATTCTAAATTTTGTAGTAAATAATAATTTTGAAGTTGCTTTTACCCCGTTAAAAAATTATAACACATTATTTTTTTTTACAATATTTACATATTTTTAATTTGTATTAACTGTTATTCATCCTCCGACATCCCTTCTCTTTTTATATTTTTTACTTGAATTCAACTTCGATTTGCAATTTTCTGTTTCAATATTAATAATTCTGTGAGCAATATACGAAATTTATTCTTCGAAATACAAATACATTAATCAAACAATAAGTAATAACTATAGAATTTTCAATGAAAGTAGTTTGTTTAATTTTGATGTCCAATATAAAATTAAATGCTGTCTTAGTCACTGGTAGATTCAGTTTGCATAGTAATCGTAGAACCATGACAGAAAATAGAAAATAGTCTAGAAAGTAGAGAATTTCAAAAAATGTATTATATCAAAACCAAAAAACATCATTTATGCTCTGCATTTTCCAATTCTATTTCTGCATTTCCTGCAGAAAATTTCTGTCCCGATTCCTATGTCGACATTTTGAACAACAAGCCCCGTGTGGCATTTTACCGTCACAAACAAATCGATTAACGGATTCTGGCAACAGTAGGAAAAAATAAAATGGCGCCAAAAGATCAGCACAAAGAATGATGTGAGGTTGCAGTTTCTATTTGTAAAAGCTATGTCGTCTACCCACGCTCTAGAAAGTTTTCTCAATGAAAACTCTTTCCACTTTCGTCATTGCAAGTGTAATTGAATGGCTTCCTTTACAACTATTTGTGTTTGGGGGTGTTTTTTTGTTCATGAATGAGTTGAAGAGTTTAGCGGAAGAACGTTCTAAATGACAAAAAAAATTAAAAAAGGGAAAATCTGCTTTGAAGTTTTTAGTTTGCATTCGGATCCATTAAAAATAGTACTTGCAAAGCGGAAAAATATATAATGAACTAATATTTTTATGAAAAAGGGGAAACTTGTTATCGGAAAGAAGTTAGTAACGGGTTCATTGACAAAAAACCTCATTTTTTTTTCAAAAAATTTCACTTAGCACGTTCTTACACTTAACTCTTTAATTGGGAAAACATATAGAACCCTCTGAGGGATAGGAAATCGGCTTAGTTGAAAACTTCTTTTCACTCATGAGTTTAACCTCTTAAGACCAGAGAAAAATCCTACTTGCATATTCTTAATCTAAACATACTTTTCATACAAATATATGCTGAAAAGTATGTTTCGCAAAGTATTTTTTTTTAAATCATGTTTAATAGTTACTGAGAGACACGCCTTAACGCAAATAATACACATTTATGTGCTATAAATGCAAAACAAAAGGATGTATATCTTATTCGTAATTAACAGTTTATTATAGCATTGTTTTTAATGCAAAATGCCTTTTAAAATTAACTACCAAAAGAACTTTTTGAAAAGTTTAAAAAAAATATATATTTTTAAGTACTCTAACTAGCATATTGACCCTCGTTCAACTTCATGTTTTATAGAAATAAATGACTGATACTTGTAATAAAAGGCTGCAAACTGATAGTTGGATCTTCTTCTATCGGACCAGGTCAGTTTCGGAACTAATTATTGCGTAAATCATTTGTAAGGAGATTTTAAAAAGTGTCCCCTAATAGAGACGCTAGGTCGCAAGAGGTTTTTATCTAAAGTTGTAACTGAAATTCTTTTTAAAAAATTATATTTCTTTAGAAAGATGTAAGAAATTACTCCTCCAAACTTTGAATTATTGATTCATTATTGAATTATTTTTTTTACACTAATATCATCAGCCTTTTTGAAACCTCATTGTACATTATGAAAAATAATTGCAACCGCAGTTTAATTTGAATCATACAGAATTAATATTAAATTTTTCAGAAACATGTAAATATTTTACACAAAATATATTTTGCAATATTTTAATTATTTTTTTCATGTAATTCTATTAAATATTTTTAAAAAATATTTAATTCTAGTAATACGCATATCAATAAATGGACATAAAGAAAGCAAGTAATTATAAATTGCTAAAGTGCAACATTTGGAGTATTCTTATCTAAAAGCTAATTATTTTTGAAAGAAAAAACAAATTCTACGAATTATGAAATGGTAAAAAATATTGTTCAGACACTACAAAAACTAAATTGCTACAGATTATAAAGATGTTGTTAAAAATTATTTGCTACGGTTATATTTATGTAATCATTTTTGTAATGTTTATTTCATTTTTAAGGAATAGCGATAAAATTTATTTAGATACTGAATATGTGTAGTTGTTATATTAATGGGGGAGGGGGGTGTTTGAAAGTGTGTATGCCTGTTATTTATATGTTTATTCTTACCATAAATGAAATATTGCTTATAAACATTGCCTAAAGTACATTAATTGTATGTATTTAATTCTGGAACATTGCCTTGAGGGTCGTTTGTATTAAGCAAAGCAAATGCATGACTATTAAATGTTTTAGAGCAAAAATAGTTATACAATTTAACTAAAATATATAAATTTTATAAGAACAGAATAATGTAGAATTAATTACACAAAGTTTCAGATTTAGGAAAGCGCAATTCCTTAATTAACTTGACAAGTCTTCATTTTCTTATAGAAATATAAATGAGGCAAACATTTTAAGCGATTCAAAAAGAAATTTTTATTATACAGTAATATTGATGCAACGTAAGAACTTCGATGTTTAACTTTTATTGTCCTACAAAAGATTTTCCTTTGATCAACTGTATTTAGTTCCTCATCTGAGTTCAGTTTTCTTCTCGTATATTTCTCGAGTAAAAGAGCCTATAGACCTGGCTAACAAAGATGTTGCAACATCTGCAGCTGTTTATTGTAGATTGTTCGGCGCGACGTACGCAGTGTACGTCCTGGTCGTTGATGATAGAATTGTGAATGCTGGCAGTAAAATGGTTAATTAATTTCACTGCTAAAATTTAACCAGCTTGCCTTTTATCCTATTGAGAAGGCGTCTTCAGTACTGCTTATTCCTACCATAAAGTTATCGAGTGTAATCAGAGGCCTGATCTACCGTAAAGCATGGGCGTAGGGCCCCCATAATTTCGGGCCCCCTAAATTTTAGTTTCTATTAAGCTAAATGCTGTAGCCCAACAAAATGTCAGTCAATTAAAAAAAAAGTATGGAGACTGCACTATTTTTAGCTTGACTTTGACTCATACATTGAGCAAACGTGACTAATCGATGCTGTAAGGAAGCCGATAAAATGATAGCAAAATTATGATAAATCGGGCCAACAAGCATCATCATTATGGGGATCATTCGCAAAAGTTGGTTTAACTAAAGAATCGTGGACGGATATTTTACGCCAAATCTGTTAACCCCGACCTATTGGCATTATGGCAACCTTTGGCGAAATTACCAATGGGAAAGTTTATGTCACGTTCTCCATACTGCGGTCATTCATTGGTTGTTTCGGCTCGTTCCAATACCACCTAGATTAGAAGGCCGAAGAACTAAGCAACACAACGTCACACTAGTAGACCAATTTCGATTTGTTGACCAATAACATCGTATCTTAAGATGACGTCGCATCTTGATTCATCTTATCTTAAAAAATGTATTCAAATACAAGATCTAGTCACGAATGATCATTGGTCAAAACCACAGAATTGGTCCACTAATATGACGCCAAGCATTTAGTTCGCCGGTCTTCTAATCTAGGTGGTATTGCTCGTGCCGGGGTTGTCATTCAACCTGGCGATGTTTTTTAAACGACGCCAAATCCGGCCGCGATTCTTTAGTTGAACCCAAAAGTTAACCGTAAAGGGGCCCCCAGAATTTTCAGTCCTATATCAGGCCCTGAGTGTAATCGAATTGTTCGGGTGCCATGCTGTAGCTCTGATTCTAGTATCTTGTTCTCCGCATGCTGCTGACCCCAGTGTTGGCCTGCACGACTTAGCCTGGTAAACTGGTATGTCCAAGTACACTCCTTTGGTAAGCCACACACGCCTCTCTGCTTTTTCGAAAACTCTTTTCTGTCTTCTTCTTACTCTGTCATGTAGGGTCGCTGGATATCGACTCGGCTTGCTTAGGCAGAGACCGGCAATATGATTCTTATTTTAGCAAAGTTCATTATTTTAGGAAAGCGATTGATGTTTGCCCTACACTCAGAAAAAAAAATTGTAGACTTTCAATGTAAACTAGTTCAATACAAAAAGTACTATCTTACTTTTAGTAAACTTATCGAACGTACTTCAAACTTAGAATCACTTAATTCCAAAACAAAGCTGCATCAAAGTATAATTTAATTTTAAAAAATCGGAGCATTTTTTAATAAAACAAAAGTGCACTTTTAGTATAAAAATAAGGAATTTAAGGAAAACTGTGACAATCAGAGAGATTTCTACACAAGTGTAATATTATAATACAGCGTTTACACAGTTATTTGAGTTGAAATAATACATAAATTATCTTGGGACAAAATAATTAAGCACGGTTAGAAAAAATATTTCATTGAAGGTATACTACACATATCCTTCCAAAATGTAGTTTAGCTACTGCGTTTTCATTCTCCGAAAAATTAACTATGTTAAGTTGTGATTTTGTTATACATATTTTAGAAAACAGTTTACTTTACAATTTTTTTTTGTCAATTGCGCAAACATAAAAACATGAACATAATAATGAACATAAAAATCGTCATGAACATAGCATGAACATAAAAATCGTCTCCTCTCGCTATTGTCAGTTGTATTGCAACAACACAAATAATTACGCATCAGCACAATTTTTGTATTGAAACAAATCAATATTGTAATATTGCCATTTTTACTCATTACTGTTTTTCCACTTGTGTTGAGTAAATACAAGGTTTTTTTCTGAGTGTAGAAGGCACTGAATTTTCACTTAATTGCCTCGAGTTATGAAAAAAATGCATTCGCCAAAACAGCTAGTTGTAGTGGCTCTGTACGTATCTCAAGTACAAGTCGATATTGTGTGACTCTAGTTTTTTTTTTTTTTAATTCATTACTTTCTTCTATTCTTTCTACTTTCACCTATTTTTCTTTCCTTTTCTTGTTTCAATATTTGTAAATGACACAAAGTGGCTTATGGCTACTTACTTTATAAGATAGTTTGTAATGTACATCAAACTTGTCAGTTCATAAGTCGGTGTGGCAAAAAAACATTAAAAAAATTCTATGTGTATGACGTTATTGAAAATTAAGCCTACTCAGATAAAATTGTGCTTTGTGTATCGGACGTTACATTAACGTGCGAACGAATATATTTTTGTTAATTGTTTTAGCTACAATGAAGTATCGAACACATTTATAGAAGTCTCCATTAAACAGCAAAAATGTATTAGAAGTTTAATTAGTTGACAGAAGGTTTAGATAAATTAACTTTCTGGAATACGTTATAATAATAAATATTATTCATAAAATTATTAAACGAGAGTTTACTAAATAACTAGTGTTACTTAATTACTATTGTAATATACTATTGTTGAAAGTAATAAAAAGGATTTGTTATTAAATGTTTACTTTTGTAGTATGTTTTTAAAAATTACTTCAACGCTCTTCGGTATTTATAACTAAAATTATCATTTTTATGAATACTTTTATCAAACATTGAACATGCTATGGTACATGGTATAGTTAAGTTGATAGTATACCATAAAACTCTTTTAAGCAATTAATGGTGAATTCATGTATTTGCAACTGGAGTAAGATCATGTAACTGGTAATTAATATTACTGAAATTTTTCGATTGAAATTATTTTGCATGTTGCATGTGTGTGATGCTTTTCAATATGAATTTCATTAGCCTGTTGGAATGAACTAAATTGCATGAGACTGGCTTAGCATGAATTGAATTTTCATTAAGAATGTAATGTATTTCATTTTTTATATTTACCTGTATAAAATTTTTATAATGTCTTGAAATGTATGTTTTAAACTTTTGTATTTTATGTAATGTATTCATGTTTTATTGCAGAAAAATAAAGTATAAATGGGCCTTAAAAACATTTTATCTTTTTTGACTCCTTTTTTTTTTATCAGAATTATATAATTTAATGAAGACGCGTAATTGAAGTACATTTCTTTGTTACGATGTGTAATAATTTATCACAGTTTCAACACTATAATAAATATTTTTAAATAGTGCATGTAAAACTGTTAAAATATTAGTTAAATAATTATCACTGAAATTCTTCAATTTTCGATAAAATTACGAGGTCGATTAAAATACATCGACGATAGCCCTCGTGTAGCTTTTGTGCGACGGTATTTGAACCCAAGTCCAAAGTCTTCTGAAAGTTCAATATACAAATAAGTAAATTTAAAAAAAAAGGAAAATACAATGAATATGATTTTAGCTTGGAAAAACAAAGTACAGTTTTTCGTTTAAACTTTGCACTTTCTTACTTTATTTATTACTTTTAAAAATAATACACTAAATATAATAAAGCAGTAGTATTTTCATAGTGTCATTTTTCATTTATTTTTCTAAAACAATCCATTTAAAAAAAACTTCACATTATTATCAAATACACGGTGTTAAGTTATTAAAAGCGGATATTAGTTATAAACACAGATTAAAAAAGATCTTTGCAAAAGCCACTAAAATTTTCCATGTAATATTAAATTTTAAACACGCTACATATTTTCTACTATTGCATATTTATATGTAAATGTCCCGATTCAATATTTAATTAATATAAATATTTAACAAAGGTAATTTATTTCAAAATAGATTTAATATCAATGAAAAACCCTCACGAATGTTTTTTCCATTGAAATTTTAACAAAAGGAGTTCGTTACAAAATATTTTTAGCACTATTTCATGATGAAAATAGAAAAATTACTTAGTTTTTTATTCTATATATAAAATGTTAATGAAACTAATTATTAAAAACACCCCATTTTTGTTACATATAAATAGGATGTTCAATAAAACGTCTTGAAATTAAAAACTACTGTGTAACATTTATTTTCAAAGTGCCATGAATACCTTTTTAAAAAGAAATAGCTTCAATTAACATTGACTTTTTTCATTGAAACAATTTAGTTACATTTGGATGTCTAATCTATTTTTTATGATAAATTGTAAAATATAACTCGTTTAAAAATAGTTATACATAAATTGGTGCCTAATTGAAGCTTAAACAACTTTCTTAGCCAAAGAAAATATGTGTTAGGTTATCTCTATTAAACTACATAGTTTTGAAGAACCTTAATCAGTATTGTCTCATTTAAAATAAAAAAAAACACAACAATACAATTATCCTCAAATGTAACATTTATTTGTATCAATATTAAGAAATATAATTAAGTATTTTCAAATTACAACTGTCCTTTTTTTTAAAAGAAATCTAATATTAACATTATTTAGATTATTTAGACTTTTATTATCTATCTACTGAGATCCTTTACGTACATTAAAACTCTATCCTAATAATTGATTGTGTATTTTAAAAAGTCAACAAAAAAATCCTCCGTGTAAATAAAACTAGTGCACCTCGCGTTCGATGTCGCTGTTGGGTTATATTGTATTCCATATCATGGGTGTCGACTCGTCACTTGTCGGTTGTTCGAAATTGCGACGCACATTTAAAATAGTAAATTACATTAAAAATTAACAAATATCTATTTTTAAAAAGTGATGAATTGATAAACTTGTCAAGCTCAACGAAATGTCTTAAATTTTATTCACGCACTCTATAAGCTGCACATTCTCAAAATGAAACATAATAAAATACTGTCACGCAGTACAATAAATGATTTTTCTCTAAATATTGGCAATGTTAAAATGTTCTTTTATTTCTAAGCAAAAAAGTGATATTAGTAAAACTGTTCAATAACAAATCTCAAAATGATGCTAACGACTAGTATTTCAAAAGTTATATAAAAAATACTTTGCTTCTTTAGCTATACTTTTACAAAGCAACCGATGCTAACAATAGCAATGAACACGAAAAAAAATCCGATCAACGTTCTCAGTACCCCTCATGTGATTAAATGTGATGATAATTCATCCAAAACACAAAGATCGAATGGTAGAAGCAATTCTTCCAATGAACAACTTAAACGGCCACCCTTACGGTGACGTCTTAAGCCTCGGTTTCCTCGGAGTCCGTCAACACATTTAAGCGGTCGGACAAGTGCGGTGAGTGACGTCATACAAACTATTGACATTGATTACGCTACAGTGGTTTCCTCGGGAGCGTTGCCGGAAAACTCACACGACCGCCAGATTGAGTTGCTGTTGAGATCGTTGGGGAAATCCTGATGACAACGTTTTTTGCTGCTGTCTGTTGTGCGGTGTGCTTGCCCAAAATTAAAAATTTGAGGAAATGCCGGAAGGCGAGAGTTGTTTTACGCTTGCCGAGGAAGAAATGCTAATTGATTTTGTGAGAAATCACGAAGAACCTAAATTTTCCATTTTTGACATGCAAAGACGAAAACCAAAGAGTGAGTTCGCTAGATTTCAAGTTTCGTGTCAGCGTAACGTTCCGATGAAGCGTTGTTCGGTAGGGTGACGTCATCCACGTATATCTGCGGTCGCATTTTTCTGGCGACAGACTACGAGGAAACCAAGGATTTGGTAACATCAAACGTTACTTTTATACCCCACAGGACAAACCACAAGGCAACCATTTCGGTCGAATTAGAACGGTGATGCCTATGGTGGTGACGTAATGACTACGTCGAACATTGTCTCAACAAACCGCACTCCTCCCCGATCAAATTGTCCATTATGAACACTAACTCTCTACAATTGACTTTTAGCGTATAATTTAATTTCAATTATAAGTTATGGCAATGATAAAGGTAGCACAATTTCTTGTTACAAATCTGATCAGGCTACTTTTTGACGACATCCTTACCCACTACGACACTAGTCTAAAGAACCAACTTCTTGTTGTCTTGCCTCCAAGCAGTACATAAAAGGGCAATTTTTTTTATTTTTTTTAACTAGCAGTATATGGTCCCGCCTTACTGGGAACGCGTTAACTTCGCATTGCTTCCTTTTAGAGGCATGCTTACTTGTGAAAATACACTCAAAATAAAAAAAAATTAAATTCGTGTTGGCGCATGCGCACTTAAAAAAGCAAACACTAATAGAGGGTGGCGTCAAGCCCCCGTTTCGGCCCGGTCCATGTATTTTCAAGCTCTGTTATAGTCTCGCAATCCCACGTGGATGACGTTTTTTTAAACTAATTATATTAATTAAAAATCACAATCAAATATGAAAAAAAGCCTCAGGTGCACACGTAGGTATTAAAAGGAATCTATATTAAATATTTCGACTTGTTTAGGGCAGTCTAAGTAGGTCTTTTGCGATCCACAGACATATACACAGACACACTCTTCTTTTATTATAATAGATTATTTTCAAGTGACATGTGGGTTCATGTGTCGTGTGGTTGTTTCAGGGTTCGGCGGACTCGAACTACAGCCAGCCCTCGTCCGACCTGTCTCTAGATGAAGAGCGTGAGGCTCTGCGTAGGGAGACCGAGCGGCAGGCGCTGGCGCAGTTGGAAAAGGCGAGGGTGAGTACAGAGTGCATTACGAATGTTTAAAATAATTGAATTAGGGTAGACTAACCAGTAAATGTACGTTTAAGGCACTGCGTTTGCCAGTGAATAAACACCAGGACATAATGACCAAAACAACCAATCATATGTGAAGAGTACACGGGAAAAACCGATTGATTTTGCAGAGAAGTTTCCTTAGCAGGCCACTTTGGCGATGATAACGAGTGATCGCCTAAACTTGTGTAAGGAAACCAGTTCCTACCACAGATATCATAGATAAAGTAATTGAGTGGCAGATCACGTGACCTCTAATGCTAACGACGGGACGCGCAAGGAGCTCCCAGAAGAGCCCCAATGAAGCCAGTGTTGTAGGTCACGTGATATACCATTGTAGAACTTTAACTACTATCCCTGTGGTTCCTAGCTACCAAGTTCAGGCGATTGGCGATCCCGACGCTTGGACCAAGCGAAGAAGAAAGAGAGAAACCGGTTTTCTGCCGCCAAGCAGACAAATGCGGGCGTCCGCCTAATAAATCAATCGCTTCTTCTCGTGTACTCTTCATGTCAGTTAGCTTCCTACTAGATGGGAGGAAGTCAGTGTTACCAATCCATATAGTGGAAGGATTTTCAATCCTTATTTTTTTTTAATTATATGTACCAAATGTTCATTCACTGGGACCTGTTCACTCACTGGTCAGTCTACCCTATCCTAATAATTTATGATGCATTTTACTCTCAAGATGAAGTCGATAAAGATTACTAATGTTATTTTGTAACCTAGTTTCTAAAGCAGAGTCTAAAGTTGAAACATTTTCTCCTAACAGTTAAAGAATTACCTCCAACCTGTTAGGATTAACCTTATGACTTTTAACTGTTAATGACTATTTCGATAGCATTTGGTTTAGCTTAAAATATGGTACCTAGTAGCTTGCGACTACTTGGTTATGTGAAGAAATGTTTCACCTTCATTTCGGTTATCGATTGAACCATTTTTCAGGTTTTAGAAACAATATCTAAAATATGAATCGAACAAATACTTAAAGTATGGCGAAATATTTCACCACCTAGGAGCCAATACTACTATGATGTGCTTAACTGCCTAACCACTTTTCATATCTTGGAAACCAAAAATTGAGAAATGGTTCTACCAAAAACCGAAAATATGGTGAAAACTTTCACAAAAAACAGCCATTGCAGCTACTGGGAACCATTATTACGGTGAAACCAAGTTCAAAATTTTAAACAGTGTATGAATGCAATACACGTACTTCTTACAAGTCTTATAAATTTTTAACATTTATATAAATGATTTAATAAAAAGCCTTAAAAATGTCGAAAACATTAACATTAGTATGTTTGCGGACGACCTAATCATTTGGACAGATGCAAAGAATTCCGTAAATTGGCAGTCCCAAAAGAAAACTATGGAGGACACTATAAACAAGGCACTAAAAACGCTCCTGGACTGGGCAAAGGCAAATAACATGATCATCAATAACTCAAAAACTGTTTACCAGTTCTTCTCCTTAAAGCACATCGACCCTGATTTTGATGTCAGTTTAGACGGACACAACCTAACTAAAAGCACGAGTTCCAAGTACTTAGGGGTCATTCTGGATAAGAAGTTGAGTTTTAATGAACATGTGGATTATATTGTAAAAAAGGCAGAGAAGAGACTCCTGATCATGAGAAGATTGGCTGGTGCCAAGTGGGGATGTAATCAACATACACTTAATGCCACATATAAAACATATGTGAAACCCATCCTTATGTATGGAAGTGAAGTTTTACTCACTGCAGCACGAAATAAGATAGACGCTATAGAAAGACTACAGAATAGGGCCCTTCGAATCATTACTGGAGCTGTCAAAACTGCTCCTATCGCGTCTATGCAATTATACACAAGCAACCTGCCTGTTTTCGAAGAAATAAAGAAGCAGGCAATGAGCACATATATTAGGCTGAAATCATCACAAAAAGCTAGGTGGATGGAAGAAAGTAATATTGAATGCCTAAAAACACAAATCTCCCCAATTGTTAAATGCCGACAATTGATGAGAGAAATCGATAAAGACGACTCTATCGACTGTCTAAAAAATCTAGTGAGCCCGCTTGACTATATATCTATAAACCACCATTTAACTCTCGACGGCCTTACCAAAAAGAATAATTACGACGCATTATTGAAGGCTACTGCGATTTCACTTATGGAGGAAAACTATCCTGAACCACATTGGACTCGAGTATTCACGGACGGCTCCCAAATAAATGATACTACTGGAGCAGGTGTATACAGTAAATTGTTTTCTCTGAGTGCTCCTGTAGGAAATTTCATGAATAATTTCGATGCGGAAATATACGCCATACATTTAGCGCTAAAGAACTTGATTCTAAGATTAAATAGTGAAAGTTTTCCTAGAGTAGTAATTTTTGTAGACTCAAGTGCAGCCATTCAAGCAATTTCATTTAATCATCATTCTGAAACACGAATAATAACACAAATAAAGAAGGATATAAAAATGCTGACAGATCTAAATATACAGATCGTATTCCAGTGGATACCTTCACATGTAGATATATTTGGAAATGAAGAGGCAGACCTCTTAGCAAAACTAGGAAATCAAGAAACAAGTGATCAAACTTTAATTCCCCCTAATTCAATTAAAAAGTATATTCATAGAAATATAGAAAAATCCTGCAGAGACAACTTAAAAGTCACAAGTAATAACAAGAAATGGCAAAACATCCATAACACCTGGAACATATATAGTTTAAGACCAAGAAAAGAAGCAGTCGCCCATTTTAGATTAACTACAGGCCACGACTGCATGGGAGAACATCTCCATAAGATTGGGATCATGAACACCAATGTGTGCACAATCTGCAACTCTGGAGTTATGAACTCTGACCATCTACTAGACTGTGCAGGACTAAATAAAACTTCACAAGAACAAAGAGACTTTGTCACGCTGTACTGGGAGGCAAGGGATATCATGGACAAATGAGAGGCGACTTTTTTTCCCCTCTCCTCTTCCGCATCTTCGTCCACCCTTATTCCTTAGGATTTGTTTGTTATTTTTGTTCTCTTGTTGTCGTCCTTTGTCATCGTTTGTTGTTTATAATATCTGTGATGTGATCCTGTATACTTTGTGGATTAAATTCCAATAAATTTGCCATATGAAAAAAAAAATAAATAAATCATAGCAAAAAAGTGGCAAATAATTATAAAATTCATTCTTGAGCCGAACATAATTTTGCAATGTAGATCTTTTGAAGTAGCCGCATTCATTCGATAGATATCCATTACTTCTTACGGTACTTCTAAAAATAATCCAATTTGAAATGAAAAAGAAAAGAAAAATGAAACATGTTATATACGTGCTTTTAAAAAGTCTTTTGAAGAAAAAAAAAACAAGAAAAGCCACAGAGAATTGTAATATGAAAAGTTGAAACGAGTTATTCGTAGGATACTAAGTAATATTTTTACTGAAATAGTAATAAATTAAACTAATTGAAAGTTGCCATAGCTGCCATAGGCAGTTAAGCACGTCATTTTTTCATACACATACATACTCATTATAACGCCTAATTCTTAAATGCCGTCATTGTGCGATGCGTGGAACTGTTGGTAAAAAATATTAGAAATATTTTGAACCAACCTTGCTGGTCCTCCGGCCTGTTGTTGGTCGACAATTTTTATATTTGTACTTTTGTATTTGTTAACCTTTAACAAGTGTTTATTTTATCACAACAGACGAAGGCGGTTGCTTTTGCCGTACGCACCAATGTGGCGTATGACGGAGGCTTGGACGACGATTCGCCGGTTCATGGGTGCGCCATTTCCTTCGGCATCAAGGACTACCTGCACATCAAGGAGGTACGAATCGGCACGATTTCCTATATACAGGGTCTCTAGTAAATGACAGCTTTACCTTAAGGACCACCCGCTTTCACCAAGGTTATAATTCTCGTGAATACGAAGATCTACAATCTCAGAAATAACACTTTCATTTTTGAGAATTTCGTCGTTTTTGAGCATTCATTTTTAAGAATGTATGGTCTTCTCTATAAGAAACTATAGATGATTTATTTGGACGCAGTGTTTGGACAGACTATAAACCTCAAATTACATCCACGTTAGGTGGCGCTGATTAAATACTACTTTATAGTTACGCTAGAGGGCGATGATTCATAATCTTAGTTATCTCTTTTATTGGTTACGTCACGGTTCAGTGATGAGGAGAGGGGTTCGCAGTTCGCAAAACATATACACAAAGACCACGCTTTTCAGGAACTTCCTATGTCGTATTTTTTTCTGTAAGATGTCAAGGAATTCAGAACTATTTCGAAGACATCGTATTGAAATCACGGATTAACGTTGACATTTGCTCTCATCTCTTGGTCTTTTAAGTATGTTTAATGCTATTGCACAAATTTTGAAAAATAATTACTAAGTGTTTCGGTATAACACTAGGAAGACAAAATAATGTGTTAATCTATAAATTAAAAATAGTTTGGCTTCAAATCCAATAAAAAAATCTAATTGAAATGTTTTAGCTGTTTAGTGTCGAAATAAAATCATGTTTTATTTTAACTTACCTGCTTAATTATAACTACATTTTTTAAAAAAAAAACTATATATTCTAATGCAAACATATTTTTCAAACAAATATATATTTGTAAGTATGTTTATTAAGTTATTTTGAAAAAATTAACAAAATATTGCCAGGGACACCTCAATTTAATTGGATTTGAAGATTTAAGCCCCCCAAAAATAGAGACAATACAAATATTTTGCGTGCTGACTGCTGAATGTATAAACAAGATTTCATTTTAATTAAGTCGTCAACAATATTTTAAAAAAATAATTAACTCTTTCAAAATTTACTGATGAAAACTTGGTGAACTAGAACAATTTTTTTACTACCAAAAGGGAAGTGGTAAAGGGAATTCTTTAAATGTCTTCACACATGTGTGAACCACTGGTGTGAAGAGTTTAAAAATAAGTTTTTTAAACACCCACATACCAAAGATATTTATAAATGTAAGATGGTTTTTTTTTAATAATTTTTTTGGTACCTTTTTAATTGAAAAAATGTTTCCAGTTAAAATGTTGTTGGTTGTATTTATAGAAATACAACAATGACTGGTGGATTGGTCGTCTAGTCAAGGAAGGCTGCGATGTAGGCTTTATACCTAGCCCAGTCAAACTAGAAAATTTAAGACTTCAACAGACACAGTCGACGAGTAGAAAATTATATACAAGGTATTTTTTTTTAAATATATAATTTGAATATAATTTGAAGAGTTGAAGTGAAGAACATGTTATATGACATTTTTTGGGGGAAAAAAGATATTGTGTTAATGAACATATTCCCTACTTTAAGGATAGCAAGTTTCCCCTTTTTTTTCATAAACTTAAGCATATTTTTGCAAAGTTTCCCAAGAACCGTTTCTGACTATCTAAGTAATAGCCCTCGTGTAGCTCTAGTGCGATGATAAGTCAAAACCTAACCTAATCTGACTATCTAAGTGCAAACTAATGGTCATTTACTCGCTTTCCCCTTTTTTGTCATATAGCACGTTCTTACAATAAGTACTTCATCTCATGATAAAAATCTAATTTAATTACTCTCGAAACAATTCTTTTTACCATTAAATAGTAATTTTGTGCCAATTCTTATTGTGATTTTCGTATGGCTTAGAAGTAATCGATATTTCAATTAGTTAAATTTTTTACTATTTCAGTAAAAATATTACTTAGTATCCTAGGAATAACTCTTTTTAACTTTTCATATTACAATTCTCTGTCGTTCTTTTAAAAAGTCTTTTGAAAAAAAAAAAAGTACTTATATAACATGTTTCATTTTTTTTTCATTTCAAATTGGATTATTTTAGAAGTACCTTTAGAAGTAATGGATATCTATCGAATGAATGCGGCTACTTCAATAGATCTACATTGCTAAATTATGTTCGGCTCAAGAATGAATTTTATAATTATTTGCCACTTTTTTGCTATGATTTATTTATAAGACTTGTAAGAAGTACGTGTATATATATTGGTTAAAAAATGTTTTATTATTTCAGTAAAAATAGTTCCTCCACCAACCTTGGCGGTCTTGTAAACGATATTCCAAATGCCAAATCCAACTCAAGAGGTTCAACTCCACCTACACCAGGTAACTACACTTTAAAAAATAAGAGCTATGTTGCACCAAAAATTTTTAATTAATTTTTTAAAAATACTTTCTGCATAAAAGACTATTAAAATTATACTTTAAAGGCCTTTTTCTCAAAATGCATATTTTAGGACAAATGTACCTTTTTCTCAGTAACTACTGAATATTTTGCTTAGATTTTTTTAACATACACATTAGGTATTTTTACACTCTCCATCATATACTTTTAAAGAAATATTTATTACTTTTTAAAAAAAATCATTTTGTTGATTTTTTATGAAAATGTGATAAACTATCGTAAATTCATAAATTAAAAATTATTATGTTTATTTTTCTAAAATCATATGACGCAATATGTAAAAGTGTTTGAACTTAAACTGTGTAAAGTTTCAAATTAATCCAAAAAGTAGTTCCCGAGAAAGATGTACATAGAAAATGACAATTTTAACATGGGCGTCAGTAGGGGCTTCGATCCCCCTTTTAATAAGTTACTGTAGCTGTTTTAAAGAATTGTTTGCTGCAGGCTTTGATGTCGATCAGAATGGAATGGAGACCGGACCTGGGGACGACAGTGACAGTCTGGGAAACAACAAACTTGGGAAGACTGTCACTACGCCGCCAGCGAAGGAAAAGAAAAAACCATTCTTCAAAAAAGTGAGACTTTTTCCTCTTATGAGAATATTTTGAAAATAGGAAATTAATAATGCGTTTCCATAAGAACTATTCCCTAAAGCCTTGGTTTCCTCGGAGTCTGTCGCCAGAATAATGCGACCGCTATTATACGTGGATGACGTCACTCTATCAGCCACCGCTTCATCGGAACGCTACGTTGACACGAAACTGGAAACCTAGCGAACTCACTCAACTCAAGTCTATTGTTGTTTTGGTTTTCGTCTTTGCATGTCAAAAATGGAAAATTTAGGTTCTTCGTGATTTCTCACAAAATCAATTAGAATTTCTTCCTCGGCAAGCGTAAAACAACTCTAGCCTTCCGTCATTTCCTCAAATTTTTAATTTTTGGCAAGCACACCTCACAACAGACAACAGCAAAAAACGTTGTCATCAGGGTTCCCCCAACACACTCAACAGCAGCTCAATCTGGCGGTCGTGTTGAGTTGTCCGGCAACGCTCCCGAGGAAACCACTCTAGCGTAATCAATTTCAGTAGTTTGTATGACGTCACTCGCCGCACTTTTCCGACAGCTTAAATCTGTTGACCGTCTCCGAGGAAACCGAGGCTTAACAAAAAATTCTTAAAAATGCGTTAGGACAATTTTAAAGGCAAATAGGGTATACATGAGTTTAAAGTTTACTGTTAATAATTTTTGAACTTGGTTGCACCTTAATAACCGTTCGTAGTAGTTACAACGTCTGTTTGTCGAAATGTTTGCATCATATTTTCTGTATTTGGTTGAACCATTTTTCAGATTTTGAAAACAAAAACCTGAAAAATTGTCTAACGAATACCGAAATGATGGTGAAATATTGCATCAAACAGCCATTGCAGATACTAGAAACTATATAATTGGTAAAACCAATGGCCAGTGATATAATCAATGATTTTAGTCTTCTTACAAAGTGTTTGTTAATTGTAAATTACTCAGCATTTTGACTTCATGATTTCTGAAGGCCTTTTCTTATTCCTACGTGTGTTGCATTTCTAAAACATTCCTCTGTGACTTATTATTCTATTTAAAATTAAACACATTTAAAAGCAGTATAAAATAATTTATTTTCTTTATCATATAATCTCCGATTTATTTTCTTTATCATATAACCTCCAATTTATTTTCTTTATCATATAATCTCCAATTTATTTTCTTTATCATATAATCTCCAATTTATTATCTTTATCATATAATCTCCGATTTATTTTCTTTATCATATAATCTCCAATTTATTATCTTTATCATATAATCTCCGATTTATTTTCTTTATCATATAATCTCCAAATTATATTCTCTTTGTCGTATAATCTCTGACTTGTTTTCTTTACCATAGAATCTATGATTATATTTTCTTTACCTATGTATTATGTTTCTCTAACCAATAATATTCTCCCAGAATACGTATTGGATTAAAACAATAAAATCGATTTTACGAAATAAAAATTTTAATTCATTGTCTTAGTAAAATGATCTTTGATTTTCTTTACTCACTCCGCTGCGTGTTTCAGTCCGAAAACATTCCCCCATATGACGTAGTGCCTTCAATGCGCCCCGTGGTTTTGGTCGGCCCCTCCCTGAAAGGCTACGAGGTCACGGATATGATGCAGAAAGCGCTCTTCGATTACCTCAAGCACCGCTTCGAGGGAAGGTACAGGATGCATTTTGATCACATTACTTAAGGGGTCATAGGAGTCTTAAAAATGTGCAAAGAAGGAACTAAAAACCATAGTTTGATCTTTCATATAATTTTTTAACTACTCAATATATAAGTATTATTTTTTATATGTAATTCTACAAGATTTATTTATTATAAAGCAAATTTTAAAATGTATGAAATTTTAGCCAAAACTAAAAAAAATTATATTAAACATAAGGCTATTTGAACACATTGGGATTAGGCTTGCGCGGCAAATTGTGAGGTCAAAATTGAAAAAATGACCAAGAAAATGACTTTATATTGTACAAAATAGGACTTATACCTAAATTCTCAGCTCAATTTTAATTAGAAAATTATTTTAAGAACTTTTTTCTAGAAAAATTAATAAAAATGTTTAAATTTTGATTTTAAATTTTTTAAAAAAATAATTTCCAATTAAAATTGAGATGATAATTTAGGCATAAGTCTTTGTTTGTACATATTTGTACAATATAAAGTCATTTTCTTGGTCATTTTTTCAATTTTGACCTCAAAATTTGCCTCACAAGCCTAATCCCAATGTGTTAAAATAGCTTTATGTTTAATATCATTTATTTTAGTTTTGGCTAAAGTTTCATAAATTTTAAAATTTGCTTTATATTAAATAAATCTTATAGAATAACATATAAAAAAATTATACTTATATATTGAGTTGTTAAAAAATTACATGAAAGATCAAACTATAATTTGTAGTATCTTCTTTGCACATTTTTAAGACTCCTATGACCCCTTAAGAGGACTCTCTTGGGAATTTCACATCTTGAAAATCGTAATGTTAATCCTATGGGAAAACATTCGAAAGTCAATTACCGTCACAATTTTATTGAGAGGTTACTAGTTTCTTGTATCATTGTAAAGAACGAAAGGAGTAGATAAAACTAATTTGTTTTGTGAAAATCACATATTTAGTATTTTTAATAATTTTTTGAAGTTGGAACTTAATGCGTACTCCATTTTTTACTAACTTCAAAAAATTATTAAAAATATTAAATATGTGATTTTCACAAAACAAATTAGTTTTATGAAATCAACTCTTTTCGTTTTTTACAGTGATACAAAAAACTAGTAACATTTTATTAAAATTGTGGCGGTAATTGACTTTCGAATAGGAATAGCATTACGATTTTCAAGATGTGGAATTCTGAAGAGAGTCCTCTTAACACTTTATGCCCCGAAATAAGATTTATATTGAATTATTGGTCTTTAAATATTTAAATCAATTCCAACTTATTAGAATGTAAAAGGGTAAAGAAAATTATCGCAATTTATGTCCCGATTTTTTTCCTTTTTCCTCCTATCAACTTATGATTACTAAATTACACTGATTAATCATTGACGATTTTATTAAATGAATTTATTTTCTCTTTTTAGTCTGCAATGTGTTGAATCCGTATACAGCATTAATAAAAGCCTACTTCTATATATTTTCCTTCAAGCGCATTTCCCAAAAAACACAACAACGGGTATTCAGTGGTACTTATTATTACAAAATTATTTTTGCCTTTATAGACTTTAATGTGTTGAAACTGAGTTTGTTATTCAAAAAGTTATAATTATCCCCTTTTTCTCCAAATTAAACAATTAAAAGTGAAGCAGCGTCTTTTTAAGTGGTAATTATACCTACCGTCAGTACAAAGGGTAAGGGCATATCACACGAGCAAAAATTCCGGCACCAACCCTGAACTCAACCACATCAACTTTAAATTCTTGTGACCTGGCGTCCCCATTTGGGGACATTTTTTTTAAAACCTCCCCACAATCAATTAACATTTATTTAGTTCCAAAATTGGCTTGGTCCGATAGAAAAAGAACCAAATATCAGTTTTCAGCCTTGATTGAAAGTAACAGTCATTTATTTCTATAAAAAATTTAGTTGGACTAGGGTCAATGTGATATTAAAGTTCGTTAAGAGAGTTTAAGGCGTGTACCTAAGTAACTATAAATCAGAATTTTTAATAAAAAAATTCTTTAAAAACCTTTTTAGCATATATTTGTATGAAAAGTATGTTTAGATTTGGATATACGCGTAGGATTTTGCTTGAGTCTTAATGGGTTATCGCAAAAGCAGCTTGTAATCTGCCGTCCACTATATAATCTGGGGTTGAAAAAAATATCTTCAAATCGTCACCTTGCACGACCTAGCTGATTCAACTTAGCATTTGGACCAATCATATGCATAGATTACGTGTAGTGTTACACACCCCTATTTTTAAACCACATTAGTCTCCATTTGCATGCCTATGATGAGTTGACATTTATCAAAAGTCTGTGACAAAATCAATCAACACAGTTTTCTGTAGAAGTCGTTTTACTGTGAGCATTGGTTTGCTGCTAGAAAAACAACCACCAGTGACTCAACTGGAGAAGGGATTTGAGCTTAGTCTACAATTTGGAATTTGAGCTTAGTCTACAATTACGAACTGTTGTAGGATGAACAAACGAACTGTTTTAGGCTAAAAATTAATGTCCTATCTATGATTTTCAGTTTGTAAGATAATCAATTTAATGATAAATAAAATGCATGTGTTTAATTAAATAATAATTAAAGCTCAATTTGTATCGATTAAAGGTTGATCAGGAAGAAAAAATTTTATATTTGTAAGCATTTTGCAAACTTAACTCACCAAAGATTAGCCTTTTTATTTATATTTAAGTGGAACCACAATTTCACTAAATTCATTTATTCATGAGAAACTCATACATTTATAATTTGTAAAAATGTGTAGTTTATATTTTAATTCACTTATTTTGTCTCATAATAATAGATTCCAAGTTTATTACAAAAGATGTTTGCTAACAAGTAATTTAAGAGGACATAAAGTTATGAAAACTAAGCTAACTCACTCCTCTAAAAGTTAACAAAATGTGCATGTAGTTACCACAGTTTTTACCTATTGTTTCCTAAAATTGTCGGTATGTTTAGGTGTTTATAATATCGACGTGTGTAAGATGCGACACCTTGGTATTGTTTTAAAAATTATTTTAATCCACGCATTTCATTGCTCATCAGCTCGTAAAAAAAGTATAAATTGACATAATAGGCGATTAACAAAAGCGAAAAAGTGGGATTATCAACACGCAAGCATACCAACAAGTTTAAACAATAATTTTCAAAAAATTGTATGTACTAGTCTTGGAAAAACTCCTTAAGGCCCTCCCTAAAGCGAAAATGAGACAAACGACAGCGGTTCTCGAAACCAAAATGCCTCTATGTTATTCCAATGTATAAAAAATTATTTTTGAATCCATATTGATCCAGCTGTATTGAATAGTTTTGTAAACAGGTTTTTATACGATAAATGTAGCTGGTGCAGCCAGAGCAATGTGGCTTTGAAAATAATTTGTTATCATTGGATTAACACAGATGCACTTTAGTCGGGAGACCCTCGATCAGTCGGGTTTATTCTCCCTAAAGGAGATCTAACCACAGAAGAATAATGGTATTTGCTGATGAATAATATTGTAATTATGTTTCAGAATTATTATTACTCGGGTAACGGCGGACATATCACTGGCAAAAAGATCTCTACTGAACAATCCAAGCAAAAGGGCTATCATGGAGAGAGCGAATAGTCGGTCGACATGCCTTGGTAATAAATCTATTGTTTATTAAACTTATGACATTTCAATTATTTTTCTACATTTTAATTTTTATATTGATGTTGTAAACATAATACTAAATTCAATAGTTGTTGATTATGTTGGCTAGCTTATTAGTTCTTTTAATCAGCAATAGATGGCAGCACCACAATTATGTTCAAGTACCGTCAGTGCGGGTAACTTTGGCCAAAATCATAGGTTTTTTTTCAAAAGAAGAAAAATTTAACTACAAAAACGATTTAAACAATTTAAAATCATTATCCATTCTAAGTATTGTAATTTTAGGAATACTTTGTTAAATTTTATAAATTAATTAAAAATTGGTATTAATTTAAAAAATTAGGACACTGTTAGGAGCCGGGCGGGTAACTTTGGCCACCCATGAAATACATAAGAAGCACACTTTTTAACATCCTCAACGGCTGCATTAACGAATTAAATAGCAATATTAAAACTTTTAACTTAAAATAACAAAGTTATAACACATATAGTTATTAAAAATGGCATATAACTTAGCATTTACATTGCAGTGCATCGTGGAATGGCATTACACAATAATAACTAGTACTGTTTGTCGCTTAAAAGAAAGATAAAATTCTATTTCAATAAGGGAAAAAGAACTCTTTTGAAGCAAGTTGAAATAACAAATATATTCATAAAAAGCAAACGATTCTATTATAAAAAAGAAAAAATAATGTGTTCATAATTAGGAATCTGAAAATGTTTACCTATCGACATTTACGATTTTGAGTGGTATACGTTTCTTGCATTCTATCTTTATCATTTTAATGTTTAAAATCGTTTTATTTTTTTTAAAAAAATATCTAAAAAATGAGTAATCATAAAAGTAAGAATTTTTCAAAAATAGTTAAACAGAATACACTTTTACGTATAATTTTTAAAGTGCAAAGTTCCATAAATAAATATTTACATCTGTGGCCAAAGTTACCCGCATTCATCGGCAAAAGCTTCCCAATTACCAATATTTAAATACAGCATAAAAAGTATTCAATTTAGAATAAAACAAATGGTGTAATATTCTTCCCCATAAATAAAAGAATCGAATAGAGTGTTTTATTTAAATATTTTCAATACTTTTTAAGTGTTCCAGACAAAAGTTGGAAGAGATAGATTTTTGTCATTTAATGCTTGTACGAATGAAAACAGCATTTGTAGTATTGCCAGAATTAGAATGATAATTTTTTTTACATGAAATGAAAGTAAATGTTTCCACCTTTCCAAAAATGTCAAACAATTTAAAATGAGATCATTTTATGAAGAGAAATTAAGAAACGAATCTTTTTCTGACGCGTGGCCAAAGTTACCCTCCGTGGCCAAAGTTACCCGCTTTGACGGTAGTAACTTTTATTTTATTACATTTATTAAAGAAACCTTATTAGGAAACTCTTTTGATATGTGTCTTTGAACTACTTTTGCTGGAGGTTCTGTCAATTTATCTGGGCTTTTTTTTTTCTCTTGTTAATCACCATTAAAATAGGACTTAAAAGGGGTGTTTGTCTCTAGAGGGATATTATGCATCATAACTTTATATTTAGGTCGGCTATCTACCGCTGATGTTTTTGTAACACCAAAATTCATAATTTCCATTTCTTAGCTTCATTATAATAAGCGCAATCGGATAAACTTATATATATATTTTATTTAAAGTAGCGATATAAGGATTTCAATCACAAGCCTACTCTTTAAACAAATTTATTTTAAATATTTATTAAGTTGATTGTGTTCGTGTGTTTTCCAGCGGAAGTGCAGGCAGAAATCGAACGCATCTTTGAGCTTGCGCGGACTCTCCAGTTGGTAGTCCTGGACTGCGATACCATTAACCACCCTTCCCAACTACTTAAGACCTCTTTAGCTCCTATAGTAGTTTATGTGAAAATTTCCTCCCCAAAAGTAAGTACACATGGCCACCAAAATTTTCTATCTTTTAACCCTTTCAGTCCCAGTGATGCCATTTGGCATCATCACTTTCAATATTTTTTTCAAAATGTTTATGTCCCGTTATGACATCCAAACACAAATCATTCGATTCTTCACACTTTGTTCATTAGACAATATTTTACATTAATCTCAATAGAAGTCAGAACTACTATTTTTTTTTATTCAGAAAATAGCCAACAAGCGTTTCACCCGATTTTTTTATGAGTTCACTTCAGTTCCGCATATTTAAAACACAATTTAAACTATTTCGGTTAAAATAATTACTAAATTTTTTTTAATAATATGGTCAGATACCTAAAAATATACAACTCGAAGTGTTTTTAGGTAATAGTATATATATATTTTTTTATTTTGTTGTTTTCCACAGTTAAAAATTTTTGGCATTATTTCAAAAAACATATAAAAAATTTAAATGAATTTTTTTTTCTTATGGAACTCGTATATTTGACCTAAAATAAGCTAATTTTGTGAATATCAGAAGTTTCTGTTGTGTAGTAAATTTTTGGGACTGGAAGGATTAAGGGGACTCTATAACCCAAAAGCTCTTTAATTTCAATTTCTCGTCAAATGTTTCTCTATAATTCAATTCTTTAATTCGCTAAGTTTTTAATACTTAGAAACATACTCGCATTCAAATGCTAAAACTAGAATAAAGGTTTATATTGTAGAAAGCCATCATTCTTTTAATGTACATAAGAGTATATTGAATAGAAAGAGTGATGCAATATCGAAAATATTTGATAGTGTTTACATACCCTTAAAAATATTTTTTTTTTTCAAAATTCTACCTCGCTTCAAAAAATCAATCCCTAAAAATATTAAAAATAACTACTATATATTTCCAAAAAAAATTCAAATTTCCGGGGTTTTTTTGTTGAATCATTTATCGGAATTTTGTTTCCGAAGTTGGAAAAATAATAGCACATAAGCACATAAGAGCCATTTTATAATGCAGTTTATGATGTTTTTTAAGGTTTAAATCTTTTGTTTTTAGGTCTTGCAAAGACTTATAAAATCAAGGGGCAAATCTCAAAGCAGGAATCTAAACGTGCAAATGGTGGCTGCAGAAAAATTGTCTCAGTGTGTTCCGGTAAGTTTTTAAAAAATACTTTATCGTTGCAACATATACTTAAAATTACTCCAAATACAAATTGAAAAAAATAAATTCTCATTTTATATTTATTTGATCCTCAATGATTTAACGTGATATATATAAAGGCAACCAATATTTAGAAATCCAGCAGACGCGCAATTATTTTAGATTTCGGCGATTTTTCTAAGGTAACCTCTGTTAACTAGTACATGAAACTTTAATTATTTTATATAAAGGGCGTTTAAATTATTTCAAAGAGAGCTTCCATGTATTTGTAAGACTGGATGCTTCTTAAAGATTGGGGTATTTAGTTTTTACATCACAAGAAAATTGTTTGAGTGATGCTACCACATTCCTCGCGATACAAAGTTTGCATAATCCTGGACCATAAAAAAAATTGAAAATCAATTGTGGATTGAAAGTTTATAAATTTGCGGATGCAATGCTAGATTGAGACCGCGCTTTCTGAGGATTAGGTGGCTAAATAAACTGGTCATTGTAGCATTAAACTTAGGCATACTCGGAGGAAAGTTAGGACAGGAACGACATGTGAACATTCACCAACCATCGCTTCCACCAAGACATTACCGAAAGCATTTTTACTGGTACATGTTTGGTTACGTGTAATTAGCAGCTTGGATGAAAACGGCGATGTTTGACAAAGTTTCGCGTATCCTGTCCCTTTTTGTCAATTGCTAGGTATACTTGGAGGATTTCTTGACTGCATAAATTCCGTTCTAATCCAATTGACTCAATGTCGTTTATTAAGAGCCGTTTATAATATCATCGGACTTAAATGTATTCATCAAAGTTCATTTCCAATACTTTTTATAAGTTTATATAAAATTATTGAAAATTTATTTCCTCAGTGATTCGGAAAACATTAAGAATACTTTTATTGTTAATAATAAGTAAATGGCAGAAAACTCCAAAATGCATTTTTTCTGAAATATCTATTATGAACTCGAATTACGTGTTTAATCTTTTAAAAAATAAAAACATATACATAAACTTTCTAAAAGTCCAGTTTTCTAGTTCTAAAGACCACAAAGGTTCAGATAATTTTACAATTGCAATGAATTTTGTATTTTTGAAAAGTATCTTTAAATTGTCTACCTCACACGACCTAGGTGATTAAACTCAGTATTTGAACCAATCATACGCATAGATTACGTGTAGTGTTTCACGCCCCTATTTTTTAGCCATATTTGTCTAAATTGCCTGCTTATGATGAGTTGATCCTTATCAAAAGTCTATGACAAAATCAATCAACACAGAGTCAGTTTTCTGTAGAAGTCGTTTTACTGGGAGCATTGGTTTGTTGCTGAAAAAACAACCACCAGGAATTCAACTGGGGAAGGAATTTGCTCTTAGTCTACAATTTGTTCAAACGAACTGTTGTAGACTATAATTTAATATTCGATTTATGATTTTTCTGTTTGTAAGATAATCAACTTAATACGAAAGAAAATACACACGTTTAATTAAATATCGATTAAATATCAATTTTTATCGATTAAAAGTTGATCAGAAAAACAATTTTTTTTTATTTATTTGTATGCATTTTGTGAACTTAACTCACCAACGATTCACCTTTTTATTTGCATTATACACCGCGCTGAGCAGGGAAAATATCGTACTTGCCATTTTAGATATCCTACTTAACGACATTCACTCAACTATAATAGTGCAACAAAAATGTTACAGATGGTGTCAAAAGGTAACTAACTATCTTACCCTCTCTACTACAATCAATAAGTGCGATATTTCTCCCATAATCTCTGGAAACCTCCAATTGAATTAACATTACCACGTATTAAGAGTGCAGGGGAGAACCGCTTAATTCATTAGGAGTCTTTCCGAAATTGCGTCTGGTTGGCAGACATTGTCGAAAGAAAACCAGCTTCTCTCTTTCTTCTTTGCTTTATCCAAGCGTCGGAATCGTACATCGCGTTAATCTTGTTAGGTAGAAAAGTCGTGGCTTAGGACTTTTCAATTAACATAAATTTTAAGTTTCGTAAATTAATTGTTTCAGAAAAATGAGTGATTTTCAATCAGTCGTACTTCATTTTTAAAGCTGAAGATTAACAGTCTTTTGAATAAAACGCGGAACTGAATTTCAGGGTTGCAGTGAGAGAAGCACAAGAAAGTGAGAAACTGGTTTCCTTACACCACTTTAGGCGATTACTCGCTATCATCGCCAAAGAGGCCGATGAGGAAAGTTTTTTACGAAATTAAGCGGTTTTTCCCTTATACTCTTCATTTGAAACGGACATAACTTTGAGTGTTCCCTTCAGGAAATGTTTGACGTCGTGTTAGACGAGAATCAGCTGGAGGAGGCGTGCGAGCACTTGGCCGAGTTCCTGGAGGCCTACTGGAAGGCCACCCACCCCCCCGTCAAGACCCCCCCGCCCGTGCAGCGGCCCCCCGTCCCCTCGCCCCACTCTCCCCCTCTCGAGGACCCCCACCGTGGAGCTGGACTTCTTAGGCACAACTCGACCCCGCCAGGGTACAACGACAACCGCAGGAGCAGGCACATGGACGAAGTAAGTAACACTGTTAAAACTGAAGGTGACAAATTGGGCCTTTTTTCAACCCGGGATGAAAAAGCGGTACCATTTGGCACCTCAAAGCTTTGAATCGGCTTTGAGTTGATGAATATTGAGCTTTTGAATCGCCTGGCGTAACGCTGAGGGGCACTGTCATTCACCTCTGAGGGTGCCAAGTGTCACATTTAGCTGTGGAATGGAGCATATCACGAACAAAACATTCCCCAACCCAACCCTCAACCTTATCATCAATGCAAGAGTTGTATATGTAATCTGCCGTCTGCTATGGAAGATGGGGCTGAACAAAGTATCATTAACTTCGTCAACCCAACGCGACATGGTTGATCCAACCTAGTATTTTGAATCAGATACATTTCTTCGCAGCGAAGAAACACTACGTCATATAAAACATGCGTAGATTCAGCCAACTTTGGTGAGCAAACAAATTTGACAACAAAAGCAAACATACTTGAGGATGAAGTTCTATTAGCAAATGCCTTAAAATAGAATAATATAGTGAACCATGGCTGCCGATGGCAGCTCAGTACGAGTCGTTCCTCTACCCTACTATAGAACTCTTTAGTGTAAAAGGTGCTTGAAATGCTATTTTCTTTCCATGCGTACTCTACGAAGGAGATAATCAAAATGCCCTCCGTCGCATTTTTGGGGGGCCTGGATGGTTTTTCTTCGCTAATAGTCCAAGTACAGCTCTAGTGTAACATTAATTTATTCGAAACATATCAAGTAAGGGAAACAGAAACTATAACCCCCTCGCTTTCTTCCAGCCCATGTCCCCACCCATGGAAATGGACAGCCCGACGATGCGCGACCAGCAGCAGCACTACCGGATGATGCCGCGCGACCCGATCCCCCGCCGCGAGCTGCCCCCCATCCAGCAGGGGGGCTACGGGGGCGACAACCCCCACCACCAGCAGGACCGCTACAACCCGCCGCCGACGCACCACTCCCGCATGGACTACGGCAGCGACCAGGAGTACAACGAGCGGGCCGCCTGGGAGCGGGGGGCGCCCCCCAGGGGGGGAGGGGACTACTACATGGAGGACAGCCCCCAAGGGGGGGACTACAACGGGGGCCGCTACCTGCCCCCCTCGCCGGCGGACATGCGCGAGATGAGGGAGATGCCGCCGGACGACATGAGGCACCACCCCTCTAGAGACAGGGACTACCCCTCGCCCTACAGGGGACAGACTATGGTGCACAGGGACATCTTATGAAGGGGAGGCCAATTCTTCCTTCTTTCTCACCTTATATTCTAACATCGTCAGGAACCCGAGGAGCATTCTTGGAGGCACGACGTGCGAGATATTGACTCCCCCCCTGGGGGGTTAGCATTGGATTTCTCCCCCTCTCTGGGCACGCTTGGTGAAGTTGGTTGCTCCAGAGCACTTGGAGGGACTTGACTTGTATTTGAGTTTCGCGGAATGAACGCGGAGCAAACGGCTGTTATTGTATGCAAATACTACTCACTCTCTTTTGGGTCCGTGTCTTTTACTTTTCAGCGCGCAAAGAACGATCAATCTATCTGATGTTTTGGTGTCACCTTTTTTTTTTCCTTTTTAAAATATGCTTCCTAAGACGGAGGACATCATTTGGGTCTAATGCTTTACAATATTCTCTAATCTTAACCATAGGAAAAATATTGCAATTAGGTAATTTTGGATTCTGACGCTTAGCGAGTTTAAAAATTATCAGTTTTCTAAAATGGAATGTGTGTCTTAAGGTGTATATCAAACAATATCTGATAAGGCATAAGACAGCTGTCAATTTTCACGGGACAAATTGACTATCAGAAGTTCCAAGTTTTCTAGCATCTCAAACAACCACTTTATTCCTCGACAAATTTTTCAAATTGTTTTTCATATTAAAGAAAACCTATTGCAAACTGATGTTTAAGAATTCTGAAATCCTGAAATAGTTGAATCCCACAAAAATAATAAAAAAGCAGCATGACCAAATGATGGACACCCACTACATGTTAGATTCCTCTTCCGAAAATATATTAATAAAATAAACCTGCAACTTTGGACATTTTTGTACGATTTCCCTCGACGGACAGGATAAGGCGACATTTTTCTATCTCGCCTCTTTGAAAACGTCTTTGCAGAGTCCATCTTTGCAGAGTCTATCTGCCTTTGCAGAGTCCATCCCAGCACCATTTTGCGTGTTCGTTGTTCATTGTCACTTGATTTAAAGTTTCGAAAAATAATCACCACAATCTGCAAACTGACTTCATTCTAACACGCTTTGATGTCACAATACCGACGTGAAATGCTCAAAACCAAAGAGTGACATTGACACCTCACTTGAAGACTCTTTAATTCAGCAAAACAATAAACTAATCTTAATAAGGAATTTGAGGTACTTTTCCAATATCTGTGTACATTGGATTTAATATAAACTGGAAGAGCTTTTCGCTGCAGAATTTTAATATCTTACTTTTTTCTTACCATAGGAGTCTATTCCTAAGCACATTTCGAAAGCAACGTTAGTTTCTTTCAACTTTTAAAAATTATTCAAAGAAAAACTAAACTTCACAAAAGTATGTAAAGTAGCCAATGGGATCCTTGTATTTGTTATTCCTCCACCAAATATTTCAACCGCTTTTTGTTGTGTATGCGCAGATACTCGAGTTTAGGTTATAGCAATCCTTAGCCATTTTGTCACTGTATTACGCGTTTTCGAATTCATCTCCTACTCTTTTATATCAGAATGCAATACCCACGTGCAACTGTGATGGGCTTACAAACATTTGTATTGTAAACCATGAGTTTAATGAACATTCTGACTGTTATAAAGAAGTTCAATTGTAAAATTTTACAGAAAGAGACACTTATATGGGCTAATTTCTTTTTATCGAATTGTTCAATTTAAAATTTCTATTTAAAACTATAGGTTGTATATGATTTGTACATGTTGGACCTACGCAAATGCCAATTACATTGTCATATTGTGTTGTTCCTGAATTTTATATATGTATAAAATAGATAATAAAAAACCACAAGCATTATACCGCAAAATCGGAGGAAGCTTCAAACTTCTTCCTATTTTGTGGTGTAACGCTATGCTAAAAATTTTCTAGAACATTTACTCCACGGTGGCCGAAATTACCATCGTGTAGGTATTCTAGTATTTATTTAAACAATCTAATTTATTCTTTCCTCATGCAAAAATATAATTTCAAGCTAATATTTCCATAAAAAATAATTTTTTTCAGTTTTACAGAGCAACAAAATTAGTTGAAGTTTCACAATGTACAAATTGATTTAAGATACACAAACCTGTCATTGCGTGAAAAACATTATTTTAAGAAACGAGTTTTCATTAAAAAGTTATCATAAGAGTCGGTATAAATCTCTCGAAAAATTTCCATCATCAAAGATAATATACGAGTTTGCACTAATAAAAAAATTCTGAAGAACTCTTAATAGCGGAACTTACGTTTTATGTAGACAAACAGCTTAATATTTCATGATGACATTGTTAACCAAACAATATTTGTTACGTTTTACTAAGTTATTTCTATTAAAACTATGCACAACAAAAATATTAATAAAAGCATTTTTAATCCCTTAGCCCGAAACTTAAAATAAATTGTATTGTCAACGTCTACGTACTAATCCAAAACTTAAGAATTTAATGTATGTCTAACTTAAATTATTAATTGTTTTTAATCTAAATATAAAAGGCTGAAAACGAAAGTGTGCTATATGCTATGCAATTTTTGATATTTCATATACATAAAGTTTCTTAAAATTTAGTGAATCTCACTCCTAATTGATATATACTCCCTATTAATCCATTAAACGCAGCAACATAATTCTAAGATTGCGAATGTAGGCATCTAAATTTTCTTTTTTGTAAATTCTAGTAAAAATAATAAGATGTAGACACTATTTAAATACATCTGGTCTTATAGGGAATATTGCACCAAAGAACTTGACTTATAAGTAACGAAATAACACTTTATAAATTAGTTATTAATATTCTTGGGACCACAGAAGGTAATTAGAAAGTGTTTAGGCTTTTTTTAATAGTTTCTTAATGCATTTCTATCGAAAGCATAGATTATTCAAATTTTAAAGAAAACCTTGCAGAAAGTTCAAAACCTACGACGAGTGAAAATCATCTTTTTATAATTTCAAAGTCTTGAAAAGTGTATAAAAATTGAGATAACGTATGTAAAACATTTCATTAATCTTTAAGTAAAATAAAGCTTATCTATGTTAATAATAAAATGTAAAATAAGTTTAATTTGCTAAGGAAGTTGTTGTTTAAATCGTAACTTGTGTATTAATTTATTTAATGCATATAAAAATTGAAATCTTGATTATCATTTTTAAATTTCTTAATTTGATTTGTATATCCAGATTTTAAAAAGATTGTTCAACTTTATTGCTGAAAATATACACCCCGTGCCAACCTTACTAGGGTTAAAACAAAAAGAGTAAAGAAGCAGAGGGAAAAGCTCTATTGTTCCGTTAGTTGGAAACTCTTGTAATTTAATATTTACATACAAAATTATCTGCATACAATTTAACCAAGATACACTTTTCATTCTGATAAAATTGCCCAATTTTCTTTTATAATATTTAAATTCTTTAATAATATATGTTTGATCTTAAACAGAATTAATGTTTTAAACATGTCTTCTGGATGGATTCACAAATAACTTATGGAACTCTTTTACATGTGCGGACGGATCTTTTCCATAGAATATTTCTATTTACCCAACTTTGGTTGGCAAGGAGTGTAAGTGTTTCAATGTTTACGTTTTGTGAATGTTTTGAACTATTTATAAATCCTTTCGTAATAGTGTATCTGTTGTCTAGTTTAGTAAATTGTAAAAGTCAAACATCGGAATGAAAATTTATAAATCCAATTGTATTTTTATTATGTCTTTGTAATTGTTTCGTTAAAGATTTTATCCGTTGAAAATATCAGAATACCAGGCCTTAAACTTACCTGGTTACAATAAACGTTTTTGAATTTTCTTTGAATTCTTGCATTTATAAATTTTTTAAAATCTATTTTAACCGTTTTTGTTCCGATGCTTTTATGTATAAGCTATGCGATTGTTGTTTCAAGCTATGTACTCATAAATTCGTTCAATAATTTATTGAAAACTATGCTATTTTCTTTGTTGGCTGTCATATGTATTCGACATTTTTTCATTTTTATCTTGTTCTAAACATCATTCAAGTAAAGTATATATAATAACAAAGATTTGGTTACGTGGTATAAAATTGATATAAGAAAATTATATTAATAAGTAAACATAGTTTTCAAAGTTTTTATTACATTTATTCGTGCAATTTAAATGTATAAATAGATGTGATTTAACTGCTATATTTATGCAAATATCAATGATTACTTTTTTATCTTCTATCCATGCAATTTACCAAAGCAATAATTCTTGGGAGATAAGTTTGTATACCTTGTTTTAAGCTAATTAAGCATTAATATGTTCTATAATACTCAAATTTAACCAAAAATGATGCTTTAAATGGGATCCATTGAAATTAGACACTGAAATGTTCCTTATCATAATTAAATAACGCATACTTTATATTAAAAATATGTATTACAATTGAATATTAAAATATATAATAAAATTAGTATAATTCAATATTTTAAATAAAAATCTTAAAGCTAGGCATTTATATTAAACTTGGAATTATCTTTACTTTTAGCATACTCCAGTTTACATTTATATAATTTGTTATTTCAATTCAATTTTTTTAACCGCTTCTTCAATAACGTTTGAAGTGTTAAATTGCAAGTCCGATAACTAAATTTTACATCATGATAACGGACTGATTTAAAATTATTAAATAATAATAATTCAAGGCGAGGGCATTTCTTCTGGAACTAGGTATAGGGCTGAACAAAATTATTGTTTAAAACTTCGTAATAAGTCCGTTAATATGTCGTCAAACGGATCGGAACTTATGGCGCTAATTGATCAAAATTGCGTTGCTTTAATTCAAGCATTGATTCAATAACATTTATCAGTTAAGTTTTGATCTAATAGATCCACTTAATGTAAATGTCATTTATCGATTTACGTGTAATTCATTTAAGGAACTATACTATGTAAAGTTAGAAAATTTTAATATCGGCAAATTACATAACATAAAATTCTACTAAGAATTTACTGTTGCTAAAATGCTAAAAGTGCATTTATATTTATTGTTACAACTTTCATACCAAACGTTGCGATGCAAAAAAAAAATCAAAACTATATCGTTAGTATTCAGATTTTTTTTATTTTACAGAAAATAAATACTGGTTGATTAGCAAGTTAACCAAGATGAATTTAAAATATTGCATATTAAAGCTTTAATCACTTTATGGCATGAAGTAGAATGCCTGGAATATACTTGAATTCTAAAGTAGTTAAGTAGTTGACTAGTTCCAAGAGTTGCATTTGTTTTACTATTATATATTGAGTACCTAAAACTGGGAGAGTCATTGATAACTTAAAGACACTTTGTGTGATGTGTTTCAACTTTGTGAAAATGAGTCGCATTCTTTTAAAGTATAATTGAATGACTAAATACTACTTTAGTAATGTTTTAAACAGGTTCAATAACAATCCAATTTAAATGTTATATTTATTTCTTCATTTCTATCTAATATTTTATGAATTCGATATATACCTCAAAATCATCTGATCGACAATCAGAAAAATTAAAATGTTTTATTTGGTTATTGAACAATGTTTTAATTGCTTGGTTCTGTTTTGAAGCTGGCTCTGATATACTTACAAATAATTTCAAATAATTACTAAACGCTATTCAATCAACCACAAAAAAAAATTAAAACGACTTATTTTTTGCATAACTAAACGCATCTTTTCTTTCTTTTAAAAGTAATAGGGGATTACAACCTATTTTCATTTAATTGAATTTTCTTAATAGAAAAAGCTATTCGGCATATGAATATTGGATTAAAAGTATTTTATTTTTATTTTTTTAAATCTCTAAAAATTTTAATTGATCATGACCTTTTGGTTTCTTTATAAATCGGAAAACTATCTACACCACTCATCTTTCTCAAGTAATTTTCTGTTTCAGATCGTTATTTAAACTAGCTATTTTCAAATTTAAATTAAAAAGGATTCACAGAATAATGTAAAAATGAGGATTTTTGTACAATGTAGGTCTATATGCAGTCGATTAAAAAGCAAGAAAAATATTGTAATTCCCTATTTCAATTTTATTAGTTTAACTTAAAAGCAGTCTACATGCATGTGGCATACATTGTCGTCAAAGGTGCACACGGTCAGTCAAACTTTCCAACCGAACCACATACGCGAGCGGTCTTATGAAAAATGTCAAAAAAATTGCACTGTTGAAAATTTTGTACTTTCACCATAATATTCCTAGCAGATGCAACAGCTCTGTGGAGAAATCTGCAGGTAAACTGCAGTAATCACAACAATGAGTTGTACCATTTTTGATCTGAAATAAACTGTTTTCAGTATGTTTTCTTAATTGCTAGATTAATTGAGTGCTTTCAACATTGGTTCAAATCATTATGGAAGTTACAGCAGTTAACCTGCCCACGGCAGAAATGTTTCCCCATTGTTTCGGTATTCGGATGAACTATTTTTGAAGTTTAGGAAAAAAGAGAATTGGTTCAACCTAATACCGAAAAATAGCATTTCACCATACAGTCGTTGCATGAATTGGCAAGCAAGCTCCAATATTTTTTTACATAGACGAGTAGCTTGAAGGCAAACTATAACAAAATAAAATCTAGATTCGAAAACATTTTTACTGTTCATTTATTCCATTCTGTGGACTCATATTGTGTCTCAAAATGATAAAAGAATATTTTAATAAATCGCGACGCTTGCCATTACACGTAGACTGCTTTAAGGCTCCGTTTCCAAACCAGAAAATCTATTCTGTTGACTTATTCACAATTTATGTATTGACAATGTAAAGACATGGATAGTTATTGAGCGGAATATTTTTCCAAAGTCAGAAGTAAAATTCCCTTTCACCTTGCACTGGCTTTCGAGTTTGTAAAACTTCGAAAAGTTTCCCGTGATATTGAAACTGCAAAATATGTTATTCTATTAATGTTATGACATTCTTTTAAGCATTTTATTTGTGTTTTTGTCAATGTTTATGTGGCTTTGACCCTGCATAATATATATATTATATATTAAAATTCTGAAATTTTATGGTATTCGTTAATTATTGTGTTATTTTATTGAGCTTTTAAAGCTTATGTTTCCTACGGGATAGTTATCGGCCTTCACTCTCGCATTACGTCTCAGAAATAGTAACGCTCAGAATAGTATATTTGGTTGGTATACATATCTTTTCAGGCTTGTGTGCTTGCTCAGAGAGACACTTATAAACCTTCGTCAAGTAAGACAGCCACAACACACACTCGCATGCACACATAAACGTGACAGATGTTGCCATCTATCACGCGCCACCTCCACAATTTAGACATGTCCCTGAAGGGGAGGGAAATAGTCTCCAGGAACCTGTACCCGTGAAAACCCGAGAACTGACCGCCCACAGGACTTTCGGACCCAACAGATTTAACGAGTACATACTCCGCATATACTCGATGAGTTTACAGCGACCAGGACCCGGTCGCGGGACCTTATGATCCGTAGATCGAGACACTGGCCACAGGGCGCTTCACAGCCCCAGAATAGTATACTACGAGGCAGCGGGTTTCTCGTGCCTTGCGCTAATTGCTTAGGATATCTTGGATTCAGATTTAAAACCAGACTTTATATTGAAAAGGTTTAATTAAATTAAAGATTTAAAAAAAATCAATAAGATCAAGTATGGAGCAGTGTTGGGCAAATTTTAATTGCAAGAACAATTAAAGATGAACAATAAATTAATTGGTAAATGTATTCACAACAACTATAAATTCATCAATTGTAATTGTGGACAATTACAATTAACATTTATTTAATTGTTAACTGTAGTAGTACCAATTAGCAGCTAATTTCAACTGTTTTGTTAATTTTAATTAAAAATAATTAAAATCTTTTAAGTCTAAGACTTACAGCCGACACGGACTTACAGCTTAATTTTCCTAAACCTTTACTCATTTAGTTTCAATACATTAAGTTAATTGTTAGATTTAGTTGTTTAAAAAAACTACTAAAAAAGTTAATTGCAATCATTTTAATTGTGAGTTACAATTGACATACGTCAATCAAATTCATTTAATTGCGAGGTGCAATTAAAAGTACAATTGCGATTTATTTAATTGCAATAAATTTAGTTTAATTACTATTTTGGTCAATTAACAAGATAATTGACTACTTCATTAATGACCAACACTGGTATGAAAGCAATGTTTGACGTAGCTCAATGGGACCAAGGAATAATTTCCGAAATCTCCAGTTTGGGATGACATCACATGCTGCCCCTTGTCAAAGCTAAATAAATCGTATATCCATTAAGACCGCATATCCATTTAAATAATGTTTAGTTTCATATTCCTGTAGTAACAAAATCCTTATTTAAAAAACTATATAATAATTCGATAGAAATTTCCCTAAAAAATCTTTTTCATACTTTTATTCCACGTATCAATTGTTTATAAAAGACCTTTTTAACTTAAAAAACGAACATTGTTAGAACTAACCATTAGTTACAAAAAAACTTATACAATTTAGTTTTGCATTCATAGCACAAAAAAGTTTTATAAAGACTAAAAAAAAATTCATAAAAATTTCAGCGTGCCCCTCTGTACTTTTTTTAATCCTTGCAAATTATACTTTTAATTACATGCATTTGTTTGAAAAATGTTTATATAAAGTATATGTAGGATTTTGCTAAGAGTTCCACATAGATTAAATAAGGAATTTTCGGTCTTGTTTCATTACTCCATTCATTGCTTGTCGTCACTTGACCAAGGTTCTAAATCATGAGGCCCGTCCCCAATAGCATGTATCTATAAATTTAAACTCTGCTGATTAACCTACTTTCCTGCTAAGGTTGGTTTTGAATATAAATGTTTACTGAAATACTGAACAGCATAATTTGAAACTAAGTTAAAATACACAATAATTTGTTTATTAACAAAAGTATGTTACATATTAACAATAATAATCTGGTTACTACAAGTGTCATATAAAACAATATTTTTACAGTACAAAAAAAAAGAAAATAATGCTTGTTGTATCTTTAAATACATAAATACGTACTTTCTGACATTGGAGCTGAAAACAATAAAGTGCATCAAGTTATTTTCCCAATGTTTTAATAATGAAGTTCGTTGTTTGTAAATCAGTAATGTAAACACACACTAATAAAAACATGCGGGTTTACAAGATGTTTTGATTCACAGCAATTTTGTAACAATAGTGGAAATTTATGTTGTGTACATGAATGTATACAAATCCTGATTATTAATTCTACACCCGTATTCTCTATTAATTCTATCTCGTAGACAACGTCACTGCTAATAATGTGAAATAATAAAATGTGTTAACAATTATGATGAGTTTTTTAAAAATTAAAGGAATTGTAAAATTAGTGAGAGGGGTTCTATCTAATTTTTAAAATTAACTTTTTTCGTAATTTTCAAAGTCAATAACAACCAGTACTTAAAAAAATAGCACCATACTTTAATCTCTTCGCGCCACATGATGTATACATACATGAACCTATGTATAAATCATTTCACAACTTCATTTTTTAAAAAAATCTTACTTTTCTATAATATGCTAGAATGATCAAGCTTTCAGATCGAGCAGATGTCGATGGACTTGCAAAGCATTTACCGCTGAAACCTCAAATTTCAAAATAACGTGACCCTCTGTGAATAGTTAATTATTTCAGAATTACTTGCAAAACATACTTCTAAATACACTGTTCAAACAATAAGGGAAACAATTTGCGTACTTTTGTTAACCCTTTCAGTTATAACTTATTTTTTTTATTCTGAAAATTCTAAAATTTGTGAAATAGGTTAATTATGCATTCAGAATTAAAATTAAATGGTAAAAAACAGGGGGGGGTAATTTTTTTAACTAAAATTTTGGGAAAAAAAATTGGAATCACAAATTTTGGCTGATTATAACACTATTTTTTCAAAACTTTATCTGTTGAAAAAAAAGTTATTTATTTTTAATCATTTAAGAACACAAGCGTGAAGAATTCAGGGTTGAAGTATTTCATAAATTTTTTGGAGTAAATTTTCTTCCATGCTTTTCATACTTCATTTAATTAAAACAAACATTATTTCATTCTTCAAAAAAGACATGATTCTTCCATTAAAAGATAAATAAGCGCGAGCTCTACTTAGTGAGGAACAAAAATCGTAAGTTGATTAGGTTAGGTCAGGATTGAACAATCGTCGCACTAGAGCTACACGAGTGCAAGTAGAAAGCAGATGATTCCAATTAAAATAATATGGGATGAAAGGGTTAAAACCATGCGTTTCCCCAATAGTTTGGAACAGTGTATATAATTAGCTGAAAAACATGTTTATACACAGAATATATGCGAAGGATTTTTCTTCAAGAGTGAAGAGGTTAAAGTAATCATATATAATTTTTTAAAGATTTATACAACAAATACAATAAACGCACAACAAATACACAAACAAATACAAAAAGTTCATGCGCTTAAATATATACAATAAAATAACTATATATCTACATAACAAATGTAGACATTTCATGTAAAATTCTTATTATATTACATTTGAACTGTGACATAAACGATAAATTTCCGATATAAAAATGCGTATACATTTATGATGCATGTTTAGGTCTCAAATGCTTTGCACATACATTTGTTTTCGTTATTAAACTTCACAAAGAGGTAAATCAGCACGTTCAACATTGTAACGAAGAACTTAGCCACTGAAAGAAAAAATACAATTTTTAATTTTTATATTTCAGTATTTTAGCTTCTAATATGACGCTTCTTTTACAAACAGGGGTATATCGCTATCATTTTATCTTGCATCAAAATCCATTTCAGAACATACTGCTCAAAAATAATTTGAATTTCAATTCAGTCTTAGAAATCAACGTCCTTTGAGCATTTTGGATTTATCTTTGATATTTTGATTTTATTGAAATTATTTTATTCATACTCCAAGTTCGTAATTGCATATGCAATAGTAAAATGGTATAGGACGTAATAAATTGTTAATACTGTAGATTCCTAGTAGCTGCAATGGCGGTACAGTGAAATGTTTCACCTTATTTTTTAAAATTTGATCGAAATATTTTTCATGTATTGGCTGGCTCCCGATATCTGAAAAATTGAACAACCCAAAATATAGTGAAACTTTTCGCCACTCTGGTTTTGCAATTACTAGGAACCGTAAATGAAAACTATTTTTATTTTGAGCCTTTTGGGTGAGTTTAACACTGAAAATAAACTAAAAAATAAAATATATAATTTTAAAAAGTTGATTAAAAATGTTAGCGATATTTTTTATCGAGTTTATATTCTGAAGAGAACAAAATTTGTTTCATGCTATCTATAAGAATGACCTATTTCAGAATTTCTTAACCTACAACTGTCAAAAATCAATATCTCTTTTCACAAAAAAAAATAAAAGGTCTATTTTTTTTACAATTCAATTTCGTTGAGTTTATAAACAAAAAAGTTGTTGGAAAAAGTTGTGTAAAAATGTTAGCAATATTTTTTTATAGAGTTTATATTCTGAAGAGAAAAAAATTTGTTTGATGCTATCTTTTAAGAATGACCTATTTCCGAATTTCTTAACCTACAACTGTCAAAAATCAATATCTCTTTTCTCAACAAAAAAATCATGGATCTTTTTTTTCCAATTCGTTTTTCGAGTTTATAAACACGTACTAACTCTTAACAGATACAAAGAGATAAAAACAATCATAGATTAGCTCTCGTTTCATTGAGCTTAATGGTTTTTTTTTTTTTTGCAACATCCTTCTTTGAGAGAATTTATATTTTTTTTCTAAAATTCCTTTACCTATAAAATATTTGTTCCCGTACCCCAAATTTATTTATTCTTTGGTTTCAGGCTGAAAACATTGTGTCCCGTTTTCGAATATCGCAACGTCCATGTAATATTTTTTGTTCGGTAATATCGATCTTTTATTAATGCCTTACGAAAATGTCGTTATTACACACATTATTCTTATTAATTACATTATACTCAAAAATTACATAGATTTGAGCTGTCCATTAAGAGTTTTGGTTATCGCAACCAAAAAAAATAAAGGGGAGAAATCTTCATCTCCTAACATTAATTTTTTTTTCATTGAAAATGATGTATTCAATTTTTTAAAGTAAAGTAGTTATCTACTTTTTGGATTATTTTTTCATGACACCTCTAATTGTTAAGTAATAAGAAAAATACAGTTTAATTACCTCTTTCAGGGTAATTTTAACATATCCATTTTGTAAAGGATCTCTTTTCTCAAATGCCTCTGAAAATAATATAAAAAAGTCAGTGAAAAATAACAAAATATAATTAACACACAAAACACTACTAACAAAAACTAAACAAACTAACCACACCCTAACTATTTATTATATTTATGGATAACTTTTACCTTAAAAGTTACTCATAAATATAGTTTTTAAATAGTATAATACTTTTTTAATCTTTCACGAATATTTAAAAACCAAATTTTCAAGAACTTGATAGACTAACATTAACCGTAGAAAAAAACTTCGATTACTATATTTCGTTGGAATAGTTTAATTTGTGAATCTTTTATGAATTTTATGGTACTATAAAAAAATACATTTAAACTAATTTCTGAGTGAAATTTAGTTTTTGAAACACTAAAGGTTATCATTTAATGACAAAAATAATTTTTCACTTACTAAACGCTGTGGAAAGGTGCAATATACAAGAGGCAAAATCACCAAACCGTAGGGTTCCATCTTTTCTCATATACCGAAAAGCAAGCAAGGAAAGCGTTTCAGTGTTGACTTGAAAACCTAAAAATATCCCCCGAAATACTTATTATAACCTAATGAGGCCTTAATTTCAATAATATACGTGATATAAACATAAATTTAAAAACTGAAGGTCAATGAAACTTATAGAGATAATCACTTTTTATTGACAGGATCGAAAAGTCAGATGGTAGCCAGATTATTATTAAACCATTCTACAATGCCAAAACTGGGCTTAAAATAAAATAAAAAAACTTATGTTAAAGCTTTTACAAGAAATAATAAGTTATAGAAGGTTTAATACTTTTAATTAAAATCGTTTATTTATAAGACATTTATACAAAATTAAAAAACTTTAACACTAACTGCATTAGATTTCAAAACTCAACAATTTTTTCGTTTGAATTTTGCCTAAAACTCAATTTCGTTTTCCATTTTGTCTATGGAATAAACGAAATGTTTACTATTTTAATTTAAATTCAAAGCAGAAATATTTCTATTGGCTTGGAAATATTTAACTGTTAATAAATTTTAAAATATAAGAATTGATAAAATCTAGTTCATCTTACCAATATCAAGCAAAGCATCTCTTAGCTTTTCTGCCCGAAGGACGCCGGCCGTTCCTTTGGTATGAGTTCGAAAAATTACCTGAAAAAAATTTTAAAGTACGATTGCTGTGTAAAACATAACTATAAAAAATTAACTATAAATACTAACTATATAAAACAGGGTTCCCACTCTTATTTCAAAATAAAAATCAAGGAGTTTTTAAGGACTTTTCAAGGACTCCCAAATAAATTTCAAGGACCCTAAATCGTGATATGCGACGATTATTTTACCGATTAATAATACACCGATTTGCCATTTTTCTTATAAAATTAAATACTAAATTTAGATATATCATGTGAATACAAAATATACGATTTAACCGAGACCCTGTACTTTTATTTTACATGTATTTTTATTTAGGATTTTTTGAGGTCTGGAGTTCGGAAGGCGTAAGTCATGGACCAACCATTATCATCTTCCAAACGTCAAAGTAATAAAAAGAAAAAAATCTCAATGTACGCTTATACTGTGAACTATAATACAAGACGGTGAGGTTTGGTTGACTGATCAGTCCCTAACTAATAACGGGCAACACTAGATTTTGCTGCAAATAAGCAAAAATTACAAGGCGTTAACCGATTTTTTTAATAATTCAGCAACGGATGGGTCAACCAAACATCCACACCTCTATATTTTTGCTTATTTGTAACAAATTGCAGTTAGCGGCCTTTTTTGATAAAATTTTAAGAGGTCTCAGGTATTGTTCTCTCCAAGTTAACATCGGTAGCAATTGCCAAGTTTGATGGCTTTTTTTTTTTTCAACTAAACGGAACGCTACATGTTGGTCTAGCATAAAAATTATAACACTGAAGAATTCAAGTTTTTTCTTAAAGAATTTCTGCATTAAATAACCGTAAAGAAGATGTTAAGATAACTATGTAAGAGTTACTACGTTATGAAATCGTAAGTTTAAGCGACAAAAGATGCATCCATAACAAACAATCGGAAAAAAATTGTGTCTGCAATTGTAACATTAAAATACTGTTGCCAAATATCTGGTATAAGCGATATTTCCAACCATATCAGTGGAAAACATAGAAGGATTTGCCGAAAATATAACTGGTTAGCAAGCATCGTTTTGCAAAAAGCTGAAGAGCATGTCATTTGTGCCGACTTGACACTGTTTTAAGAAATGACTTCCTGAAATTTGAATGATTGGAACAAAGAAAATCAAGGACTTTTCAATGATTGTTTGGCAAAATTAAGGAGTATTAAAGGGGTACTTGAAATCAAAATCAAAATTAAGGACTTTTTAATAATTTTTGGTCTAAGTCAAGGAGTATAAAAGGGCCCTTGAAATTGGAAATCAAAATTAAGGACTTCTTAAGGACTTTCAAGGACCCGTGGGAACCCTGAAAACATCGTTCGAAATATCGCCAACGCCAGATGTAATAGCAACCATATCAGATCAGAGAGAAAAAGGATTTGGCAAAAATACTACCGGTTCCTCTGTTTAATGACGCTTTGTTTGCGGAAGTGCTAAACGCGCCATTTATCACTGCGTTGGCAGTTTTTTTAGAAAATGAGTTCCCGTATTTCGAACGGTTGCGCACCGTCGCGCAAAAAAAATCAAGGACTCTTGAAGATTGTTGATGAAAATCAAGGGGTATTTAGAGTGTCCTTGAAATCAAAAATAAAAATCAAGGACTTTTCAATGATTTTTGGTCAAAATCAAGGAGTATAAAGGGGTCCTTGAAAACGAAAATCAAAATCAAGGACTTCTTAAGGACTTTCAAGGGGGCGTGGGAACCCTGTAAAATAATAAATATTACTATAAAAAATAACTATAAAAACTTAACTACATATTTCGTATAAAATTCAAAAGTTATCAAGAAATACAGAATGAAAGAGCATCTCATAAGGAATGTCACTTCTATTTTTTGTATATTTTTATTTTTTTTTCTGAAAGACTATATTCAAGATAAGCTTACGACAAAATCATACAAAGTCTACCAATCGATAATTAAATTTTTATCCATTTATTTATTATTGACATTCATTTGTAAAGCATATAATGCAAGGCTCGAAAAAACGCCCGTCCTCAGTAGTCGAAAATTCCCCGAGGACAAATAATTACTCGATCCCTGCTTCCTCGGGGACGGGGACGGCCATTTCCCCGTTAATGTTTGCGATATATTTTAAATGTTTTTTATATTACATAAGAGTCCTGATCTCTTTTCTAAATCTTCAGACGAATAATACCCGCGTAAGTGCACGGTAAAAATCCTTCAAAGTAATAACGCTGTGTACGATGTCGCCCTTAACAGCTGCGTTGGGTGCCTATTCAGGTGTCAGCTCGTCACTTGACTGTGGTCCTAAAATACGACGCCCTCGTGTAGCTCTAGTGCGACGATAATTCAAACATAACTTTTATAAAATATCAAACAAATAGCTAATATCTAAATCTAAAATATAATAATTTGTTATTTTATATTATCGATAAAAGCGTAACATATTGATTAGGTATTTTGTTTTTGAAATAAAAAAAAATCATGAATCCAACCGTGATCTTCAAAATAAACTGGATTCAAGGTACACTATAAAAAGAAATCAACACTAATTGTAGCTTCAAGCACTGTTTCACTTTTATCTTGACCTAGCGATAAACTTGAAAAAATACAAAACTTTCCTTTACCCTTAGATGGCCCCTCGCGAAGAATTCGGTCAGCTAACTTATATAAAAAAAAAAGATCTATTATTAGAAAGTAAAGGGAAAGTCCTTATTTTCCAAATTATAAACTGCTGCATTTATATGATGTAGATTGATGTGATGATCAGAGATTGAATCTCAATGCAAATACAACTTACATAAAAAAAAATTTAATTTTCACTTTCCCCGGCTCAAATATCATTAATCGAATTTGTTTGCGACACAACGCAGTATATACAGTTAAGGGACAACAGTACACACAGTTAAAGCTTATTTTTAATGTTCCGTTTGGTACGAGTTGTGCATTTTTGGCAACTTTATTGTGCCAAATATCGAAAAAATACCGATTAAATTATGTATTAGAAGCGCGATTAATTGGTTAGGTTTGAATTATCGTCTCACTAGAGCTCCATTAGGGCTATTGGCGACGGGCGTCGTATTTCAGAACCTCATTCAAGTGACGAGCCGACACCTGAATAGGCACCCAACGCAACCGTTAAGGGCGACAAGTACGCAGCGTTAGTACTTTGAAGGATATTTAACGTGCACTCCCTAACACGGGGTATTACTCGTCGGTCATTTTTGGCTGCACGGGCCGTTTATAAGTCGGCAGTTATTTTGGCGATGCCCGGACCCGAACGTGGGTCCTTTCGCATGCTAGACGAGTGCCTAACCAACTGGGCTCCCCTGCGATAAATTGATTTTTTTTTTATTATGTTTACCAAAATTGTATTTTATGAATTCACAGAATATTTAATGTTATATCGTACCAAAACAAATTGCGATTTTTTTTTAATTGTCTTCAAGACAAATTTAAAATAATCGTTAAAATAAGGAATGAAAAATTCAAACTGAAACTTATTCGTTTTCTTCAATATGTAAAAAAAAATACTTTTTATGTGGAATTTAGAATGTTGTTAAGGGAATAACACTTCGAAAAACAAATTGGTTATTACATAAAACTTTATCAGTATATTTTTTATAAAAATAAAATAGCAAAAAAAAATTACCTGCCAATGTTTCAAACTGCACATCAGATTTTTATAATCTGAAAATTTCAAGCGACCATTCCCGGTTGTCTTATAATAGTTAAGAAATAAGCAATTTTATTATATGTGTTGCTCATTATTCGCACCACATGTACATTATTGCGTAAGTTTTAAAAACACAATATCTAACAAAGTACTCTTTACAATTTCTTCTTTTTTTTACCTACGATGTGAAAAAACTAAGGCAACAAAACAAATTCAAAGGCAAAATACTATCGGATTTATTTAATTATTATTTTTTAATTTCTTAATTATTGACAGATAGCAAATATGTATTTAAATATTATCAATTGCTGAATAACCGGGACTTTTTTTAAAAAAAAGTTGATAAATATTACTACACTTTTGCCCACGAAAGAAGATAAAACAAAATTATAGCAAAAAGGCAGAAAAAAACAGCAATGAGCTTGATTGCAATAAATAAAATAACGATATCAAAAAGGATACATCAAGAGCTAAAACCACTTGACGACAAACTTCCAGTGTAGCACAGCTTTTGACGTAATCTGTAATCATCAAAATACACTAGCAAGTAGGCAAATTTCATTCTTATTGATTTATGAATTCACTTTTCTAACCCATAACGAATTTAACTTTTTTGAAAAAAATTCTTATCTACCTCGCATACCCTGGAAACTATTCACTGGACACCAATAGATTTTTTAAGAGATTTCCAAAGTTTTAAAGATTTACGTTCCAAAACAAAAATTTTTTAAAAAAATTGAAAAACTTTTAAAAAACGAGACACTAATTATTGGTTTTTGCTGTACAATCTTTTTTTTTACTATACCAATCCAATAAGTAATTTGAAAAGATATTTGTATGACTTTTTTTATTAAAAAGGATATATGAAATATTGAAAGCAGTTTTTGAAGGCAAAAACAAATCTCACCATTTGGCAAACAAACTTCTAGGACGTCTTGCAATTCGAAAGCATTTAAGGTCTTGTGCTAAATGCATAAAACGTAATTGTTAAATTGAAAATCGTGAATAAAAGAAATAATTTAAATATATACATATGTATTGACTATTTTACTTGTACCTCATCTGATAGTTGCAGGAATATTCCTTCATATGAATTTATTTTTGTCTCTATGGTAGTTGACGCCTGAAAATATAAAGATATGAATTTTGTAATAGCTTTGCAGTAATTGTATAAGTCAACAATTAGAAGAAATTCATTGTCTTATTACAATTATTTCGGATGTGGAAAAATGTAGGAAGTAATGTAGGTTGTAAGAGTTTAGTGTTTACCTTTATTATAGCTGGTTTAAGAACAGCTGGAACAGAATCAAGTAATCTGAAAATAAAAAAAAGGCTTGAGTAGTAAGAGATACATGAAGGGTTTTTTTTAAAAAAAAAAGATTGTAATTCTTATTTTTAAAAAATCATTTGAATTACTGAACAAAAAATATCGGACACTTAAAAATATTTCAATAACACAGCTGAACGACTTTAAATTTTGGTTGCCAAAAACTAAAAATTGATTCGAAAACGAAACGAAATCCTAAAAATATTAAAATGTTTCACCACATAGCCGTTGAAGCTACTAGCAACCATTTTTTTTTTTTTTTGGTGAAACCAAGTACCGAATTTTTAAAAGTTAAACTAACCTGAAACTACAACAAAATATGCTATAAAGTCCCGGTCAAGTTAAATATAGTGAAACAACTTAAAGTATACACGAAGATTCAAAGAACAAAGAACTACAGTAGAAGACCATTATATGCGAATATTTTTTATTGCGATTTTTGTGTCCAATGAACATGTTATACCCTCTTTTAAAGATAACACAATTCTTCCTTTTTATTAACTTCAAGTTGGATATATATCTTTTGTAAGTGTAGTTTTTGAAGTTTAAGTACAAACGAAAAACTTCAAAGCTCATTTTCTCGTTTTCACATTTTTGTCACTTTAAGCACAGTAAACTCAGCTCTTCATCTATGTTATCTGTACATACTAAACCTGGTTTATTATTATTATTTTAATTTGTCACTTACTTTAGCTTGATTGGCTTATTAGAGATCACTCTAATCGTGAAATTGGCCTCTTCTGCTGACTCAAATGTTGTAGGAACGATGAGGTAGTTTCCTTGGTCGAAATGTACTCTCCCGGACACCTAATAAAATATTTTTTAAAAAAAGTTTCTCATTACTTTCATTAGTTGCACATTTCGGCGACTTAATCGCTCAAGCCAGCGAAATGGAAATGTACCATATTTTTTTTAACGAACTTTGCTATGATACAGGGTGGGGCAAACAAAAGTGGACCCGGTCTAGAGATAAGAATACGACAAATGTTGCCATGTCTTAAACCAATACAAAAACAGGTTTGCCAACAGAAGCCATTGATCGCTTCAATATTAAGCCCAAACAAACGCTTAGGGACTTATTTACAGGCAACTACGCTACTGTTTTAGAAGCTAGTTGAAATAAAATATAAACAAGGTATGTAGAGCTGATCTACAAAAGTTCCCACTAGTGATTAATTTGGTCGTTATTTATCCTAGCGAATCGGACCTTTTGATTTTTGGTAACACAAACAATTCTAAATTGATTGCAAGGCACAAAATTTGCATTATGGGCCGTCTTCATACAATACGATAGAATTAGCTTCACATTAGAGCTACTCATAGGAGTAGCTCTAATGTGAAGCTAATCCGATCCAACCAATGCAAAAACAGGCTTCAAGAGTTTTTCTAGCCAAGCATTTCAACGTAATCCTATCTCTATATCGGGCCCACTTTTGTTTGCCTAACCCTGTATAATTAAATCCAAAAAAAATTAAGAAAAAAGATAATGACCTGTCTACTATTGCTATATGCGGAGCTATAGATGGACTTCGTCTTTTTGAAGAAAGATTTGTCCATAATTTCCGTTGAAAGAGTTTTGCACATCTGAAAAATCACCAATAAGTATACAAAATTAGTAACCTTAAAAGGAAATTAATTTTACAAAGCAACAAATATCTTAATTAGATTATTTTTTTAAATCTTACAGGGAACACTGCGAATCCTATGACTTTTGGTTCCAAAATGCTGTGTTGACTTAGAGAAATGACCACTTCTTCGTCTTCGGGCAGTACGACTTGAAACTGAGGATTGATATGGAAAGAGTCTGAAAAAAAAAGCAACGGACTTATTACCTTTTCTGCCAAATGGCGAATTTAAGCATCTTCTTACATTTATACACAAATTCATAGATATTGCCAACTGTAACTACGCGATTGATAAGTTCGATATTTATTCACTTATATCGCTCTTGTTCTAAATACTTTAGTAAGTATCATGATTTATGATCAACATCAAATTATATAAAGAGGAGGCTGGATCGTTAGTTTGCATTAGAGCTCTTGTAAAATGAGATACAACTAATAGTTTGGCTGCTAAGTGAGAACAACTTAAAGATTAAAACAATTATGCTTTATTTTGTTAAGAAAGCAACTAAATAACCACAAAAAAAGTACGGCGATGGAATTGAATAGCATCAGAAGTGAGGGAATGCATGCATAACCATTTTCTTGAAAGGTGGGGAGACACGTCTCCCCAAATCTACACTCTCAGAAATAACACTTTCATTTTTGACGATTCATGAATCCTCAAGCCTCATTTCGTTAATTTTGAGGATTGCTTCGTCAAACTATCACGTGACTTTTGAGTAAACGCGAATCCTCACTTTTACGATCGTGATTTGACGATTCTGTGTCTTGATTTTGAGGCAATAGAATCTCATTGTTGTACTCACATGCACAAAAATGACGAAATATTTCTTTAGATTAGACATTCAAATCCTCATAAAAATGACGATTCAAATTTCCTCACTTTGAGGAAACGAAAACTCGGAGCATTTTCAAGTAATGAATCGTCAAAATTAAGGAAAATTTCGTCGTGTTTGAGCATTCATTTTTTAGAGTGCACCCACACTTCTAGCACTGATCTTGATTTAATCGGTTACTTTGATGGTTTATCCCGAATAAAAGTCGACTTCAGTTTTAAACTGCTTTTTTGACTCATACACTATCAAAAAAAAAGGCACACAGGATTGCACCTGAATCCTGGAACTTTTTAGCTACCAGCACTATTTTGAACTAGCGTGAATTTACCAGTTTTGTAGTAAAACTATATCTTCGATACAGAGCGAAAATAGTAAATCCATGCTCCAAAGGGGCTCCGGGTGGCCGAGTGGTTAGCATCGCAGGCCAGGAGTCTGCGCGATTGCCGCCTTCGCCCTGGGTGTGCTTCCTTTCTCTGTGATCGTAAAACTCTTTCTGTGTCTGTCTTACTTGACGGATTCTTATAAGCGGGTCTATGATCAAGCACACAAGTCAGAATATGTATGTACCTACCCATGCTCCAAATAATGGTGGCACCTAGAAAGTTCCAGGATTTCGGTGCAATCTTGCGCCAAATTTTTTGACAGGGTGGCCCTTACCAATACCACCTAGATTAGAAGGCCGAAGAACTAAGCAACACAACGTCACACTAGTAGACCAATTTCGATTAGTTGACCAATAACGTCGTATCTTAAGATGACGTCGCATCTTAATTCATCTTATCTTAAAAAAATTTATTCAAATACAAGATCTAGTCACGAATGAACATTGGTCAAAACCACAGAATCGGTCCACCAGCGCCGGATTTCTAAATAGGCTAAGTAGGCTGTAGCCTAAAGCGGCGAATTTTTTGGGGTGGCAAATTTTACGTCAATTTTATGAAATATAAAATATCTTATTTTCTATTTATTATATTTTCTAATTATATTGTTTTTCAAATAAAACTTTTCCCCAACTATTATATTGACTGATTGATTTTATAGTGATAATTTTAAACAGCATATACCACCCCATTTTGCAACTAACCATCAGCTATATTTTTTCCCGAAGTGGGAGAATACTGTGTCAGGGGCGGCAAAGTGACCGTAGCCTCCAGGCGGCATGTCTTTAAATCGGGCCCTGCGGTCCACTAATATGACGTCAAGCATTTAGTTCGCCGGCCTTCTAATCTAGGTGGTATTGCCCTTACCGAGGTTGTTCCTGCATCCTCCCGCGCTGACGCCCCGCTGCCACTGGGAGTGCCACACCCGCATGTGCCAGGGCGCTTTTGACCGGAGGGTGGGCTCGTCCTTGCTCGTCTCCGAGTCCAGGTGCACCGCCTCCACGCAGGTGAACGTCTTCACGAAGTCGTGGTAGGGCATCCTGTAGGGGGAAAAAAGCAGGCATTATCGGTTAGGTTACACTCTTAAAACAAAAGAGTGAAATCCACTACAGTGGGAGAAGTGCATTTTCGACACTGGAAAGGAGTGAATATTAACTCAGACCGAGTTAAAATCACTCGTTTGGAGTGATCCTGACGGAGATTTAACACACAAAGGATCCACTCCTCTAGAAGAAGTGCATTTTCTAGATGGAGGAGTGAAATTAACTCAGACCGAGTTAAAATCGCTCATGCGTTTTAAGAGTGTAGGTTAGGTTTTGAATTATCGTCACACTAGAGCTACACGAGGGCTATTAGCGACGGGCGTAATATTTTCGAACCACAGTCAAGTGACGAGCCCACACATGAATAGGCACCCAACGCAACCGTTAAGGGTGACATCGTACGCAGCGTTAGGACTTCCACTCCCTTTCACGGGGTATTATTCGTCGGACATTTTTGGCTGCACGGGCCGTTTATAGGTCGGCAGTTATGGCGATGCCCGGACCCGAACCTGGGACCTTTCGCATGCTAGGCAAGTGCTAGCTGACAGGGCTCCCCTGCCCTCAGAGATTATCGGAGTAAATCGTTACTAGTAACAGCTAGTTTTTTTAGTAGATATATTAGATTTTTTATAAAAAAAACTGCAACTTGGCTACTTTTAGCAGTAACGTAGCATTTTGTTACTTTTTCATTACTTCTCACGGATATTTTCGGCGCAATTCAGCTTAAATTTTATTATTTAACTTTTAACAACATTGAATTTTCCTTATTAACTTTTCCGATTGTCCATATTTCTTTAGTCTTGGTTCTTTTTTTAAAAAAAAACCTGTAAGATGGCTAACGTTAAATTTTCTTACAACTTGCAATTTCTAAAAGTAACTGTGATTAGTTGCTTTGCATAATTGTAACGTAGTTACTCTCTTGATATAGTAACTGTAACAACAACACTTTTCATACCATCCGACATAGTTATTGCTGTTCTTCAATCAGTGATCTGTTCTGAGAGTTCATGGGATAACTGTACTTGGAAATCCTCTGTGGCATCAGTTTCCCAGTATATATTAACTATTCTTTTCCGTCAAGTAACATTTCCTTCCAGTTTAGATTATCAGCTGTTCCGAAGAAGACGAAATCTATTCAAAACCTAACATGACCATAGATGTGGCTGCTCCAATTAAGAAGAAGTAACTGTAGAATTGATTGAGTGATAGATGACAACTTTTGATGCAGCTGTGACGTCACAATAGGCATGGTCCTTCCAGTTTCCTAAATCCATTTTTGCATCTGAGGTTTAATTTAATTGGGATACACAAAATAAATAGAATGCAGCAAAACAATCTTACCAAAATTCGCCTTCGTTTAAGCTTCGGTAATTTAGCCTCTCCACATCTTCAGTCAAAACTTTCTCCCATTCTGAGGAACTGTTAAAAAAAATTCCAAAATTAGTCATGTGGTACAACAATAAATTAGACGTGAAGGGTAAATTAAAAAATGATCTTTTTTTTTAATAAAATGAAGTGATTTTCCAACAAAACAAGGTCAGTTATTATGGCGTTAATTATTGATTTGTTTTTTAATGTATTTTTGCCTATTATTTAAAGTTATAAAATTCTATAGCACTCAATGAATACAGTGATAAAGTTAAGCAATTTAAAAATAAAACTAATCAGAATATTTATAGAAACTGATAAATCCGAAATGTATCCTCATTCTGCGCAAAATTTACATAACTACAGAGACTTAAGGGGGAATGGGCGTGCAGGACCGAGGGTCTCCAAACTCAAGTGCCTCAATGTTGATCCAATGTGAAAAAATTATTTTCTTTGCCACATTTCTCCGGCTGTATTGAATATTTTTACAAGCGGATTTTTTTATGTGATAAATGTAGCTGACTTACAGGTCTCTATCTTCCCACTTTTTGAAATTGCTTCGAATATTTTGTGTAAAATAATTTATTGAATATTAAAAAAATATTCGTACTAATTTCAAAAAGTGGGAAGATAGAGACCTGTAAGTCAGCTACATTTATCACATAAAAAAAATCCGCTTGTAAAAATATTCAATACAGCCGGAGAAATGTGGCAAAGAAAATAATTTTTTCACTTTGGATTAACATTGAGGCACTTGAGTTTGGAGACCCCCGGTCCTGCACGCCCATTCCCCCTTAAAGTCAGTGATCTCGAAAGTCTGCGAAAAACGATGACCAACTGATGACTTAACAAGTTCCCAAAAGTAGATCCATGGCAATGCGTATTTTACCTGCCAACTACGATTTTACAGTGGTTTAAAAAGTTTTGAATTCCCTAAATTACAGTTTCTTATTTCTCCAGCGTAGACACAAAGAACGATGGCTCGCGTGACAAAAGAAGTGACGTGGAGCCTGATGAACCGAAGTGATTGCGACATATGTTGACGTTTTTGCTCATTTAAAAAACTTTGTAAGTAATGTTTTCCGGAATTTCGTTTGCAAATACGACTTTAGGCGAACACTCTTCTGAAATACAACAAAAAATATAATATAAAAAAATGCTGAAATTCCCAATTCTTTGCAGTTAAAAAGTTTAATTAAACCGTCTGAAGAAAATTTAAACCGTTAAAAATTGGCCAAGACACAGTTTAACTCTTAAATTCTAAGCCATTCTAATTGATGTCAACTAATCGGAAACTTTTTCGGCAACAAACCGTTGGTTCAGTACTGTTTCTATACTTGAAACCATTTATTTCTGTTAGCAAAAATTGCGTCTAAGTTACGAAAATAAGATTCTCCCTAAAAATGTAACGTGTCTTAAAGTTCTTCGAGAAGTTATTTTTGATGCATTCATTTTTAAACTAAGACTACGATTCTCTCTAAAAGATTATTATTATGACGTCTGAAGGGTAGAACTTGGAAATCAAATCTGGGGACCTTTTCGTTTTTCAGTAATAAATTTAAAACCAAAAAGTTCTATAGCAGCTACCTCAGCGCACTCGAGTTTTTGCTCGAAAAACCTATTATGACGTCCGACAGTTGGTATTAGGAATTCGTGTGGAAATGTGGCGTCAGTAGCTCCTTTAGTTCGAGTTGTAGAGGATTCAGGAAGTCTGACCGCCGATTAATGTTCTCGAAAACCACTATTTTATAATAAGCTCCTCCAAAACGTTAATTAGAAATAACGCATTACTCCTAAAGGCTATTTATTGTATAAAATATAAACGCCCAACGTGGGGCTCGAACCCACGACCCCGAGATTAAGAGTCTCGTGCTCTACCGACTGAGCTAGCCGGGCTTGATAGCATCTGAAATATATATATCCAGAAGAAACCTTTTTTTAACTTCCAGATGGTTTAATTCCCAGCACTTTTATTATCAATGCGATATCAAACTGTAGTTTTAAATTCTAGTTGAGAAGTAGAGTCACAGACTTCTTAAACTGAAAAATTAAGTAATAATAAAACTTTTAAAAAAACTAATATTAGTTTTACAGTTTACAGTAGTACAGTATACTGCACTGTACTGTATTTACAGTAGTTTGTGTTGATAATTACCTCGGAGTAATATTTACCGGTACAAAAAATAAAATACTGAATTTAAATGGAAGTTACAGAAACACATCTCATATTTAAAAAAATGCCTTCGTCGTAATAACCGCGTAGTCTTGGTTTACCAAATTGTCTGGACATAAGCTTTAAGAAAGAAAATATTAATTTGAAGCTTTAATATACCTCGGGTTTATTTTGGTTTTAAAGTAATGATAGTAGATGGCAGCACCACCAAATGCAAATTTATCTTAAAATTGTCTTTATTAGATGGCAACACGGGAGAGTATTCACGATAATACGAATATAATGATTAAAGTCTCTTTTTCCTTTTTTAAAGTTTCTGAATACGCACCAGAACGATTGAAAAAAATTAACGAGGCAACAATATAATAGGTCTATTTTCCGCTCTACGAAAGCATGGTAATCGCCATTAATATCTATAATAGCTTTCATTAAGAGCTATTAGCGTGTTGTCCCTCGCTAAAAGTTAACGTAAATCACAAGACATTGGTGTCAATTACCATTAAAAAATTCACTGAAAACGAAATCCTAGCAAAGTTGGGTAAATAGAAATATGCTATGGAGAAGATCCTTCCGCAGATGTAAGGAGTTCAATAAATTATTTGTGAATCCATCCAAGAAAACATGTTTAAAACATTAATTTCGTTTAAGGTCTAACATATTTGAATATTATTTGAGAAAAATTGGCAATTTTATCAGAATAAAAAGTGTATTTTGGTTAAATTGTGTTCAGATTATTTTGTATGTAAATATTACCTAACAAGAGTTTCCAACTAATGGACCAATCGTGCTTTTTCCTCTGCCTTTTTACTCTTTGTTTTTACCCGAGTTATGTTGGCACGGAGTTAAGGCTTTTCGTGAGTGATTGCAGTTCCTTATTGGAGAAATCCCAATCCATGATTTTGACCGGTTCCGGTCATATCGACGAGACATAATAATGACAGAGAAATAAAGCCAACATGGAAAAAATTTCCGATTGGGTCGATGTGGTGTCTTTCGATGCCGTCTCTATGGCCGTTACTATGTCCAGGGCCTTGTCCAGCATCAGCTTCTCTTCCAACAATAGCTTCTTCTAGATGGCGTCGTTGTTTAACCCGCACACGAATCTATCCCGCAGGCTGTCGGTGAGGTTGTCCTTGAAGTCGCAGTACTTGGCTAACTTCTTCAACTCAGCACAGAATGTGTTAATGGTCTCTCCTTCACTCTGGTGTCTACGGTGGGATCGGAATCTCTCAGCGATAGTCGAGGGCGGAGGATCTAACTGCTTCTTTAGAGCTAGCACCAGTTCGTCGAGCGTCTTATCCTTCGGCTTGTCTGGACAAACTATGTCTTTCAGCAAGTTGTAGATTCGGGACGTCAACAGCGTTATCATCGTAGAAACTTTCTTGTAGTCAGGCGTATCTGTCGCTAAAAAGTTCATCTCTAAACTCTTCACACGTTGACCAGTCCTCGGACCCTTCTTAAAAAAAGGCTCCATCACCAAACCCACGTTTGGTGGCATCGAAAGACATCACAGTCGAATTCCAGACAAATCAATAAAATAGACTCATTATGATTAATTAAGAGAAATTTAATTAATTTTTGAATTAATATTTAAGCTTTTTTTACTGTCAAGATTTCGGTTGTCAGAATTGTGCCCCATACCTGACTTTGCCACAGATGGGGCATAAAAAGTAAACAAGGATTTAATCTATGCGCTGTGGAGAGTCAATCATACTTCGAAATGTGCACTATACCCCAAAAAAATTCATGTAAAATTTAACTTGCTTAATAAACAACTTGAACAAAGAATATGTTACATTACTCTCTACACAGACTTATTACACATTACTATTAAGGAAACACCTAATGGGAAGCTTTAAACGAAACTTTTTGCTTTTTTTTACATGGTTCGATATCTTCTTTAAATTAAGCGTTCAAATTGCCGATGCATATCTTAAGTACACTGCTCAAAACAATTAGGGGAGCACGTTTTACTTCCAACTTTTACTTCACTCCCAACTTTTTAATTTTCGTTCTAAAAATCTAAAATTGGGGAAATAGGTTCATTATGTATCCCGAATGAAATAGTAAAAAACAGGAGAAAAAACTCAGTCTTTTTAAATTAAAATTTAAGGAAAAAATAGGAATCGTAACTTTTTTAATAAATTCTAACAAATTGTTTTTCAAAACTTTTTTTGTGAAAAAAAATTGAAATATATTTTTTAAAAAACATCTAAAAAATGCAAGCATGAAAAGTCTAGGGTCAATTTATTTTTCTAAAACTGTTTTAGAGTGAATTTTAGTTTGCCATATTTTTCATATTTTCATTTAATAATAAAACAAAAATTATTAAATTTTTCAAAGACATGATTCTACCATCTCTCTATACATATAATAGCGAATTAAACTTAGTCAGAAAAAAAAATCGCAAGCTGATTATTTGCAATGGAATCATTCGGAGTTAAAGGGTTTAAACTAAGCCATGTGCTCCCCTAATTGTTTTGAGCAGTGTAGTTCATAAACTACAGCGTTCTAAATAGTAGTACTTAAAAATTTGGTTCTGTTATCATCGTCTTTCATTCGACGATCCACGATTATTTGTTTTTCATTCACACTTTTTATGGTTTAAGCTCTTTAAAAAACATAGATCTATAACAATGATATGAACCATTTTATCTTAAAAAGCATTTCTCAAAACTGAATTTTTCAAACTTGTTGTAGTAATAACTCAATTTAAAAACATCCGATCGAAAATAAGCTTGTTGAAACAATCGGAGGATTATGCTGCAACGTTGTAAATGAAGACTAATATTTAAACTAAACCATTTAATTAAAAAAATAGAAGCATAAATGGAAGGCAAACAAGGAAATGAAAAAAAACATGAAGTATGTTGGCACCGCACTTTTATGCAGAGATTGGAGTAAAGCGTTTCTTGTAACAATTACTTTTTTGGGTAACGTATACTAGTAACGCCGTTAGATTTTTCAGAAACTAACTGTAACTTAGTTACTTTTAGCGATAACGAAGTAACGACAAATTTCATTGCTTTTCAATCAACACTTCGCTGAAATTTTCATCAGTTCCTAATGCGGCATAAACTTAACGATTTAAAATTTAACTTTTAAAAAAATTAACTATTACTACCAAAACGACTGGTACAGCTGTGGAAATAAAAAAGTACCCACTTGAGGTTATTTCATCCGTTAGTCACCCTATAGAATCGGACCTTTTTGAGATTGTGTACAAATAACATTCTGAGTTAATTGCAAGATACAAAATTTGCATAAGGGACCGTTTTCATATTAAAAGTATTACGATATTTGAAATTTCCAATAGCAACACCCAATTTTAATAACTTAGAAATGTTAAGCACTCTTGAAAACCCTTAAATCTAAGTTTTTGTTACATTTAGATGAATATTTGACGAGTTATTCAATCGAATCACTTGTGGACCTTTTGGGGACCATCTCTAAAATGACAAGCAAGCATGCATGCAAAGCCGTCTTTATTTATCAATTACACACGTTATCTTATACACTGTCCCCTAAAGGGCAATTAAAACGTATTTTGTGATTTACTCAGCAAATTATGGATAAAAAAATTTAAAAAATTGGGATTTCGCTTAAACTTCGTGTCTCAAATTTATTTCTTTAAAAATATTAAGGGGTTTCCATTCATATTTTTTTAAAAAATCAATATAATAATTATTTAAAAATATAAAAATTGTTTAAAATACCCCAATATTGAATGCATTTTGTTTGGGTTATTATAATTTCTTTTTAGTAAAAAATTCGTTTCATCATCTTAATTATTTATAGATCGGGATAGTTTTTTATGTGCAACTCATTTAACATTATGGGACCTAAACTTCGCACGTCTCTAACTAATCTAATAATGCTTAAAAACTAACAAAATTTGGCATTTCGTATTAACATAGGTCAGAGATTTGAAATATGGATTCAAAAAGGGGTGTTGCTATTGGAAATTTTAAAGTTAGTAACATTTTTAATATGAAGATGGCCCCTTATGCAAATTTTGTGTCATGCAATTAACTCAGAATGTTAATTGTTCACAATGCCAAAAAGGTCCGATTCTTTAGGATGAATAACGGAGGAAATAACCTCAAGTGGGTACTTTTTTATTTCCACAGCTGTACATTCAATGCGGAAAAAGCCTAGTAAAATTGAATCAGTGAGTGCGGAAACAACGTCAGTCACAAATTTCCAATTTTTCAGGAGGGAGAAAAAACGTAATAACTCCTCCTCTATTTCTGCACTCAACACACGAAACAAACGTCCTGTATTTACGGAACTACTCAACAAACTAACGTAGTTTTTGCACCCAACACGCATCTTGCCTTTCTACGCTTATTTTCATTGAAAACGAGTTTTCGGATGTTTTTTACTGAAGTAGTTTCTGCACTCACCGATTCAATTCTCCGGTTGTTTTAAAAAGAAGCATTCGAATTTTCATTAACGAAATTTTAACTTACTCTTTGGCCCATGATCCAACATATTCTGATAAAGTTGGGAGCGGACTTCGCAATTTTACGAGTTGAATTTGATCACCATTATGAGTTTCTACCTACAAAAAAATGCATTTTTTTTTTACAAACAATAAAACGAGGTTAATTAGACTTTATAAAATGATAAATTAAAATGATGTTAATTAATGAATTAAATTAATAGTAAATATTTGGTTATTTAAAATAATGAGCTATCAAGTAGAATAAGTTATTATACCCTCTACTTAGGCAACTTATTATAGTTATCAAAGCACAGAAAGAAATCAATATTTAAATACCCTATATCTGTTATAAGTTGGGTATCAATAAAAATTGACCCATGCGTATCTTAAGTAATTGGGTATTGGCTAAACATCTTTTTTTAAATACTATTAATAAAACTAATGTTACTTTTTGCTTACCTTGTCAATACACATTATTCTATAATTTGTTCCTAATAGAATTCCATTGGCCAATTTCTCAGGTAGGTTCCTAGCCTGTAAACGATATTGACACAAATGATTTTTAATAGAGTTTTTAAAAACCCTTTCAGCTAAATCCAGGCCCGGACTGGCCCGCCGGCCCGTCGGCCAACGGGCCGGTGCGCCCCTTTCCAAAAAAAAAAAAAATAATAATAAGACTCATAATTTTTAGGGAGTCATTTTGTGATGTCTTAGTACTAATAGCAAAGCCGATACTTAACAAGGCGCCTTCACTTCTATACTGGGCGCTGACCAGTCGGAAAAATAAACGATTACAATTTCATATGCATGGAATTATTTATTTGTGTAACTTACGTTTTCCGTTTAGGAGATGGTTAGACGAAACGGAACCTTCAAAGGTAACTTCCATGGCTTTACGCCTTAACACACGCGATGTAATCAATTTAAACAATTTTTTTTAAATGGGACATTTTGTCCATTTTCACAAATATTGAAAACTTATTTTAATAAGGCGCTTTTCTTTTCATAGAAGCGCCATATGGCTTTATGCACCTAGAAGTTGTTGTTAACAAGTCCGTCGGCGCCTTATTTGATATCGAGGCGCTCCAATGAAACAATAAACGCTTCTTCAAATAATATTCTGCACCAGATATTGAAATTGTGAATAATTAAGTCCAAAAGTGCCTTATGTAATGTCATAGGTCATATAGACACTCCAATGAAACAACCTGGTCATTCACCATTGTGCCTTTTGTACCGACGAATAATACCCTGTGTGGAGGAAGTGCATGTTAAATCTTGACTGTGGTTCTAAAATACGACGCCATCGCCAATAGCCCTCGTGCAGCTCTGTGATAATTCAAACCTCACCTAACCAAGTAAAACTCATTTGGTTTCGTTAGTAAAACATAGCGCAAGCAGGGCAATTAAGGCGCTACATTTGTCACTGATGATACCTTCAAAGGTTTCGTCCTCGCCTAAAACTGATGGTGCTGGGGAGAAAGCTAATCCCGCCAGTATATGATTCCCGCCGGCGCATATATATGATTATATAAAGGATCTAAAAAAACAGCGCTAACTATCAGTATTAGGGCGCCTACACTCTTAAAACAAAAGAGTGAAATCCACTCCAGTAGGAGAAGTGCATTTTCGACACTGGTAAGGAGTGAATATGAACTCAGACTGAGTTAAAATCACACGTTTGGAGTGATGGCTGTCGGACTTCACCACACAAAGTGCATTTTCGACACTGGAAAGGAGTGAAATTAACTCGGACTGAGTTAAATTCACTCGTTTGTTTTAAGAGTGTACTATCGTACAATATCACAAAAAAGCGCTTTTAGTCTTTCTTGTTTAATTTTGACACTTGGTGCAGATTAGTATTTCTGACGTATAAGGAATCTGAAAAAAACCATGCGTCAAGGAGTATTAGGGCGCCTTTAATTTAACATACCGCTGTTCGACTAGGTGCCAAGACGTACTTCATGTCTTTCGTTCAAATACATATAATGTCGTCTGAATTGTTTTTTTTTAAATGAGGAAATAACTGAAGAAACACGTGTCAAGGAGTAGTTAGGGCGCCTCTAACTTCAATTTAAAGTATATTTATCAACGGGCCCATTAAATGACGAGGCCTAAGATCCCTTGTATTTTGGAACCTCAAAATTCTTTTAATTCGGGGAAAAATGTGAAATGTTAGGGTTAATTATTTTTTTCTTTGATAATTTAAACTGTGAATATTATTAGTTAACCGTTAATATTATTATTAAGTGACGAACCGACACCAGAGAAGGCACACACAACACAAGCGTTAATAGCGACATCGTAACGTTACAACTGTGGAGAATATTTAATGTGCACTCCCTCTACATGGGGTATTCGTCGAACATTTTTCGGCTGCCCAGGCCTAGAGTCAAATCCTATTTTTTTAACAATAAAAAGAAGAAAACCAAAGTTACAATTCCATAGACTATAGGGAAAGTCTACTTCGCACACGTGGCTCCGTTTCCATTTTTTTTTCGTTTTTTATAAGTTGCTATATTGCGCACTCACAAATCAGTGAAAGGCACGATATTTATTAACTGATAGCCAAACAGACGCTGTTAGGTAGGGTTTTTTTTAGGGGAGAAGACTGGCGCCGATGTCTCAACTACATTTTCTAAAAGAAGTATAAAAAAACATACAAATAAAATATTGACTGATTTATTTGAAAACGCTTTCAAGTTGTGCATTTTGTTAGTCAGACACATTATATCTTTGGATGGATGTTTTTTGCTTTTTTCATTCTCTCTCTCAGCACACACAACTTTATATTGGCCGTTATTTTTTCTATCTTCGTCTATTTATTGTTTGTAATTGAAATACAATCAGGTAGCCATTTTGTGAAGTGCCCACTATGTTACGGCCAAAACGCAATGTGCTCATTCAAAAATGTCTGGTTATTTTGTTTTGTTAAAAAGTTGATTCGCTAACATCGCCCCTTTTGTTTTATTTCTTAATTTCAAAATATAAATATTCTAATTTAACAAAAAATAAAAAAAAGTTTCTAAATTAAAATTAATTTTCTTTTTTACCTTGTCTCGATTGGTGCCCGCCAATAGCTCTAGTGCTACCATTATTCAAATTAAACTTATCATTCAAATTTTTATTACTAATTAAATGAATGTTAATTTATGTTTGCACTTAAATTCAATATTAGAATATCATCGTTTAATTTCTTTACAACAAAACTGGTGATTTAAATTATCTAGTAAACTTTTAAATAAAAACATTCGATTATAAATCTATTTTTTCTTATTTATTATATTAAATTTTTTATTTAAAAATTAAATATCAATTATCTATTAAAGGTATGAGTTATTTTCTTTTAGTTTAACTTGAATTATCGTCGAACTAGAGCTACACGAGGGCTATTGGCGACGGGCACTATAATTTAGAACCACAGTCAAGTGACGAGCCGACACCTGAGTAGGCACCCAACGACACCGTACGCAGCGTCGGGACTATGGAGCATATTTATAGGTCTGCAGTTATTTTACCTATGCCCGGACCCGGTACCTTCCGAATTCAAACTCTCCAGCCCCCAAAATGTCAGTTATAAAAAATAAAACTAACTAATGTTCATAAAGAGTAATACTTTATACTCAAACACTGCATTTACAACGGAAAAATTAAATTAAAATTCAATTTTAAATAAAATATAGTATTCAAAAGATATTAATTGGAAATAAATGTAATAAAAATAAAACAAAAAGTATTTGTAATTAAAAGTAATTGTAATTACAAATAATTTAAATTGAAAAATATTTAAAAATTGTTCCCCCCCCCCCCCCCCGAATTGTTTTTGCGCCCTTTGCAACTTTAAGGACCGGTAAAACTGCGCCTTTGTCAGGGAGCCAGTCCGGCCCTGGCTAAATCATTAAACAGGGGAAAAAAATGTTCTTTTACATGCCACATAACCATGACATGCGTGCCCTAGATATTCCCACCCAGAAAATCCGACAACTCAGCCTGGGCTCGAACCCGCATTCTTGGGCTTACGAGGCGAGCACGTTCAACCTCTCAACCACTGAGCCGCTACGCATGCCCGTAGCATTCGTAGTTTGCTCTATAAAAGTAAGTAACAGACACAAATAAAGCCATTTTAAACGCTTTCACTTTTTATGTTATAATCGTAGTATGGAAGCTAAAATTTACACTTTTAAAGCTTCAAAGCAAAGATCTAAGAGCCATGTGATAGAAAATTATAAGTTTTTAAAACTAAATCCTTATTAATATTTCTTAACTGTTGTAAAAAAAATTATTAATCATGCTTTTTTTATATTATTACTCAATATATCGCTCCTTCAAAATAAGTAATCACTTACCTTTGTCTGCTGCTGCACTATGCTGGTTGTGATAGAAGTGGTCTTAAGTAATCTCCCAAGAACTTTCAAGCAAGATGTTGGATCTTGTCTGATGTTGAAATTCTCAATGATTCCGCCCATCAAGTCAGCCAGGCCATCTTGCGAGGAAGCGTATTTGAGGGCTTCGTATGAACCGTGCAACCTGTACACAATTAAAATGCATTTGAAACAAATATAAATACAAAGCTCATAGCTCTACTTAAGGGGTCATAGGAGTCTTAAAAATATGCAAAGAAGGTACAGTGGCCGCCGCTTTTTGGAATCACTGGTTAATTGAATCAGCCGCTTAATTGGAATAAATTTCGTAGAACAAAACGGAATCACTTTTTACATTGAAAATCCGCCGCTTATCGGAATCAAATCACCTTTTTACCGCCGTTTTAAGGACTCAAAAAATTCTATAAAAGTTCCTTTTTTCTACGATTCGTGGTATTTTTTTTTACCCCAAATGACCTCTAACTACAAATGCGAACCAAAAAGGCGCCGACGAATCCATCTTTAGAAAAAGGTAAATCGCAGAAATTGTATTATTAAGGAAGGAGGGAGAGAGAGAACTATAGTGGGGGGGAGGGGTAGAGGGGAAGGAATTTGTAATCGACACGTGTGCATGAAGGTGTAGACAGTAGACTCATTTTGATTTTTGATCGATTAAATTAAGCACGAGTTTTTCGGAGTGTTATCGCGATGTTTAAACGGAAAGATTTTAGCTTAGCCAAAAAATATGAACTCCTAAAAAATATTTATAATCTGGAAAAATGCAGCCAAAGAGTAGCTGCAATTAAATTAGGACTTTCTCAAGCAACTTTATGTAGGACTTTGAAGAGAAGAAATGAAATTATAGAAAGTTGCGAAACAGAGCCCAACATAAATCGGAAATGTCAGCTAGTTGGCAAAGCAGAAGACGTAGAAAACGCTTTATTAGAATAGTTTAAGGCCGAAAATAAATTAAAAATATGCCGGACTCTTCAAATATTAAGAACTTTAGAGCAACGGGTGTTATGTGTGATTATTATAATTCCTCTTATGACATTGAAAGGAAGGTAAACGAACTTATCAGTTATACGACAACGCAGGCGAAAACAACGAAGTATTCATTCAAGTAAGCAAAATTTAACTAAATTTTAGTACTATAGTAAACATTGTTGTTTATGCTTTTAAATTTTGTTTTAAAATTATACATAATATCGTTCAAATTATTAAATTTTTGTAGGTATTTGTATATTACCTGTTAATTTGTATAACTCTGGATTTTATTAAACATAACATAACGTGTTTTTCTTAATAATATGTAGTACTAGTATTACTCAGTAGCAAGTATTAAAAAAAATCACATGTCTCATGAAGACAACTTTTTCTTTATAATTTCATGACTTTCGGTTAAATGGTTCAGCCGCTTTATTGGTTCAAAACGTACTGGGGCGGATGTGATTCATTTAAGCGGCGGCTACTGTACTACAAAGCATAGCATATCTTTCATGCAATTTTTTAACTACTCAATATATAAGTATAATTTTTTTATATGTAATTCTACAAGATTTATTTATTATAAAACAAATTTTAAAATTTATGACACTTTAGCCAAAACTAAAATAAAGGACAACAAACATAAAACTATTTGAACACATTGTGATTAGGCTTGCGCTCCAAATTTTGAGGTCAAAATTGAAGAGATGACCAAAAAAATGACTTTGCATTGTACAAAAACGCACAAATAAAGACTTATACCTAAATTCTCAGCTCAGTTTTTATTAGAAATTATTTAAAGAACTTTTTTCTAAAAAATTAATTAAAATTTTGATTTGAAATTTTTTAAAAATAGTTTCTAATTAAAATTGAGCTGAGAATTTAGGTGTAAGTCTTTGTTTGTAAATTTTTTTGTACAATATAAAGTCATTTTTTTGTTTATGTCTTCAATTTTGACCTCAAAATTTGGCGCGCAAGCCTAATCGCAATGTGTTCAAATAGTTTTATGTTTAATATCATTTATTTTAGTTTTGGCTAAAGTTTCATAAATTTTAAAATTTATTTTATAATAAATCTTGTAGAATTACATATAAAAAAGCTATACTTATATATTGAGTAGTTAAAAAAATTACATGCAAGATCAAACTATGTTTTGTAGTACCTTCTCTGCACATTTTTAAGACTCCTATGACTCCTTAACCCTTTAAGACCGATTTATCAGGAACGTGCGGGTATAAAAGAGAATATTCAAGCTATCCAAAATCGATACCGAAGCAGCTGACTTGTACAATTAGTTATTTGTATAAAAAATGACTGTTTTAAATAATTTCTAGCATTGATATTGTTTAAGGCTGCTCATCACCCCCAGTCCCCGTCCTCCTTCGATCGGGCTTGCTAATGGTAAGTCTATGGGGGGGAAATGGTATTCCAAAAAAAAGAAAAGAAATTATAGGAATATTTAGATGCGGTTTTTTTTTAATTCATAAAACTCCTATAAAGTTGTGCTTTTAGATAATATTTTTTAAACGTTGTTTGTTTACCTTTTTTTAATAGAAAAAATTTAGATTTAAAAAAGGTGAACAGCGTTTTTAAAAAAATAATCTCTAAAAGCACAACTTTATAGGAGTTTTATGAATTTAAAAAAAAGCCGCATCAAAATATTCCTATAATTTCTTTTCTTTTTTTGGAATAAAAACCATCCCCCCCCCCCCCATAGGCTTACCATTAGCAAGCCCGATCGAAGGAGGACGGGGACTGGGGGTGATGAGAAGCCTTAAAGCCTTTTTTCAATAAAACTCTAAAATTTAGTCTCGTAAACATAGAGCCATCTGACAGTCAGTCTTAAAGGGTTATAGTAATTATACAATAAATGAAACATAATTCGCTGGTTTTAAATGAAATAGGATGTTAGTTTTATGCTACATAATCCATCCATAATCCAATCCATCCCTATGCTACATGATCATTCAATCAAATCATTTTTTGTAATATGCATAACTGGTATCACACTTTCATAAATGAAACCTTATTTTTGAGGATTCTAAAATCATCAAGTAAATTTCGTCACTTTTGATAAATCTCTCCCAAAGAGTTTACGTGACGATTTACACACTATGATAATTTCTCAACAATGAGGAATTTTTAATAACTACGCAATGATATTCAACGAAATTATGTCTAAATTTTTACCTTGTCAAGTACAGTCAAGTTCACAAATTTAACACTAAATTTAACTCAGGCCAGAAAACAATGCAATTTTTTAAATAATGAAATATAATATTTTTGCGAATTTCGTTAAGATTTTCCAATAAATTTGGAAAATGCCTAAGAAGCACACTTCAAAACACACACAATCGCAGTGAAGTTGAGCTCCAAACGTGGATTTGAGTAGGTTTAGTGATCGTGGATGACTTTTGAGCACCAACGTGGGAAAATCGTACAAATGACATATGTAGAGCAGCAAAATCTCAAAAATACATAACGACCTACTGAACAGTATGTTTATCTGCACCATAAAAATCGACTTACAAATTATAGAAACTTGTTATTTTCATGTTTATTGCGCTTCGTCAAAAAAAAACCCGTGTACTTTTCAACTTTTTTTTTAAGTTAAAAGAGCGACATTTGTCTAACCACATAAGATGAAACACTGAGAGGACATTGTTCTAGCACAATCTTTATAGGACTATATTTCATCGGCGTTATGTGCTACGTTATAATACTTGCTTACACATTTTATTAAACATTTTGTCATTACTTTTTTAAAGATTTTTTTATGAGTATATTTTAATGATACTCAAATTTGGACGTTTTCTACCGCTGTTTTCTTTTAATGAAACGGAATAGTTGCGGCTATCCGCAACTACTAATTATGTAATTTACGCCTAGTAATAAAAAAAGCTTTATATTAACTTGCGAGAACAGATTTTAATACAGATTTTATTCCAATATTATGGTTTCGGATTTTAATCCAATATTATGGTTTTATCATAAACATATTTTAATTCTAACCACTTATGGTTGGTATATATTATGGTTTCGAAACCATTAAATGAAGCAATATTTTAAACACTTGTAACGAAGAACAAATGCTTTAACGTTATTTAATGCAACTCTAAAAACAGATAGGGATAAAACAAAGCAATATTTTTTTTCTCACAATCCCTAAGGGCATTCTCTTATCTACTTATTTCCTTTCCCATACAAATGGAAGAAGATGTGCACTTTTCTCGCCTAGAATTCCAGCCCTTAGCCACCAATGAAAATGGGTGAAGTATGTTTTTTTCCCCCTCTGAACCATTTTCACACTTGATATCGCCCTGAGGCGAAGCTATTATAGTAAGAGATAGGAATCGTATCTTGCAACGAAAAAGAGTTTATTTTTTAAAAAAATAGTAACACATCTAAGAGAATTTGTTTTTTGTTTCAACCCTATCTAATAAAAACAAGATGTTCTAAAAGACTAAAATAGCCTATTTCCCTGTTATTTAAATACACGTAGGAATTCTTGTTGGAAAAAAAATATTTTTTTGCAGAAATGACACCTGTAACTGCTTCCACGCGAGATTTATGCACCTTAGAAAAAATCGTCTACAACAGCATTACAGCATTTAACTCCAATTTACACTTTTAGAATCCAAAACTGGCTATATCATTAATTTTGATTTGCAAATTACTTAACATGGTTTAAATTTCAATTGTTCTTGGATACCACAGTTACAGTAGATGCCACTATTATAAACATGAGTTATTTTTAGATACCTCAGTTATTTTTACATATATGGTGTATTTAGATACCACAATTACATACTACATCAAGACCATACAATGATTCTCTTCCAACATTATGCGCTTACTTAGCATCTTCCTTATCCAACAGTCCAATCCATAACTGCCCGAAAAGCTGCGAGTACACGAAGACCGTAGCTTCGCAATTGTGTATAGATACCTCATTGTTATTGTGCTTAAATACTGATTTCACAGTTATGTTTAAATACCAGTGTTATTTTTAGATACCACAGTTAATACCACAGTTCTCTTTAGATACCACAATTAATACCACAGTTTTCTTTAGCTACACTCTCTGAAATAACACTCATTTTTGACGATTCATGAATCCTCAAGCCTCATTTCGTTAATTTTGAGGATTGTTTCGTCAAACTATCACGTTACTTCTGAGAAAACGCGAATCCTCACTTTTTATGATTGTGATTTGACGATTCTGTATCTTGATTTTGAGGAAACTGAATCTCATTGTTGTACTCACATGCGCAAAATGATGAAATATTTCCTTAGATTAGACGACATTCAAATCCTCATAAAAATGACGATTAAAATTTCCTCACTTTGAGGAAACGAAAACTGATAATTTGCCAGTAAACGGACCGTCAAAATTAAAGAAAATTTCGTCGTTTTTGAGCATTCATGTTTTAGAGTGTACAGCTGTGGAAATAAAAAAGTACCCACTTGAGGTTATTTCATCCGTTAGCCACATTATAGAATCGGACCTTTTTGAGATTGTGTACAATTAACATTCTGAGTTAATTGCACGATACAAAATTTGCATAAGGGGCCGTCTTCATATTAAAAATATTACGATCTTTGAAATTTCCAATAGCAACACCCAATTTTAATAACGTAGAAATATTAAGCACTCTAGAAAACCCTTAAATCTAAGTTTTTGTTACATTTGGATGAATATTTGACGAGTTATTCAATCGAATCACTTGTGGACCTTTTGGGGACCATCTCTAAAATGACAAGCAAGCATGCATGCAAGGCCGTCTTTATTTATCAATTACACACGTAATCTTATACACAGTTCCCTAAAGGGTAATTAAAAAGTATTTTGTGATTTACTCAGAAAATTATGAATAAAAATTTTTAAAAATTGGGATTTCGCTTAAACTTCTTGTCTTAAATTTATTTCTTTAAAAATATTAAGGGGTTTCCATTCATATTTTTTAAAAAAATTTATATAATAATTATTAAAATATATAAAAATTGTTTTAAATACCCCAATATTGAATGCATTTTGTTTGGGTTATTATAATTTCTTTTTAGTAAAAAATTTGTTTCATTATCTTAATTATTTATAGATCGGGATAGTTTTTTATGTGCAACTCATTTAACATTATGGGACCTAAACTTTGCACGTCTCTAACTCCTCTAATAATGCTTAAAAACTAACAAAATTTGGCATTTCGTATTAACATAGGTCAGAGATTTGAAATATGGATTCAAAAAGGGGTGTTGCTATTGGAAATTTTAAAGTTAGTAACATTTTTAATATGAAGATGACCCCTTATGCAAATTTTGTGTCGTGCAATTAACTCAGAATGTTAATTGTTCACAATGTCAAAAAGGTCCGATTCTATAGGATGACTAACGGCCAAAATAACCACTAGTGGGTACTTTTTTATTTCCACAGCTGTACCACAGTTCTCTTTAGATACCTCATTTATCTTTAGATACCTCAGTTATGTTTACATACTACGTGTTTTTATTTAACACTATTTTGTACATAAAGAATCAAGACATTCAATGTTTTCTTCAATGCTTACTTGGCATAGGCCTTCTCCAGCAGTGCTGCCCAGAACTGGCCGGAGTGCTGGGAGTGCACGAAGACCAGCTTCCCGTTGACAGTGGGCAGGCGGTCGTCGACCAGCACTTCCTGCCACTCGCCGCACCACCACAGGCGGAAGCGGAAGACACCAGCGTAGTCGTCCGAGTCGTACGACTGGTCGGCCGGCACGACTCGGTAGAACAGGCCCTTGGTGATACTCAGGCAGCCCAGGGCGGACACTAGCCAGTGATCGCCTGCGAGACAGAGATAAGGGAAGTCGGATGAGTGTTTCGGTCAAAAATATAATTTTTTTGTTTTTTTTTCCTTTTTTATTTTTATTCTACATATCGTTAGGTTTGATTTATGACCAATCGTACGACGTTGTCAATTTCTGTTAAGTAGTTTTCTTCTTTTAGTATTTTGAGAAACTCTGAACATTAGTTCTTACCTAAAGCCTTACATTTGAGTTTCCTGGACTATAAGGTCAGATAGGAGCATTTATCTCAAGAACAATAAGAGATATCAACACGCTTTTTTTTTTATTATTTATTCCCCAGTAATAGCTCTTTGATTTAAACTGAGGAATTTTAAATATCTTTTCTCCATAAAAAGTTATGCAACTTTAAATCTGATTTTGTATGTGTGTGTTTAAAAAAAATCAATTGAGAAAAATAATTTTTTTGCACTATGAACTATCATCATTTTATATCGAATAGCTATATGTAAAGAACAAAATATAAAAAAAGTTCACAATAATATCTTGAATAGTTCCTGAGAAAAATGTTTCTAAAGTTAGGCAAACTAACATGGGTGAGATCCGACTAAGTAGGCAGAGAACCATCCAACTCCCCTTAAGTATGCGAAGTCGTTACAATTTCGCCAGCACAAGCGTTCACCACAATGTCACGATAAGTGGTTAGTGGTTGGAACTTTTTCATTAAATAAATTTTGTGGGTAGCAGGTATTGAGCATTATGATGCTCAATAATTTGAAAAAGAAATCTTCGATATTTTCAAGAGTATTTATACAAAACAAAATATTAAAAGTTTTTTTTTAAAAAAAAAAACTTTTTGTTTAATGCTTTACACAGAAAATGTTTTTTAAAAAAAGCTGTTTGAAGTGTAAAGATTTAAAAAAAAACAATAAGAATAGATTTCTTATACTTGCTTTTACAGAAAAATCATGAAGTGCATTCTTTTTTTTATTAAAAAATATTGCCTGATCAACGAATAACATCTCAGTGTCCGTACTCAGGCTGTTGTACCGAAGATAAAAGCAGATTTGCATCAAAAAAGTATTTTTGCCCATTTCGAAAAATTTAAAATAAAATAGTTTAAATAAAGATATACTTAATAACAAAATGTAGCTATATATTGAAAAATGACTTTAATGTGATAAATAAAAAGTAGTGCGGTTAAATGCCTTACCTAATTTCCCTGGAGAGATATCGTATTGAAGTGTTCCATCTTGTATGAAAACAGGATTGTTGCATAGTTCCTAAAAAAACACCTTAAATTATTCTTCACTTTATCTAAATAATCAAGATTATTTTCTTAAAACAAATCAATCACAATTTTTTTTCTTTTTTTGCCGACTAACGATTTTAACATTACATTAAGTACGAATTATTTCTGAGTAATTGAAGAGCTTAGTGGCAGAACGTACTAAGTGTCAAAAAGGTGAAAAAGAGAAAAAGAGCTTCACACAGTTTTGAGTTTGCACTCAGATATTTCAAAATGGCATAAAATATGCTCAACTTAAAGTTTATGAAACAGCAGAAACTTACTATCTATAAAAGAGGGGGGGGGGGGATTGTCATTTGCACAAAAAGCTCAATATTTTGCTCAAAAGCTCAAAAAATGTCACTTAGCACTTTCTGCCACGAAGCTTTTTAATTGTCCTTTAGCCCATTAACGACGATCGGCAAGAAGATTTGCCACATAAAAATGAACGTTCTCTTTCAGTTTATCCTAAATAAACATAATACAAGACAAATGAAAACCATAGCTCGTAACAGTTTAGATCGGATAATTTAAGCTGCACGAAAAACGAATTTAGAAAATTTAAACGATTCTATTCGGAAATGAAGGTGTTGTTAACACGTTGGATGCCACTGACTCCTTAAGGAGTCGCGTGGTTCCGATTCACCGATAACAGCACATTCTGGTGAAATCCATAGTGCTATTTCGCCAACCGTTCTTATAAGTTTAAGCTAGTTTGTAACTTTTGCAACCGATCCTGCTGTGCTTGGAATAATACTTGATGATTTGAAAGAGGACATTCTATTTCAAATTACGAGGAAATTAAATCCTGTGTCCCAAGTGTAGGGCAACCAGACATACTGCATTTCGCAGTGTGGTCCTGTTTGTAATTCAACAATCTAGCTATAAAAAAATTGCAAATTGCCTGTGTTTTTTTTTGTATTTTTTAAGCAAAAACCACCCCAAAAAATATGAAAATTTTATAATGATTTTATAGTTGAAAAGTTAATCACTGAAGCAAATCTTGTAATTGGCTTTCAATTTAATAATTAGTGACAGATGATGAGTTATCCGGTTGGAAAAGGCCAAGGAACATTTCCTCGAATTTTTACGACTAACTGTCGTGTGGCTTTAGTTAGCGACGTTAATTCAACCTAACCTTGCAATTTTACGACCTCGAACTAAGATTTGTACTTGTTCGAAAATGATTAGTTAGTTCATTTCCATTGTAACGAACAGGTTTAAAAAAACAGGATGTTCTTTCTCTTTATCAGCCTCTATCGATAAAGCCTCTATGGATGATATAGTGACAGCGAATGTGTTAATAGGGTTTTTTTTTATTTGTTTGATTTATCGTCGCACCAGAGCTACACGAGGCTCATTAGCGATGGGCGTCGTATTATAGAACCACTGTCAAGTGACGAGCCGACACCTGAATAGGTATACTCAACGCAAACGCTAAGTGCGACATCGTACTTTGGGATGGAACTTACGTACTTTCACGCAAAAAACTGTCTGGTACAGCTGTGGAAATAAAAAAGTACCCACTTGAGGTTATTTCATCCGTTAGTCACCCTATAGAATCGGACCTTTTTGAGATTGTGTACAATTAACATTCTGATTTAATTGCACGATACAAAATTTGCATAAGGGGCCGTCTTCATATTAAAAATATTACGAACTTTGAAATTTCCAATGGCAACACCCAATTTTAATAACTTAGAAATGTTAAGCACTCTTGAAAACCCTTAAATATAAGTTTTTGTTACATTTGGATGAATATTTGACGAGCTATTTAATCGAATCACTTGTGGACCTTTTGGGGACCATCTCTAAAATAACAAGCAAGTATGCATGCAAGGTCGTCTTTATTTATCAATCACACGTAATCTTATACACAGTCCCCTAAGGGGTAATTAAAAAGTATTTTGTGATTTACTCAGCAAATTATGAATAAAAATTTAAAAAAATTGGGATTTCGCTTAAACTTTCTGTCTTAAATTTATTTCTTTAAAAATAATAAGGGGTTTCTATTCATATATTTTTTAAAAATTAATATAATAATTATTTAAAAATATAAAAATTGTTTTAAATACCCCAATATTGAATGCATTTTGTTTGGGTTATTATAATTTCATTTCAGTAAAAAATTCGTTTCATTATCTTAATTATTTATAGATTGGGATAGTTTTTTATGTGCAAATCATTTAACATTATGGGACCTAAACTTTGCACGTCTCTAACTCCCCTAATAATGCTTAAAACTAACCAAAATTTGGCATTTCGTATTAACATGGGTCATAGATTTGAAATATGGACTCAAAAAGGGGTGTTACTATTGGAAATTTTAAAGTTAGTAACATTTTTAATATGAAGACGGCCCCTTATGCAATTTTTGTTTCATGCAATTAACTCAGAATGTTAATTGTTCAAAATGTCAAAAAGGTCCTATTCTATAGGATGACTAACGGATGAAATAACCTCAAGTGGGTACTTTTTTATTTCCACAGCTGTACGTACAAACGAAAATTGAGTTCTCCCAACCAAACTGTTCGGTTGCTATAGGACTGACAGGACTGTCTAGTTGCAGGAACCAAACACGTTTGGTTAGAAGCGTTCGGCTGGCGCAAACGACTAGTTTGGTTGAGAGAACTACACTGATACCGCGCAGTTTAGTTCTCACACAGAGTTTAGTTGTCTCAACCGAACTCTTTGAAGCAGTCTGGTCTCAATGACTAAACTCGTTTAATCGAGCGAGTATAGTTATGGTAACTAAACTGGTAGGTTTGAAAGAAACAACCAGTCTGGCTGTGCCAATTAAACACTCTTCAACCGAACTTGGTTGAGTTGCAGGACCAGCACCATTTTTTTGCGTGTTGCTTTCGTACTTAGCGTCAGGACTTTCAAGGATATTTAACGTGGATGGACTGGATCAATAAGTTATGTTTTAATTATCGTCGCACTAGAGCTACACGAGGGCTATTGGCGCCGGGCGTCGTATTTTAGAACCACAGTCAAGTGACGAGCCGACACCTGAGTAGACACCCAACGCAACCGTTAAGAGCGACATCGTACGCAGCGTCAGGACTTTGAAGGATATTTAACGTGCACTCCCGTGCACGTGCATTATTCGTCGGTTTTAGCTGCACGGGCCGTTTATAGGTCGGCAGTTATTTTGGCGATGCCAGGACCCGAACCTGGGACCATTCGCATGCAAGGCGAATGCCTAACCGACAGGGCTTCCCAAACCCATCGTTAATAAGCATTCACAAAGTCGTCGCTAATGACTTAATGTAAATGTTCAAAGCCCATTCCAAAAGAGAAAATAGGATACAGAAACCCATACATTTGAACAACAATTATTCAAATTATTTATTTAAGTTGGCTCTGTAAACGTAGAAAAGACACTTTCACAGAAAACACTATCATTTATGCAACTAAAAAATAAGCTTAAAAGTCTAATATGAAACATAAGGTAATGAAAGTATCCAAAATGGAGATTTTGTGTTTTCTTATCGTTTTGGAAAGTGTTGATTCTAAAATATTGGCTTTTAAAGTTTGGTTCTTCTGTCTGTTCGAAACATTATAGCTCGTATTAAAAGAGATACCGACTTCAAATTTGTTGCAAGAGTTCCAAGTACAGCTGTGGAAATAAAAAAGTACCCACTTGAGGTTATTTCATCCGTTAGTCACCCTATAGAATCGGACCTTTTTGAGATTGTGTACAATTAACATTCTGAGTTAATTGCACGATACAAAATTTGCATAAGGGGCCGTCTTAATATTAAAAATATTACGATCTTTGAAATTTCCAATAGCAACACCCAATTTTAATAACTTAGAAATGTTAAGCACTCTTGAAAACCCTTAAATCTAAGTTTTTGTTACATTTGGATGAATATTTGAAGAGTTATTCAATCGAATCACTTGTGGACCTTTTGGGGCCCATCTCTAAAATGACAAGCAAGCATGCAAGCAAAGCCGTCTTTATTTATCAATTACACACGTAATCTTATACACAGTCCCCTAAAGGGTAATTATAAAGTATTTTGTGATTTACCCAGCAAATTATGAATAAACATTTTTAAAAATTGGGATTTCGCTTAAACTTCTTGTCTTAAATTTATTTCTTTAAAAATATTAAGGGGTTTCCATTCATATTTTTTTTAAAAATCAATATAATAATTATTTAAAAATATAAAAATTGTTTTAAATACCCCAATATTGAATGCATTTTGTTTGGGTTATTATAATTTCTTTTTAGTAAAAAAATTCGTTTCATTATCTTAATTATTTATAGATCGGGATAGTTTTTTATGTGCAACTCATTTAACATTATGGGACCTAAACTTTGCACGTCTCTAACTCCTCTAATAATGCTTAAAAACTTACAAAATTTGGATTTTCGTATTAACATAAGTCAGAGATTTGAAATATGGATTCAAAAAGGGGTGTTGCTATTGGAAATTTTAAAGTTAGTAACATTTTTAATATGAAGATGGCCGCTTATGCAAATTTGGTGTCATGCAATTAACTCAGAATGTTAATTGTTCACAATGTCAAAAAGGTCCGATTCGTTAGGATGAATAACGGAGGAAATAACCTCAAGTGGGTACTTTTTTATTTCCACAGTTGTACCAGTCGGACAGCATAGTCAGAATTTTGAGAAAATCGAGCATGAACAAAATGGTAGCTGCAGTAGAAATATTTATATTTTAAAGGCATTGAAATAACTTTATATGGCACATAATTGTCTTTTTAATTGAAAGTTGTATAGCGTTCAACAACATCAAGTGAGGATAAAATATCATGAATTAAAATATCCTATTGCTGATATACCATATTTATCACTCTTAGCGCTTGGCCTATTTATAGCCCAGCTCAAACGAAACCAATCTAAACAAACACGAAGTCTCTGCGATAAAATAATAATAATTACTAACATACGCAAAGAATACAAAGGATTACTGAACTAAACGTCCTCCATTTGGCGCGACATATCTCTCTTAGTACGCATTCGTTTCCTTTCAATTGATTCGATCGCCAAGATAACGTCGCCAATTACTTCATATCGAAAGAAGAATGGCAGTTTTGGCGGCCTTCGCTTTTTATGTAGGTCCCCTAAAGCCAGGAGGTGCGGAAACCATGAATGAGAGTAAGGTCTGGGTCACACCCCATTAACGCTATCTTCTCAATGAAGGTGAATGGCCGAAGAATTTACGTCACGAAGAATTTACGTCATTGTTTAAAAGGGAGTGTTTGAAAGGAGGGTTAGCAGGCAACGCTATACACTGTATAAAATATAAAGTAGTGTTTTTACAGAGAAAAGTCCTGTCAGCTGATGTAAAAGAAAAAATACCAAATACTTTACAGAGATAATTTGTTTACTCGTTGATTTACTGGATAATTTGTTATATGGGCATTTTTTTTTTAATTTTTAAAAAGTAGTTTTTAACAGAAAATTTGTCAAGAGAAAACTACTACTTTAATTAAAATGATCTTTTATAGAAAAAAAAGTTATTTTCTGTATATAAAAAAAAGTGTTTTTCCCAGTAAAATAGACAGATTTTTTTTTAAGTATAAGGGGAGGCTATACCGGACATTTATCCGGTGCGGCACATCTGGAGGAGGATAATTTGTAGGTACATGAAAAGCAACATACTGATGAGCACTTTAATTACAATTAAAAATAAAATATGATTTTAATTCAAAATAAAACAGACATATTTTCTCAAAGGGACAATTTGTAATTTTAATAGTTCAAATTTAACTATGTGGAGTTGGCATGTATCTAATCTCGAGAAGCAACAGAAAAACTAAATGAAAATAAATTGTTTCTCGGGCCTCGATTGATGAATCAATGTCCCATGAGAACAGGGCACCAAACGGAGCAACGGTTGAAATAGAATATAGAAGCAGGAATGCAAGCCAAAAAGCTTCTCCTGAAAGCAATTGAGTCTCCTGAAACAAGCCTATTAACGACTTCAAAATGAACGGAAAATAACGCTTTATGTAAAAAAAAACCTAAACGAGCTATTACGTTTTATATGTTGGTTGGATGCCCGTGGAAATTATTATAAGGGTTTAGTAATTTTAAACTCTTTTGGGAGTTGAATGGCGTGCTATAACAGATTTTCAATGACATATTAGCGAAAAAATTTGTTGTTGGTGAGTTATCAATATGAAGAGCTGTAAATGAGTTGGATTCAATCCTTTAAGCACTGAATTTACATTGAATTTTTATTGTTTGACCCTGCCCTTTTTAAATCTATCTGTGCAATTAATAGTAATATATTGTAGTAAAAAAATGGAGCATAAGATTATAACTTTTTTTCGTTGATCCTGCTATTTACAAATATTAAATTACATTGACCAACAATGAAATTTTGTTAAAATGAGCATAATTTACCATTTTAATCTTTAATGTTTGGAAATTGAATGCTGCATTAATAAAATTCCAACTACCATTTATTTTCCCTTAAAGAATCAATAAAAAGTAAAACAACGATCTTTTAAGAGGGACCGTCAGTCCCATAAAGTTAATGCATTAGTTTCGAAATCACAACTTTTGAAAAAGAATTGCTTAGCCATGTTATCCCATTTCCACCAGGTATGGAATCGTCATAACATCAATTTAAAACAAAACCGAAAAGAAAATAACATCCGGTAATTTAATTACTAATTGATAAAATTTCTGCTTATATTTTTGGCATTTTAAAACTTCAAAAATATATATCATTCAATAACTAGATGACATTTTTCTTTCAAATTTGTTTAATTTCGATGTTATGTTGATTCCCATACTTAGGGAAAAGGGGATAATATGACAAAGCAATACTCTTGCATTAGCAAATATTACTTCCAAAACTTATGCATTAGCTCTATGGGACTCGCAATCTCTTTTAAATGGGACTTATAAGTACCGTCAAGGCATAACAAATTGTAGCAAATAACTACACTCCGCGCCAACCTAACTTGGGTAAAACAAAGAGTAAAGAGTCAGAGGGAAAAGCGCGATTGGTCCGTTAGTTGGAAACTCTTGTAAGGTAATATTTACATACAAAGTAATCTGAATACAGTTAAACCTAAATATACTTTTCATTCCGATAAAATTGCCGAATTTTCTGAAATAATATTCAAATCTGTTAGACTTTAAACGAAATTAATGTTTTAAACATGTTCTTGGATGAATTTACAAATTATTTATGGAACTCTTAAGGGATCATAGGAGTCTTAAAATGTGCAAAGAAGGTACTAGAAAGTATAGTTTGATCTTTCATGTAATTTTTTAACTACTCAATATATAAGTATAATTTTTTAAAATGTAATTCTACAAGATTTATTTAATATAAAACAAATTTTTAAATTTATGAAACTTTAGCCAAAACTAAAATAAATGATATTAAACATAAAGCTATTTGAACAAATTGGGATTAGGCTTGCGCGGCAAATTTTGAGGTCAAAATTCAAAAAATGACCAAGAAAATGACTTTATATTGTACAAATATGTACAAACAAGGACTTATACCTAAATTCTCAGCTCAATTTTAATTAGAAATTATTTTTTTTTTAAAGTTAATCAAAATTTTAAAAATTTTATTAATTTTTTTAGAAAAAAGTTCTTAAAATAATTTCTAAATAAAATTAAGATGAGAATTTAGGTATAAGTCTTTGTTTGTAAATATTTGTACAATATAAAGTCATTTTCTTGGTCATTTTTTCAATTTTGACCTCAAAATTTGCCGCGCAAGCCTAATCCCAATGTGTTCAAATAGCTTTATGTTTAATATCATTTATTTTAGTTTTGGCTAAAGTTTCATAAATTTTAAAATTTGTTTTATATTAAATAAATCATGTAGAATTACATATAAAAAATTATACTTATATATTGAGTAATTAAAAAATAACATGAAAGATCAAACTACGCTTTGTAGTACCTTCTTTGCACATTTTTAAGACTCCTATGACCCCTTAACAAACGCGGAAAGATCGTCTCCATAGAATATTTCTATTTACTCAACTTGGGTGGGCAAGGAGTGTAGAGTAAAAAATTTCTGAATGGTTTACAAAACCTTTGTCAACTTTAGTATTATATAATCAAATAAATCAATCAAAGAGTACCACGAGAGTTCCAAGAGGTTTTATTCAAATGAGCAATAAAATAAAAATAATAAAAGACTAGGGGCTATTGGGGACGGGAGCCGTATTTTAGAACAACAAGTTTCGCACTAAAGACTATAAAAGTACATTTTTTATGTTATTGTTTGTTGAGTTTGTACTATTTTTTTTTATTTGTTCATGTTTTTAGACACATGGGTATTAAACAAAACTGTGAATTGATACCATCTTTATATTTTTATTTTCTCTTTATTATTGGCATATTTTAAATAATTAAACAAATAACCATTAAGTATTAAGTTTCCCAGGAGTTCAATTCAAAAAGCCTTTAAATAATTTTAGAAGAGCAAATATTGTACGTTTGTATTAAAATATTTAAATCTGGTTGTACGCCACAATTTCTCAAAAAGCCAAGTGGTACGCAGGTGCAAAAAGGTTGGGAACCCCTTAACTACTAAATGTTTTCGAATCAAAAGAACGCTGTCTAAAAGACGGAATGACATTTCTTCCAAATGTGAAATAATATAAAAATAATAAAAACTCTGCGGTTTCAACTTTAGGATGAACGTGATGAATGGGAAAAAAATCAGGTCTCAAACTTATTTTAAAGCCAAACGCTTGAATTAAATAAACAACAACACCACAAAACGGAAAAGTACACGTTTTCGTGGCTCACAGAGACTCATCCCAACTATTTCATTTGAATTGCGGGTATAGAGGATTACCACAGAGGTCGCCCATTTGTATAATTATAAGAATGGGGTAAGAAGGTCAAGTTTTCAACGCATCCTCAGCAAGGTAACAGTAACCTCGACGAGGGATCAAAGGCTTCTGAGGTCGCATTTTTCATTCAGGTGACGCCTTGAAGGTTTGGGAAGTAACGGAAATGTGTCGGTGGGTGAGGGTGCAGTTGGGTGTAAGTAGTCGCAACCTTGAATTAACCTTTTAACTGTTGAGGTGTGTTGGGTGTTTGGTTAAAAGAAATACGTAAAATACATCAGCCCCATCGCCACTGAAATTTTTTAGGCATATGGTTAAACGATGATTTAAATATAAGCAGTACTCGCCATGTTTATTTTTCAAAACGGTAATTTATATTTAAAAAAAAAATTGGTTCCGTATGCTTAATCCATTGGTAACGACGACTTTGTTTATTGTGAAATTTCAAGAGAGTGAAGATCCCGAACAACTATCACTAGCTTAAGCAAACAAAGAATTTTTACTACCTCTTAAATGTGACACAGCCTCTGAAGCGGCAATTTTGCTATTGAAAAGTAGTCACTTTAAAAGTCTTTCTTAGTGTGAACTCAGGAAGGCTTATGCAACGGGCCTCTCCTGATCACGTATTGGCTCTTCATTTTACTGTGGTTTTAAAATACGACGTCCGTCGCCAATAGCCCTCGTGTAGCTCTAGTGCGACGATAATTTAAAACCTAACCTGATCACGTATTGGACTGCTTTTGACTTTCAACGAAGGATCTTTACTTTTGTCCTATTCTAGCACTAGATTTTTTTTAAATAGGTTATTGGTCTAATATCTTTTTGACTCCGCCAGACAGACCAAGCATAAGTCAACAACAACGACGATGACTTGGTGAATACCATTGACACAACTTGTTTAAAATCTTTTTTCGTGTAACTAAATTCATCCAACATAAATTGTTCAAGATTATAGTCTTCATTTGTCTTACATTTTGGTTTTTCAGATAAACTTAAGCAGAAAGCTCACATTCACATGGAAAATTTTCTTGCTAACCATTGTTAGTGGGTAAAGTTTGGTTTGGTTTGAATTATCGTCGCACTAGAGCTACACGGGGGCTATTGGCGACGGGCGTCGTGTTTTAGAACCACAGTCAGGTGACGAGCCACACCTGAATAGGCACCCAACGCAACCGTTAGTTAGTGGGTAAAGGAAAACATTTTTAAAAAACCAAAAGAGTGTTTTTATACATTACTAACTTAATTATAAAGACCTTCAAACCATGGAATTAAAGAGTTAGCTCGTATCTATAATAAATAGATATTTAGATGTAATAAATTTTATTGAAACAATCAAACGCTAAAGCTGCAGCTTCAAAATATATTTATAAAAGTGTTACTCTCTGATGCAAAATAAATTTGACCGAGCAGATTGTTGTGATTTGATCAGCTTCCACAGATATTTACATGCTTAATTCATAGTCAAACATTTTTATAAATATAAAATTGGTTTCAAAACCTTTTTATCTAAAGAATATAGCATGTGGGGAAAAGGATCAAATTTACCTTAGGTCGTTTCCACACAAATTGGAATGGCGGTTTCTGGTGGTAGAAGACAGAAGTCTGCGTGGCTGGAAAATCGGGGTCTTCGAACAGCTCGCCCCTCTTCACATGGCTTCGTTTGATTTTCTCAAACTCACTCATCGCCTGAAAAAAAGCATTATTAATATAAAAAAATAAGAAATAAACTAACACCTAAAAAAAAAGATTTTAATCATAGCGTGATGAAACTAATACCTTAAAAATGCATTTTACTTTTTTCCTTTTAATTTTTTTAAAGAGAGGGAGTTAATAAAGTTGAAAATAATGTTAGTATAGTTTCTATGTGACTTTACAAACCCAAATATGTATTTACTATTACTGCCTTGTATTTACTTCTACTGCCTAAAGGACTTCCAGGGAGATATCTTGTAGCAAACTTACAAGACACCGATGGTGACGCTATAGTGCCATACATGCCGATTTTTTTGGTACACGTAGATTTAAACGTTTGTGCAGTTTAAAATTCAATTTATAATGAGGTAACTTCTTTTTTAAAAAAAAGTACGGTATAGATGGTAATGGCATGATGCCATGCATGACGAAATATTTTTATTTTGTGTACGTACATTTAAATGTTTTAGCAATTTACAATAAAACAACTTAGCAAAAGCAAGATAGAGATAGTACGGCATAATGCCATACAAGACACGATATTTTTTTATTATTTTGTACATGTAAATATTAGAGTAGTTTACATTTTTACCCCGTTTTACGTTGATAAAGCAACAATTTTTTTCATGTTATTTATAAAGAACAGACCAAAAATACATCTTTGCACCTAAAGAGCTCTAAAATATTAACAGATGGTCTAACAACTTCCTCGGTACAATGGTGCGTAAAAATTAAAGATTTAGAAATTACGCAAAAAACAACTGAGTAAAGGAAAGTATTGCAAAATGAACACCAATTAACTAAAAACAAACTAAAATTTCAGTCATTACACTGTTAAAAATTTGGCTCTTAGTTTCACCAAAATTATGGTTCCTATAGTCACTGCAACGGCTGTGTGGTGGAACGTTTTAACACATTTTCAGTTTGCGGTTGAGCCATTTCTCACTTTTTTTTATGCTTCCAAAACTTGAGAGTTCAAACAAATACCAAAAATATTGTCAAACATTTAACCAAATAGTCGTTGTAGCTACATATTTTTTGGTGAAACCAATCCCAAATTTGTTTTTAACGTTGGACGTCTAATGACTTATTCGTACTTTTAACTAAAAATGACTTAAAATAATACATGAAAGCATAGTAACTTACTCTGTGCACAAGTACATCCCAAATCATTCGTTGATAATTCAATTAAATAAAAATACTGGGAAATTAAGCACCTACAGACTTTAAAACATCTTCGGGATTAATGACTTTAAAAGTGTCTCTAATTTTAGTCATGCGACAGGATTTAGGTTAGTTGTACTTTAAATAATTTGTTTTCCATTGTCAGCTCATTTCTAACTTATTACGAACCGAAGCGAGAAAAAGGTGTAGCGGGATTCATAACCGCGTGACATCATTTGCTAATTGCCGAATCGGTAACTACCATGAATGGAAATCGTATGGAAACCTGTCACGGTTGCCGAAAGCTGATTACGCCCCAGTTGTGATTGCGTTCAACCTTTCCGGTGTTGAAATTGACATGAAAGTACCCATCGATTTACAATTACAGTTTTATTACAAGATATTTAAAATTGTGTGGTAAACATGAAGAATGCGGAAAATTGTGAAATTTTAAGAACTCCAGTTTGAAATGCCAAATCTTTTTAGGATATTCTGAAGAGGTATGGATTATTAAACTTTTGACGAGGACTTTGCGAGCACCATTGACAACTTTATTAATCAAGAAAACACCAGTAACATTTTTAAAAGTGCATTTTATGTGGCTTAATTTGTCCAATATAATTCGTTCAGAGAAATGTTTTTTTATCAGTCTTGTATTTTGTTTAGGGGAGAGTGTTGTACCTTGGGACAATTTTTACATTTTAATTTTTTTCTTCGATAATTATTGTCAAAATAAAAATTTAAAAGCAGCATTTCAACACACCAATATATTCCTTTAGAATATATTTTTTTAAAGTCTGGCAGCTTGAAATTAAAAAATTGCCACTCATTTAAAGTAGAGAGGATAAACTGTCCCAAGGTACTATATGATGTTGTAGCTTGGGACATACTTTATAATTCAGTCAATAGTCATACACTTGAACTAATTTGTGTCGGAAAACAAACTTTATTTCAAAATACATCAGAATGTGTGCTCTTTAGAACATTTCATCACATGGAAGGAAAAATATTTATCAGGTGTTGCCAGAATTCTACTTTCAAACTTTAATCATTATAAAATATATCCAAAACAAAGCTGAGTTGTATTTTACATGTTTTAAGGAATCGCTTTTAAAATAAATAATAAAGATATTTTTATTTATCCAAATTATTAAGAATTTAATCAAATTATTAATACTGTCCCAAGGTACAATACACTACATGGTTTAAATAAAAGCAAGATAGCATCTATAAACTTAGAGAGAAGGATAGCTTTAGATTGGTAAATTTTCTTGTCAACAGTTTCTTGTCAATGACTTTAGAGCAGTAAAAGTATTAGCTCTAACGACATAAAACAATCAAATGTAACAACCAAATAAAAATATAAAAATTTAGAAAATGAGAGAAATAAGCATTTGCTTCAAGCAATATTTCCTGCGTTACAAAAAATATTAATCATACCTAATAAACGATAAATTATTTTTTAAAAACATTCTATGAAATGTTAATAAAAAACATTCTTAAAAATCACATGGTTTCCTATAGCTGTCGCTTTAATTACTATTTTCTATTTTTTATAATTAAAAATTTTGCATGGTAGTACAAATTTAATAAATGTCTTAAACTATCACCAATAAAAAAATGACTAATACATAAATGCCTCAAATTGAGAAAAACACGTTAGTCACCCCATGTCATTTATACATGTAGTTACTTATCTGATCTACATAACACAATTTTTCTTTTGATGATATAATTTTTTATGCATTTTTCTTCATTCATATATAATGGACCTTCAAAATAACTTTATTGTGAAAGGGGGTGACAGACAGACGGACGGACGAACTGAACGATTATAAAACCTTCCACTTTTTACGTTATAAACGTAGGAAGCTAAAATACGAAAATGTGTCCGAAAGGATAAATTCCGCAGAACGTTAAACAGTCTGGTAAAATTAACAACTGTATGTAGATTCGTATAAGCCACGTTCGTCTGAGAAGGGGAGACAATTATCGTGAACTATGCTCACCATCGAAATTTAAAAAAAAAACGATATTAAATAAAAGTTGCACTAAAATATATGAAATTTAAAAAAAATAAATTATGTAAGTAAATTAGTCGAACAGTTTCTACGTAATTTTACTTTCTGCTTATGTTCATCGTAATAGCTAATACCAAATGCTTTATTGACAACCTGTGCACGTGCAAATCCACAGATTAATTTGAAGAGCTAAACTGCCTGTCATAGATTGCTAAGATCAGCTTTAAAAATAGAACGCTAGTGAATATTTTAGAAGAAATAGACACGAGCCTATTGTTTGATCAACAAGTAGCTTTAAATGGTTTCGATAACTTAGATTTGTTTGATTCAGGACCATCTAAAAGAGGTACAAAGGATCTAGTTTTTATTATCGCTTCAGCCATTCTCTTAAAATCAGGTAAGGACGTTTTTCAGTAATGGGATTAATGAATAAGAAGTATACCATTCAATCTTTTATCTAACTATACGTAATACTAGCGTTGAAAAATGACACGAGATAAAAACCGTTTTAAAATAGTGCATTATTATATTTTGCATATTCAAATCAATAATGGACGTGTTTCAGATCATGAGTGGTAACTTAAACGATGGATGAAAATAAATTGTTTCTTGAGCCCAATTGATAAATCAATGTCACGCAAGAACAAAGAACTATAAGAAACACTGCTCGAAGGAAATGCAGAAATAAAAGCTGGAAGGAAATACGTCAGCTGAAACAAGCCAATTCAGGAAGAGGCAGCTATTTTGTGTTATTAATTTCATTGTTGTAAAACAAATATCACAAAACTTCGGGAGAAACATAGATAGAATATATTCTTTCGATATGCCTTTTACAATATCAAAACTCTTTAGACCATTTGGTTTAGAGTTAAAAAGATTTTTTTAAGTATTATCAATGTCGATTATAACGAAATAAAATATTGAATATCGTTTAGCATATTTACAAATTTACCCTTTTAAATATCATTTATAAATGTAGTTACTTATCTGATCCATATAACACCATTTAAAATGTGTTGTTTTCTTTGCCCGAATATAAGTTTTTTTTTTTTAATTTCAACTAGCATTAGGCTAATTTAATTGCCTTTCAAGTCCTACAGTATCAGGGTTTTTTTTTTTTGTTGAATCAACTTCACAATAGAACTAAACGAGAGATATTAGCGACAGGCCTCTACATTTTAGAACCACAGTCAAGTAACGGGGCATACACCCGACACCACCTTACACCAACATCGTACGGGAGTTCAGGATTGTGGACCACGACAGAAGTAAAATGCACCATCAGTTTCACGAAAAAAATTCATTTTGAGGATTTCACTCACCCAAGCGTCAGTAACGGCCGGATAAACCGTCTCTCCCATCTTCTCAGTTAATGGAACAGCAAAATATCCCTCTTGGTGCCGATAGAGCGCGACGTTAAGCAGACGATCACACGAAGTACTTCAGCACTTTTAATTAACCATGACCAAATTCCCAATCGAGGAAAGACCTGGCAACACAGTTCCTGTCTTAACGAGGCTTTGCGAAACCAATAATCATTTGCGTGAAGATTCTTTCCATCACAGCCTCGAGAATCGGTGGGTGTTCCTTGCCAAACCCACGCCCGTAGAGATCTTCAGGTTATGGCACACTCTTTATTAACGCACAGTCAACAGAACAAACACACAAGGAATTCTTCCGAATTCGCAAAGGTCTTCAAATGCATTTGGGCGTTCTGTAGGTAGATATAATATTTCACAAAAAGATGCATTTTTTAGCTATTGTCAGGTAAAGTTTCAAAGCCGAAAACAAAGGATTCATCGTTGTGCAAAGCAACTGAAAATGAGAATTAGTTAAAAAGGTTTTCCTTTTACAAAAATGCCGTTTTGTTTCGTTGAAATTGAGTACCGTATTTGTTGTATGTATTTAAAATGCACCAAACTAGGGTTCTTTTGAAAGTGTTCGAGTTTTGTTACCAGCGTACCGAAAAGTTTTTCTTTTCATTTTAGAATAATACTAAATGCATAATATTTACAATGACATTATTCAATTAATATATGGTGCATTTAATTTAGCTTCTGAGAAAAAGAATGCTTTTTAAATTCTCATTTATTTTTCCTAAGCATTGGTTTTATTCTCTATTTTCTGCAATTTACCATACAATTTAGGTTATTTAAAAACCAAATTAGTGGGCATTTGTGAAACGCCTTGTACGTTTTCGCACATCCTAAATTTATTAAGACTCATCGGCTGAAACTGACTTGAATTTTTTTCTATTAATATTACCAAGGTCTTCCAGTAATTGGTCGGCAATTTTAATATTTATCTCCTAAAATAACGCGATGCAATTATCATTAAAACAATAAGTCCAAAACTTTTCGAATCAAAATGAAACGTCGAGTAATAAGATTCCAAAGGAGTGTTGTAATTAAGGGGTCTAAGGAGTCTTAAAAATGTGCAAAGAAGGAACTACAAAGCATAGTTTGATCTTTCATGTAATTTTTTAACTACTCAATATACAAGTATAATTTTTTTACATGTAATTCTACAAGATTTATTTAATATGAAACAAATTTTAAAATTTATGAAACTTTAGCCAAAACTAAAATAAATGATATTAAACATGAAGGTACTTGAACACACTGTGATTAGGCTTGCGCGGCAAATTGTGAGGTCAAAATTGAAAAAATGACCAAGAAAATGACTTTATATTGTACAAATATGTACAGACTAGGACTTATACCTAAATTCTCAGCTCAATTTTAATTAGAAATTATTTTAAGAACTTTTTTCTAAAAAAATTATTAAAAAATTAAAAATTTTGATTTTAAATTTTTAAAAAAATAATTTCTAATTGAAATTGAGCTGAGAATTTAGGTATAAGTCCTAGTCTGTACATATTTTTACAATATAAAGTCCTTTTCTTATTCATTTTTTCAATTTTGATTTCACAATTTACCGCGCAAGCCTAATCACAGTGTATTCAAGTACCTTCATGTTTAATATCATTTATTTTAGCTTTGGCTAAAGTTTCATAAATTTTAAAACTTGTTTTATAATAAATAAATCTTGTAGAATTACATATAAAAAAATTATACTTATACATTCAGTAGTTCAAAAATGACCTGAAAGATCAAACTTTGCTTTGTAGTATCTTCTTTGCACATTTTTAAGACTCCTTAGACCCCTTAAGTCATTCATAGATTATAGTTATTCTTGGACTCGGTTTTTTTTAAGCTAAAATCCTGAAAAAGTTCTTAAAATTGGTAGTGATGAAATTAATACACATTAATAAAATAAAAACAAAATACCGTCCGAAAAGTGCAAAGAATTGAAAACGAATATCAGAAAAATTATTTTAGTAAAAGAAGAGAAAGACTTATAGGTATATATATTTTTCTTCTGCAGTAAAAAAAAAACAGGGAATAAATATTAGGCTGCTACTTGTGTCAAATCTAGATAGCGTGCAAATTCAATCAAAATGAGTCGATAGAAGATTTTTCTAGTTAAAACAACACATACACTTCATAACAAAATACTTCATCATATTCTTAAACGCTCTATTAAACAAGTCAAAATGTTTGAACCCTTTATCCAAGATCTTTTCATCGTGTCTGCCATTGTGTTTGGATAGTATTAAATACCTTTGTTCGGGATATTTAGTGAAGAGAAGAAATGATAAAGTGATTTTTTAGAAAAGGAGCAGATAGTGAGATGGAGTGTTGAAGTAATGTCTAACCCTTTTGTGAATTGTTTTGCATATCTGTAACATAAATTATTTCAGACTGCATGTGAAAAATTGCTGTTGTTGCTAAATGGAACGAAAGCAAGACATGTGCACCCTAGTTATGAATACCGAAATAGAATCTATTGTGATTTCTTTAAAGTTTTCTTCATATTGTTTAAGTGATAATGACATTACGCGATTGTTTTATAATTAAAAGTCTTAAATTAGTAAAAAGTGTAGTAAAGTGTTCAAATTATCGACATATGACACGAAGACCTCGGAAATTTTTGTAGAATGTGCTGCAGGGCAGTTTCAGCTAATGGCTTTTTAACTATAACTTTAACTAGTTAGTAAAATTGCTAACATATTTCTCATCCTTAAATATTTATGCTGACTATCTTTGAAATGTTGCTTAATGTTGTTCGTTTTGCCGAATTTATGAACTTTAAATTAATACTGCTTCTTCCAGCAACACATCAGTTTCTTTTTTCTGGCACTTTGAAAAATGCATCATTACTTTTGAAGTTGAAAAATAACTAAATGAAAGAAACAGAGAGGAAAAACACCTTTAAACCCATCGTTCGGGACCACCCATAAAGATGCACTGTAAGTGCCTTTACACAAAGCCGTTTTTTTTTAACAGTTTTGAAATATTCGTACTTGTTTTCACCAAAAATTAAAAATTTGGTTCTTTTAGCTGCAACGACTGTGTGGTGAAACGATTCATATTTTTGGAATTTTGTTGAACCATTTTTCAGGTTTTGGTTTCTAAAATCTGAAAAAAGGTTCAACCGAATTTTTTTTTAAAAAAATATCGTGAAACATTTACACCAGCCATTACAGCTAATAGAAACAATTTTTCTGTGAAAATATGCATGAAATTTGTTACAAGGTAGGGACTATAACAAACAACAGATATTAGAAATAAACTTAAATAAATATTTTTACTCAAAAAATAATTCGGTGCCTAATTTAACGTACTGGAACTTATAGTTTGATAAATAAAATAATGGTGTACCTATAAAGCCAAAAACATTAAGCTTACCCAAAATAAGGTTTTTCAAAACAGCCTCTGAGAAGAAGAAACTCCATGAGTAGCATGTTCACTTAAGATTTAATTTCACTGCAATTTACGACTTTTTTTCCAATAGCAAACATAAAAGAGCGAACAAATCTAGGACACCGTTAAGTTCGCACCAGGCCTAGGACATGCTAAAAACGAACCTGGCACATCCGTATGTTTACCTTTAACTGTGGCGATGTCAGTGGCCTCTAACGCCACTTGCCAGGCAAGGGCAGACAGCGGTCAATCCCGACCGACCAGCCAACCATGTCTAAGAAGAGGGATTACAGTTCAACAACTTCGCATCATCCGTTGTTCTCCTGCTTTGATGCCCATCCTTCCGCTAATGAAATGCGGGATCTTTCTTCAAACAGGATTAAATCATATGTTCCCTTGCTACATTTCAACGCATTATTCTTTTGATTCTTTTTATACCACATCAAAGGGGTGTTTTTCGTGGGATCATCAGGTGGTTTCTTTAAAAGTGCTTTTTTAGATATTGGCTTTATTTACGAAATGTTAATAAAGCTCGTGTATTTTATATTAGATAAGTAAGGTTTGAATTATCGTCGCACTAGAGCTGCACGAGGGCTATTGGGCGATGTATTTTAGAACTACTGTCAAGTGATATGAGCCGGCACATGAATAGACACCCAACGCAACCATTAAGGGCGACATCGTACGCAGCGTCAGGACTTTGAAGGATATTTAATGTGCACTTCCTTACACGGGGTACTATTCGTTGGACATTTTTGGCTGCACGGGCCGTTTATAAGTCGGCAGCTATTTTGACGATGCCCGGACCCGAACCTGGGACCTTCCGCATGCTAAGCGAGTGCTTAACCGACTGGGCTCCCCAGCCCGCTTTAAATGAGATAAATTTGGCTCAATAATTCTAAAATAAAAAAATTTAATAATGTGGACTCCAATTTAATACGCTATAAATTGAACATTTCGACAATAAGGCTAAAGAACCAAGTTATTTATTGAAATATTAGCAACTTTATTTTATAATCAAAACATTGCGACAACTTTTCGTTGATTGTTAAATATAAAGCTGGAGAAAACTCGAGAAAATTTGCATTTTTACTATAATAGGAAGAAGTCCTTCAATGTTCAGTAAGGTGAAAGTTCCACAATCCCCAAAAAATGCTTTTATTATTATTTGAAAACTTCAAAAAAAATGCAGTATAATAACGTTTTTGTTTAAAGTTTTTGTGGATGCCACATAAACTGTCAACAGAAATCAAATATTACGCAAATCAAGAAGTTGCATTTTCATTTTTGAAATATAAGGTCAATGAAAAAATATATTCTTCATTAGCAAAATATTAGTTATTTAAATGCAAAAAAAAATTGTGTGTGTTTTTTATTTAATTAAAAGCAATTTTTATCCTTCAAGACGACATTATTTCAAAGAACATTTCATTATTTGAGTTCACATATCTATAACAAATTCTGCTATTAAGTTATTCAAGAGATGATCTGATTGTGCATACCATCCTTCGATCTATTTACACCACACGAAACGAAAAACCCATTAAGTTTCCTTACAAAAGAAAAACGATTCTGAATATCAAGGGAGCTATTAATTCGCGAAAAATAGTCATCTACTCCTCTGTACGAATGAAAATAATGAAACGCACTGCGTCATTATAGAATTTCTATTTTTTTTTCTTCAAGTTTTAATGACACGCGTTGTGAGCTTAATAGCAAGCCATCCGTAAAAAATATTCGAATCATTATAACAATCATTACATTTCTTTAATGTATTTCCCTTAATATTGCTAGTAAATACTTCTCAAATATCTAGGCTAATAATCTATTTATCTGTACATTTCTTCTTTAAACACTATTAAGGTTTTTTTATTGCGTTTTGCTATACGTTTAGAATAACACAAAAATTACTTATGCTTTGTGTGATGTTTTACACTGGAAATAAATTATTCATCATTTAATCCTTTTTATTATTGTATAAAATACATACAAGAGGGGATGCAAATGTGGAAACCATGTTTGTTTTTGCCAAGTTTGTAACTAAATAAAAAACGCTATTTTAAACTGATATTTAAAAAAATATGTCCTAATAAAGTCAAAAATAGGGGACAATAAGCCGACAATCCAAAAAAAAATATATTTCAGTTTCGTTGAAATATGCGTCTGAATTTTAAATAAATTACCCATTTAAAAAAGAACATATTTTGCACTGATAGCGTGTCACTTTAAAACCACATAGATCAACGTTTTACACGCATTCCATTCTTATTAACTGAAACATTCAAAAATTATACAATCGTTGAATATTTAAAATAAAATTTTTAAAAAAGTGAACACTTTATATTAATTCCACTTTTAAAAACAATAAAATCAAACTTGAACAATGGTAAAGCTTTCTTGTTCCATTTTGAAATGTTTGGATCTTTGGCGTCAAAGTTTAGGTAAAGGGTCAATGACCACCTTGAACTAATACACTTGACTAATGCATACTAATAAAGCATCTGATCCATTATGGAGAGCCCCATGGTGTCCATGAATAATGATAATGGATCCCCTGCGAAGCTATGGTGAAACATTCAGTTGCGGAATCTGTATAATGTTATTTAGTAGACTAAACGATGAACTCAAGTGTTCCATTATGGTTACACACTAAGACGAAATCATAATTTCAAAATAAAAGTTGTAGTAGGGGAGACCGGGACTAGTTTTCCTATGGAGTAAGTTTTCAACCAGGCATCATACAAGAAATGAGCAGTTAGGAATTGTCAAAAATGTCTACTCGGTTTATGAAGCAACACGTGAATTTCCATGCTTACATTCAAACCTAATCAAAGTATTTTTTATTAAACTTAGTTTCATCATTGCGTATACTAAAAGGTGGCTCCTGTCTCTACGTAAATATACATCAAAATAATCTTAAATTATACTCTTCAAGGTATTTTTTAAGTCAAATTATGACGATGGTTCATGTTTTCCAAAGTTTCACAGGGCAAGATTTTCCTACAATGCCCTGCAGAAAAGCGTGCTCCATCCTTTGTAAATGAAGCTTGATATTCCCCAAACCAAATTATTTTTATGGCCTGAACACATAATGAAAAAATAGCTTTGCTCTAGATTGGATATTGTCTGCATAGTGATGAGAAAGGAAGCTGAATTAACTCGTACTATTCTGAAACAATACATGTCCCTCTAAAAACTATTACGATTGGATGCAGTAGCCATACACTCTTAAAACAAAAGAGTGAAATCCTCTCCAGTTGGAGAAGTGCATTTTCGACACTGGAAAGGAATGAATATTAACTCAGACTGAGTTAAAATCACTCGTTTGGAGTGATCCTGTCGGAGGTTTAACACACAAAGGATCCACTCCAAAAGGAGAAGTGCATTTTCCAGACTTTTAGTGTGCTTAAAACTTAAAATACAGAAAATAGAATTCAGAATAACTAAAATTTAATATTTTACGAAATCATACAAATATTGACTTAATTACTTGTTAAACAAATAAAGTATTCCCCTTTCCCAACTTGTACTTAAAAAATTAAAATACTTTATTATTGAAATACAGTAGACTCCCACTTAACCGGCCTCCGTTTAACCGGATCTCCGCTTTAACCGGGCTGAAAATTTCCACCCTTAAAATGTTAAAAATAGCTAAAATTACAAGTTTTTGGTTATTTCAATCGGTTTTCAGTGTTGCACATGTTTTAAAAGCGTGGTTTGCTGGGGAGAATGGGGAAGGGGGACACTTGTTGACATTGGAAGGCTGTGGGGATCGACCGTCAAGTCGTCGAATTTCCAAACTTCGACAAAAAAAATTCAGATTTTATTTTAAAGGTATGCAATCAAAAATGCAAAATACTAATAATAATATATAAAATAACCTGAAAAATGACATCTTATTTCAATTGTACATGTATTTCATGAGGCAAATCTCATCAATACAGAAGTGCAATCAAATAAACATTTAAATTTCAATTTATTTAATTTCTCTGGTTTAACCGGATTTTCGTTTAACCGGCTTACCATCGGTCCCGTTTGAGCCGGTTAAGAGGGAGTCTACTGTATTTAATAGTCTAAATGCTTGAAATGCTTAATAGTCTAAATGCTTGAATAGTCTAAATGCTTTAAAGTCTAAATACTTGAAATTAGGGCAGCCCTGGGGCCAGCGAAATTTGCCTTTGCACAAAGCTTAGCGCTTTTTGAGATAGCCTTCACATCGTTTGAGATAGGCATCATCAAATTACGAATAAACTATTTTGAAAATTATGACTGGTAGTTTTTTTGCATCATTTCACTCAGTAATATAAAATAGGAATATTGCGCTTTTTTGAATTAAATTGTAATGAATCGGGGTCATATTCATGCACTCTTAAAACAAAGGAGTGAAATCCACTCCTGTAGGAGAAGTGCATTTTCGACACTGGAAAGGAGTGAATGTTAACTCAGACTGAGTTAAAATCACTCGTTTGGAGTGATCTTACAGCAGATTCAACATACAAATTATCCACACCTGTATAGGACAAGTGCAATTTCGACACTGGAGAAGTGAAAATGAACTAAGACCGAGTTAACTGAGTTAAAATCACTCGTTTGTTTTAAGAGTGTGTATTTAGACTCTCGCATTTGGTTCTATTTGCCATTGTTCATATTGCTAGAAAATAACAAATGAGTGAAATCAAATAAGTACAAGATCTTACCTTCGCTCATGAAAACTAGACACAACTCCAAACTAAAAAAAAATCTACAAAAGGGACATTCCGTGTAAAATCCAACAACGAAACTTGAGTCTTCCGTTCCAGACACTAAACTCGCTTCTAAACAAAACTACTGACCATCAAAAACACGCAAAAAAAAAAGAAGAAACAAGAGTACGAGCACCCACACACCGCAACACGCGGTCTTCCAGTTCTTCAGGGTCAACAAACAAACGGCGGCGTGCGTGCGTTCGAAGGGAACACAATGAATGAAAATGAAGCAGAACCGAGGCAGAGGACCGGTCATATGACGGCTTTTCGAAGGTGCGTTCGTAAACCTCGTTGTCGGTCCATCTCGCCCCGAATAATCGACCCCATTCCGTTGCCTAATTGTGGAACAAGAACCAGAAAATAAAAATCAGGAGGAAAAAAATAAGTTCATATCCGAAAGTGGTGGACGATAAGATGTGGAAGGTGTCGTGAATTAAGGGGCGGGTCTAGGCAGTCGAGCAAGAAGGTTATTTGCCTCGAGGCATCAGCGTAAATGCCTGGCGTGTTTTATGTTCATAAAAGTATTTCTTTAAACTCGTATGTCTCAATTGGATTTTTTTATAATATACTAGCAGAAAAATACCCGTTTTTTGCTCGGACGAAAAAAATATCAAATCGATCCAAGTACATTTACCATTTAATTTGTTATATGGTAATAGGCCTGCGCTATTGTTCCCGCTTGCTATTAAGTATAAAATCCCGCTTTATTTCTTAAAATTCCAAAATGAAAATAATCTATAAAAGCGCTGAGCTCGTATAAATTTCCCCGTAATTTCCCTCATAAATGCATACATTTGGCGCTTTTTGAGAAATAATTTGGCAAGAAAATAGGTATGGCTAAAAACACCCGCATTATACAGTTCTAGAGCTACGACCTACGAACAACCAGCCAGATATTTTTTTTTAAAAAATTAAAACATTTAGCTCATTTTTCTCGTTTTAGGTAATAATTTGAAAAGCTCGGCAACATATTTGGAGAAAAAATTAAAACATAAAAACCCTATTATGCAGAAAAAGTAAGATGGTCTTGAACAACCATCATAGTAGTAGTTATAATTCACGGAGATAGCTTTAGGGGTCTAAGGAGTCTTAAAAATGTGCAAAAGATACTACAAAGCAAAGTTTGATCTTTCATGTCATTTTTGAACTACTCAATGTATAAGTATAATTTTTTTATGTGTAATTCTACATGATTTATTTATTATAAAACAAGTTTTAAAATTTATGAAACTTTAATATCATTTATTTTAGTTTTGGCTAAACATGAAGCTATTTGAACACAGTGTGATTAGGCTTGCGCGGCAAATTGTGAGGTCAAAATTGAAAAAATGACCAAGAAAATGACTTTATATTGTACAAATATGTACAAACTAGGACTTATACCTAAATTCTCAGCTCAATTTTAATTAGAAATTATCTTAAGAACTTTTTTTTTAAAAAATTAATAAAATTTTAAAAATTTTGATTTTAAATTATTTTTAAAATAATTTCTAATTAAAATTGAGCTGAAAATTTAGGTATAAGTCTTTGTTTGTACATATTTGTACAATATGAAGTCATTTTCTTGGTCATTTTTTCAATTTTGACCTCACAATTTGCCGCGCAAGACTAATCACACTGTGTTCAAATAGCTTCATGTTTAATATCATTTATTTTAGTTTTGGTTAAAGTTTCATAAATTTTAAAACTTGTTTTATAATAAATAAATCTTGTAGAATTACATATAAAAAAATTATACTTATACATTGAGTAGTTCAAAAATGACATGAAAGATCAAATTATGTTTTGTAGTGCCTTCTTTGCACATTTTTAAGACTCCTTAGACCCCTTAAGAGAATCGTTTCTTGTCAATTATTACGATTCTGTTCTGTGACGCTAGGGGGGCACCGAAAGCGCTGAAAGATTTAGACATAGATTTAGAAAGTAGCAAATCTTCACCTAGGGGGAAAGGTGAAGCCACTTGTGAAACAGTATCCCATAAGGCAGTTCGCAAGCTCTAGCACATGGCATGCCATACGCTACCAGATGGCACCATGAGATAATTCGACTAATAAAAAAATTAATATTAACTAATTAAAACTTTTTGACAGTTTTGCCGGCATAAATTTATAGCTGGATATGTGTTGATAATTTCTGGCAGACATGAGGTTTATATTCATAAAAGAAGCATATTAAAAATGCAGCTTTTGTTGCATGTAACTCTTTCGCAAAAGCATTTTTTGTGAACCAGCATCTCGTGATGCATTGTAAAAACGGCGAAATAATGCTCCATCACACAATCGAGCGGTTTGTATTGCGTTGTACGGGATTGCGCAATCGATGGGCATATCTGCCACTTTCTATATCTATGGATTTGGTGTAATAAAAATTAGATATAATTGTATACATGGTAACTTGAAATTCCCCGACTGACAGGTTGATTCGGAGAGTCAGAGAAAAAAGATATTTTTGGACCTGTGCCTTATAGGTTGAATAGGTTTATTTGTTCGTTATGGAAAGTTGTTATGGATGAAATCTAAATTGGAAAAGGTTTCAAAGCTTGCTCCTATCCTTACATCAGTAGTACTTCAGTAGTTAAGTAGTAGTTAAGTGCAATTAAATGAATTGCAAAAGAACTTTTAAGTGCACATAAGATTATTTTTTGCTTATTTCATGCTCTCCGTTCCGAAATCATTAAATATATTTATCAAAACAATTTATTTTATGGAGGGATTGATTTTAGGTTTTATGTTTGAAGGGCAATTTGATTTATGAAATAATTTTGTTTTATGAAATAATCTAAAAGCATATACAAGCAACAAAATCCATAATCAGATTGCAACTGGGAAAGTAGTTAGTCGGGAACATCAACTTAACTTTTTATTGCGTTCATCATGAACATGCTTGGTCTCTGGGCTATCACTAGCCTTATTACCCTATCTACAATTATTTTGTTATACTGGTAAGAAAGAATTTAGTATCACGATTAAATAAATTATTTATTATTATCACGATTAAATTAATATAATTAATTAGTGATGCTATTAATATTACTCAATAATATATATAGTCTCTTAAGTTCCCACATGTGCTATCTAACTTTGCAAAACGGTAGAAATGCACTGAACGATAACCCTTGGCGAACTTTCCAAAATCGCACAAAAGTCGGCCGAAAACCCAACCAAAATTATAGGATAGGATAGGTTAGAATTATCGTCGCATTAGAGCTATATGAGGGAGAGCCGAAAAAAGTGTTTAACACCAGCTTTTAGGACTTTCTTGTTACATATCTCAGCATTACATTATGTAGACCGATATTATGTAACAAGAAAGTCCTAACAACCGGTGTTAAATGAACAAACACGTTTTTCGGTTCTCCCTCGTGTAGCCCTAATGCGACGATAATTCAAACCTATGCTTAACCTATCATTTCGGTTGGGTTATCGGCCGACTTTTAACGTGATTTTGGAAAATACGCCAAGGGTTACCTTTCAGTAAATTTCCACTGTTTTGGAAAGTTAGATAGCATATGTGGGAACTTAAGTGACGATATATGCCCTTTTCAATAACGCCCTAATTTTCCTTAATCTAACCTAAATAAAACAACAATATGAATCTTCCCAAGAAACCATTTTTTAATTAATTCGTTTCTAATATTTTATAGGACAATATTAGAAACATTAAGGAAATGTGTTACATACCAATGAGGAGTGAGAGCCATTGTGAAGTAATTTGAAGACCGGGTACCTGAAATGATATCATAAATCACAGTTTCAGGAATAATAGTCCATCAGCAATATTTGCCATTTTAATATGTTAGCCCACAACAAACAATAATTCGCTCTTCATCTTTTAACCCTGTTATTTGAAACTGGTTGATACTCTTACGATGCCATATTTAAAAAAGCTAGATATGCACACTAAAAAAAGATAGCACGCTATTGTTTGTCAAAATTACGCACTCCAAATCGGAATCTTTCGATTTTATGAACAATCAGTACGGTATTAAATTGCCATTTAAGTAAATTCACACTTCAAACCCTTGGTAAATACTTCAAACCGACAATATATGATACTTTCGAATTTAGTATTTATTTTTCCTAAACTCTCACTCTCAAAAATATAGATTTTGGACCCTGAATAATCATTCTGAATAGCGTCTAATACGAACTGTTTTAGCAATCAATATGCACAAAACTTCAATATGCACTAGATCAAGCCACTAATAAGGAGAATTATATATACAATGGAATTTTGAGTCCCAATTTTGAATAGAAAAATAAATTTTGAAAATTGAATCAAAATTGTGCCGATTAGTCGCATGTAATTGGTAGCTAAAATCTGTCCGTTTGCAGTTTAAACTAGAACATATCAAAAGTTTGTAATCCTACATATTTATTAAAAAGTGGTTTTAAATGCAACCTAGACTCACATAAAATGGCTCCCCAAAATCAGCCTCTCTAATTTTGTTCTTCATGTAGTGTGATAATAAATCTACAGAACTTAACAATCGAACACCTAAAATGCCCTCAGCTCCAACCCAAAGAGTTCTATAGTAGTAGAGTTACATAGTAGGGTGGAGACTGAACCTACCAACCACACCATGGACCAACCCGCCGGAGACAATATAGGGTGGCATGTGGGGCCCGATACCCGAGTGGTTTGGATCGCTTCTGTATCGAAAGTTTTGTGCAGGACAGTATGTACAGCTGGGGAAAAAACGAATCACCCTTCGTTTCTCGGCTGCTATTGATAAGGGAATTTTGTGTAAGGTGTCAATTTTCAGGAAATAGCGTAAGGAATCAAGAACTGGTAACATAAATTGCATTAGGGGCCGTCTACATATTGAAATTAGTACCAACTTTGAAAATTCCTATGGCAACATCCATTTTTGTAAATATAAAAATGTTCAGCACCTTCAAAATACCCCATGTATAAAAAAGAATTATATATTTTGCATTATTTGCTGAGATATAGTTTGCATTAGAACCAAAATCCCGAATTTCTTAATTCAATAACAATTATTTGCCAAGTTACAGTAAAAAAACTGAAAAGGACGAATTTTAGGGACCGTGTAAAAAATTACTCGGAAAATTTGATCCTAAATTGCATTATCGTTTGGTGATTAAAAAGCGTTTCCTGGTAAATGTTTATTCAAATTATTGATTTCTGTCAAATGTCTAAAAATCTTTTCTTATTACAAGTGCATACAATGTATTTTGCTTGTATAATTAACATTAAATTATATCGGTTACTATGTTTTTAAATATATGTTATTTCCCATTCAATTTCAAAAAGTGTTAAATATTAAAAATTAAATACCCTTATGGACCTTACCCCTGGAATATTATTGGAATTCGGCTTTTAATACATTTGATTGTTACCACATTAATTATTTAAAATGATTAGTGCCTACTGCGTTGGTTAAAAATCATTACCAAATCATTCTGAGTAATTTTATTTTGCTTTCCTTAAATATCGTGTTAAGGTCGTAACCCACATTTTGCAATACGTGGTTTACCGATAAAAACTAAACTAAACTCCTCAGCGCAACAGTACATTAGTGGGCCAGGGCCTGCCGTGCACATTTCAGCTTTTGTGACCGTGGGCTCTGGGGTGCATGGTATATGTCCCGGTTTTGTGAAAAGCCATGCGCGGAACTCCCAGCGTTTAGTTCCCCAAGCATGCTTGGTCCCCAATATATCGACCCACTTAAGGAATGGAAGGATGGGTCAACCTCGCCAAATCCGGGGTTTCGGTCCCTGGACCTGCGGTGTGGCAATGCGAAATAAGCACTACCACTAGGCCTATATTACCGATAGAGTGCGATGAACTTTAAACAAACTTTTTGCAACAATGTGAATGAAACAAAAATTTGCATAAAAATTTTAAAACATAAATGTAATTATCATGTTTGTCAATATGATTATAACTAGTAGCATTTAAAAATCTGTTCAATATAAATAACCGTATATGCAACTTAATTTAAAATAAAAAAATTTCATAGTCTAGCCTTTATTTTATTTCTGAATTTTAAAATCCAAAATTTAAAAAAAAACATTCGAAGAATCCCAATATTAGTGAAGATAGTTAAATTCTAGCATACGTTGGCTAGATTATGCTAACCCTTTTTTAGCTTGTCGTTTTGAAAAGACACCAACCAAAATATTACTTTTTTCATTTAGGGGATTAGCCCCTAAACGAGTTCAAAATTAAGGCTTTAATTATCTCAGCAAATAATGCAAAATAAATGATTCTTTTTTATACATGGGGTATTTTGAAGGTGCTGAACATTTTTATGTAAAAAAAATTGGGTGTTGCCATTTGAATTTTCAAATTTGGTACTTATTTCAATATGTAGACGACCCCTTATGAAATTTTTGTTACCAGTTCTTGATTCCTTACGCTATTTCCTGAAAATAGACACCTTACACAAAATTACCTGATCAATAGCAGCCGAGAAACGAAGGGTGATTCGTTTTTTTTCCCCAGCTGTACCTAATTGCACTTGTAAAACGATAACTGTAAAAGAGATATATGGGGTTAGTTTTAGTTGGAACAACTAACCACCAGGTAGCAGCATCAACATAAGTAGTAAGTATAACTGTCATTAGATGTCGCCACCACAAACTTTGTTATTTGCATGTATTGTATCTGCGTCACTTACGAATAAATGCCACATTGATTAAGCAAGCCGTTCTGAAATTGCCTCTCGTTTCTTATCGCGAATTTGAAAAAGGAATCCATATTGACTGGAGTGTGAAAAATAACTATTCAAAAATAAAAGGGCTAGTATTCGAAACACTAGACGGCAGCATCAAAGATAGTATATGTAACTATCGATAGATGTCGCTACCACACATTTTATGTAACAGGCTGCGTTGTCTATACGTCACTTCCAAATAAATGCCGCATTAAGGCGTGCCGCATCCCTGATCTTATTGCGTAGAAACTGAAACTCAACTTCACACACAGATGTTTTACATTAGCGCTGACAAATCTCGCGTATACTATACCAAATTAAGTGTGACAGAACTTTCAAAACGCCTCTTTAAGATACTTCAACTCAGTATATGATTCAATTATATCTATATGCCCTCAAATAACATCTTAATTTTTCCCCGAATGTAACCTAAATATACCATCAATTTCAATCTTGAACTTCCCAATAAAATCTTAATTTAAAATCCGTTTCTAATATTTTATAGGACAATATTAGAAACATTAAGAAAATGCTTTACATACCAATGAAGATTGAGCGCCATTGTAAATTCATTTGAAGACCTGGTACCTGAAATGACACATCATCGGTTTTATAATAATCCTTCAGAAATATTTGCTATTTTAATATGTAGAATGTATATGTATTTAAATGCAGATAGATCCACAAAAGCTATTGCCAGACTAAGAATCAATCACCGCAGAGGCATGAAATAGACAAAAAGGGCAGGAATAGGTGTATCGAAACTGTGACAATTGCCCAGATACAAAGCTTACAACAAACCACATTATTGAATGCCCGGTAATGAGTGCCAAATTTAGAGACATTGAAGTTCTGCCATCATTAATAGATCTTTATGACAGTAATATCCAAAAAAATTGCAGACGCGCTCATCAAAACACATGGTTTCATTTAGATCAACTTTCACTCCTCGGCGACGTTATAGACACGATAAAAAAAATAATACTATGTAGACCACAACACGCAATCTTGAGCTTCTCATCTTTAACCTTGCTACTTGAAACTAGTTGATACACTTAGGAGGCACCAGTAAATAACGTGTTGCCTTTACGGTGGAAGGATTGAGTCAAGTCTATTATATTTTTTTCTCAAAACAAAATCAATGTAAAATTGAGAGAAAATATCGTAGTTAAATTCTAGTAAAATGTCTTTCGATAAAAATTTGCCAAAATTTAAACAATTATCGTCACATTACGAACCATATTTAAAAATATTGGAGCTTTAAAAAGCTATTTAAAACTCACCAAAAAAGATATCAAATAACAAGAGTCAAATACTACGATATCTTACCGGAAGTGAGGTAAAAAAAAATCGTCACAATCGCATTACGTAATTAGCGGATGCCCCTTTTACGATACCCTATTTTTACAGTAAAATGCACGATTAAAAGAAACGTATACATTTTTGTCTATTAAAAATTATGCACTCCAAATCCTCATCTATCTATTTTATGCATATTGAGCACGATTTTAAATCATTAATTCTATAAATTTTCCCTTCCTTAAAACTTTGGTAACCACTTCAATCCCGCAATATGTACTGCATTCAAATCTATAATAATAAAAATGAAGTTTTGTATGTATATGTGTGTGTCTTATAGATTCAAAAACTAGAAATTTGTTTGACTCGTAACTTAGCACAAATGCGTATTTCATACTTAAGTTACAAATAGGGAACTTTCAGCTCTCAAAATGTTCTATTTTTAGAGAAAATTTGAATTTTCTGAAAAAACTACACCACTTTGCCACAAATGCGATCATTTTTTACTTTCCTGATGCCATCTGCTGAACAAATTAAATAAAACTTTCAACGAAAATAAATAAAATTGAAAATGTTTATTTTTGTGTTGCCATTACTTTCAGAAACTAAATTCTTTATATTGAAAAATAAATTATTTATTTGAAAATAATTGATATGTTTCAAGTGACGTATTCCCGACCAGTCCATCAGGACTTTGTGTGGGTTTAGTTGATTTTTTCATTGATGGTTCTATTGATTGCAAATATGCATATTTAAAATAAATGTATAGTTATTACTGAAGTTAAGCTATTACTGAACTATGATGGTTAATAAAGGCCATCGCACTAGAGCTTTTTTTGGGTTTTATGTTTTTATTATTTCGCCAAATTATTTATTAAAACTCGCCAAATGGGCAAAATGTTTTTTTTTAAGATATTGCTGTTTTATGATGGTTGATAAAGGCCATCGAACTAGAGCTGCATATAAGGGTATTTATGTCTTTCATTTTTCGCCAAATACGCTGCCAATATCGCCAAGTTATAAATTAAAACTCGCCAAATGGGCAAAATGTTTATTAAGCTATTCCTAACAATGATGGTTGATAAAGGCCATCGCTTTAGAGCTGCATATAAGGGTTTTATGTTTTAATTTTTTCGCAAAATACGTTGCCAATCTCGCCAAATTATTTATTAAAGCTTGCCAAATGGGCAATTTTTTTTAAAAATTTTAAGCTGGTTGGTTGCGCGAGGGTCATTGTGTTTGAGCTGTATAATGGGTGTGTTTGTAGCTATATCTATTTTCTCGCCAAATTATCTCCCAAAACGTGCCAAAAGAGTTAAAAGGTTTTTTGTATTTATGAGGGAATTGTGATGACATTTATGAGTGAATTTTACACCATATTTTTGATTTTAGAATATTAGGGCAATGAATCGGGATTCTATACTTGATAACGAGCGGGAATAATAACGTAAGTTGATGATCTCATAACATGTTATATGGTACACATACTTGGATCGATTTGATATTTTTTTGATCCGTGCGAAGTACGGGTATAAATTTGCTAGTTAATATATATGGAAGTCATATTTTATCATTTTCGAGTTAGCAGTGCAATTTCATGTACTATCTATGTAGAATTTCAGTACAATAACATCTTAAGACCCAAAAAAAATCCTACAAGTATATTCTTAATCTAAACACACTTTTCATAAAAATGTAGGCTGAAAAGTATGTTTTTAAAAGAAATGCTTTAAACAATTATGTTTGTAATTACTTAGGGACACTCCTTAAACTATAAAAATACACATTTTTGTGCTGTGTATGCACTAAAAGGCCGTTTCGCTTATTTGTAGTTAACAAATTATTTTAACATTGTTTAATGCAAAATTTCTTTAAAATATATTTACTAAAAGAACCTTTTAAAAAATTTAAAAAATAAAATTTAAATATTTTTTAAGAACTCTATTTTTGGATTGAACCCCATTCAACTTCATTTTTTATAGAAATAAATGACTGATACCTCCAATCAAAGGCTGAAAATTTATATTCGGAACTAATTAACATGTTGTTTCTGGTTAGGTTTTAAGAAATATGCCCAAATGGGGACGTCAAGTCGCAAGAGGATAATGGAAAAAAATTCCTAGATCAGTTAATATACGCTAAGCAACACAGTTAAAAATATTTATTTAACTGCAAATCGGCTTGAACTTAAGACGTCTGTAGCCAAAGAAGCATTTTATGGACTTGATTCACTTGCATTCTGTAACCACCTGTAATTGTTCCCAAACTCTCAAAAATATCAATTTTGAACCCTTAATACTAAATAGCTTCTAAAACCAACTGTTTCAGCTATCCGTAATAACAAAACTTCAATATGCACTAGATCAACACAATGATAATTAGAATTAATGGACTGCAATGCAATTTTAAGCCCCGATTTCGACTATATAAATGATTGCAAACTATATTTTGCAAGATAAGGTAAAATTTTGAATTATCGTCGCACTAAAGCTGCACGAGGGCTATTGGCGACGGGCATCGTATTTTAGAACCACAGTCAAGTGACGAGCCGACACCTAAATATGCACCCAACGCAACCATTAAGGTAGGCGAATACCCAAAATTCTAATATTTTTACTATTACTTTAATCTTTTCCAAATTTGGCATAGTGATTTCAAGTATAATGAACAATGCTTTTTGGGCAAATTTTTTTATATAATATAATTGATTTATTTTAAACGGTGTTTTTCAACTAAAAAAAGGGGTTTACGCCAACACTTCTAGCGCAAAAAGTTTTACATTAATTTACCTGAAATTTTTTGCAGATGCTATTTCAATACATATCTGTGCCATGAACCTCTAACATCTGGTGTAAGTATACAAGTTTTTTAAAAAAAATGTCCAAGTGTAAGTTAATCGAAAAAAAAATCCTTTTTTGTGGTTATTTTATAACATTTTTCTTAATAACTTTTGTTCTTGTAATTTGTATGTAACTCTAGAGGGTCATTGCATGTATCAGTTCAAAACGAAGAATTTAACACATAATAAATGTTCATAGAATGAAAATTCAATGTGGTAGACTTGTTGGCGTAAACCTCTTTTTAGTCGAAAAACACCGTTTAAAATAAATTATATTTAAATAAAAACAAAAGCCCAAATAGTATTATTCATTATATTTGAAATCACTATGCCAAATTTGGAAAAGATTAAAGCAATAGTAAAAATTTTAGAATTTTGGGAAATTTTGGGTATTTGTCTACCTTAAGGGCGACATCATACGCAGCGTTAGGACTTTGGAGGATATTTTATGTGCACTCCTTTACACGGTTTATTATTAGTCGGACATTTTTGGCTGCACGGGCAGTTTATAGATCGGCAGTTATTTTGCCGATGCCCGAACCTGGGCCATTTCGCATGCTAGGCGAGTGCCTAACCAACTGGGCACTCCTCCAACAAGTCCTCTTATATTTAGCAAACTGAACCAATAAGTTCCCTTTACTCGCATGAAATTTTTAGCTAATATCTATTTGATTGCACTCTAAAAACGGCACATACAAGAATTTTTAAATCTCGCATAATTAATTTTTTTGGCAGCCAAATTACACCCCAAAAAAAATTCTACCAAATTTTACTCTTAAATCACATTTTATTGTTATCAAATCAACCCTAAAATGCAACCAACACAAACCTTAATCTACATTCAAATCAAAACTAAAAGCACCCAAAATGAGCATGCTGAATAAACAATCAGTTAATACAATAAAATCCCACCATAATGTGCAAACAAACCTGTATTATTTCACGATAAAATCTCACCGCAATACACTTTCAAATTGTATCTAACTGTGTGCTCAAAAGCAATTTATATTTTTTTTAATTCGTTTCTAATATTTTATAGAACAATATTAGAAACAATAAGGAAATGGTATACATACCATTAATAATTGAGTCATTGCAGAAATATTTGGAAACAAGAACCTGAAATTAAAAAATCAAAGGTTATACACTTTTAGAAATTCGTAATCAATGCAAGCTTTATTTTAACTACATTTTTCAAGATCACAATCAAGTATCACTTTAGTATACACCCTCACTGATCTGTAACTAAAAAGTTACTTATTTCTTAAAATCGTTAATCAATAAACCCTTAAGAGATTCGATTGTCATTCTCATGTCTACCTAATTGCACTTGCGAAAAATGGGTGAAAAAAGTACCGTTTAATATTTATACGGGATTGATTAATTTTAGATTAAACTACTTACCACTAAATAGCTGAACAACAATTAGTAGCAAGCTCAACTATCGACAGATGTCGCCACCACAAACTATTTCATTTGCATGAATTGAATTTGCGTCACTTACGAATTAATGCCACATTGATTAAGACGTTCTGAAACTGACTACCGTATCTTATTGCGTAGTAACTATTCCTTGAAAAAAAATTCACGCAAAGGTTGATTACACTTTGCTGCGGAATCAACCCTATCTACAAATCGCAATAAGCAATGCACTTGGAATTGTACATTCAAATTGCATTTAGTTGCAACTTGACTTTTGCATACCCACTCACTGATCCTTCCCTAAAAAGTTACAATATTACTTTAAATTGTAAATATGCCACTTAAAGATACGATTATTTTCTCATATCTACCTAAAAGCACTTGCGAAAAAAGAACTATTTAATATTTATATGGGATTAGTTATAGTTTTCACAATTAACCGCTAGATGGCAGCATAAAAAGTGTAAATCAACAGATGTCCCCAACAAAAACTTTATGAAATGTGCATGCACAGTAGCTGCATCACTTACGAATAAATGTCACATTGATGTTGCCGATCTGAAATTGGCTTATGTATCTTATTGGGTAGTACCCGATACTTGAAAAAGGAATCCATTGAGTCTGAAAAATAACTATTCAAAATATATGAAGAGTGCACGGGAAAACCCGATTGATTTTGTAGGGAAGTTTCCTTAGCAGGCCACTTTGGCGATGATAGCGAGTGATCGCCTAAACTTGTGTAAGGAAACCAGTTAATACCACAGAGATCATAGTTAGAGTAAAAGAGTGGCAGATCACGTGACCTCCAATGATAACGATGGGACGCGTATGGAGCTCCCAAAAGAGCCCCAATGAAGTCAGTCTTGTAGGTCACGCGATCTGCCACTAAATACTGTATCTACTATCTCTGTAGTTCCTAGCTTTCAAATTCAGGCGATTGACGATCCCGACGCTTGGACCAGCGAAGGAGGAGAAAAACCGGTTTTCTGCCACCAATGTTCGCCAAGCAGACAATTGCGGGCGTCCGCCTAATAAATCAACGGTTCTTCCCGTGTACTCTTCATATGCGTATAGTAATTGGAACACTGGATGTCAGCATCAAGGTTAGTAAATGTAACTGTCGATAGATGTCGCTACTATAAAATTTATATAACAGGCTGCGTTGTCCCTAAGTCACTTCCGAATGAATGCCGCATTAAGGCTTACAGCAATTTCTTCCCGAACCTTATTGCTTAAAAGCTGCTTGATAAAAAAAAAATTCGCGTAAAAATGGTAAAAGTTAGCACTGTCAAATCTGGGCTAATTGTACTATACCAAATCAAGTGTGGCAGAAGTGTTAAACCACTCCATTAATATGCTTACTCAGTATATGATCCAATCGTATCTGTATGCCCTTAAATAACCCCTTAATTTACCTATAACCTAAATATACCATCAATTTCAATCTTGAAGTTAACAATAAAAACTTTCTTTAAAAAATGCGTTTCTAATATTTTATAGGACAATATTAGAAACAATAAGGAAATGTATTACATACCAATGAAGTCTAGATCCATTGAAAAGCCATCTGAAGACCTGGTATCTGAAATGACATCATAGATTCGATAATAATAGTCTTAGAAATATTTGCTATTTTAGTACGTAGGCCACAATACGAACAATCTTAAGCTACGTAACTTTCACCCTATATTAGAAAGTGGTTGATACATTAAGGGGGACATCCATAAATTTGCGTAGCTTTTAGCCAAAAATTCGAATCTTGAAGTTCTTAATAAAATCGTTTTTTAAAAATTTGTTTCCTATGTTTTATAGGACAATATTAGAAACATTAGCTAAATATTTTACATACCAATGAAGGTTGAGAGCCATTGTAAAGCCATTTGAAGACTTGGTTCCTGAAATGACATATCGTAGGTTTTATAATAATTCCTCAGGATATTTACAATTTTAGGTTAGGTTTGAATCCTCGTCGCACTAGAGCTACACGAGGGCTATTGGCGACGGGCGTCGAATTTTAAAACCAAAGTCAAGTGACGAGCCAGCACCTGAATCGGCACCCAACGCAACCGTTAAAGGCGACATCTTACTCAGCGTTACGACTTTGAAGGATAATTAACGTGTACTCCCTTAAACTGGGTATTATTCGTCGGACATTTTTGGCTGCACGGGCCGTTTATAGGTCGACGGTTATTTTGGCGATGGCCGTACCCGAACCTGGGACCTTTTGCATGCTAGGCGAGTGCCTAACCGACTGGGCTCACCAGCCCCCATATTTGCAATTTTAATACGTAAACCACAACGTGCACAATCTGAAGCTCCTCATCTTTCACCCTGTTATTTGAAACCAGCTGATACTCATAGGGGGCGTACATAAGTTACGTGTTAAATTTAGGTAGGGAGGAAGATTGATAGTCGAATATGTTGTAATTTTTTCCCTCTAAATTACGAGAAAATATAGAGGTTAAATTCTAGCAAAATATGACTTTCAATAAAAATGTGGGGAGATCTACATAACATTGCAAGGAATGTAAGGTTGTTGTTTAGTCGTGAGACCATTATACGGTTGCTTGTGGCAACATTTACATTGTGTGTGAGATTTGTTTTTGAAACAACCATTGTGTTTTAAAAAACTGAGAATAAAGTTGTGTTCTTCCGTTTATGTCATGTCTTACAATATTTATAGAACTCACCAAAAAAGAAAACAATCAGGTAAAGCCAAATATCACAATATCTCACCGGGGGGGGGGGGGTCAAAAAACCGTCAAATCACATCACGTGATCAACAGATGCCCCCTTAAGATGCCTTATTGTTAACGCTAAATAAACACAGAAGCATTTTTGGCCATGTATCCAATTATATTCCAAAATTACTTGTATCCTCAAATACTGTTAAAAATTGCTTTTAAATATATGTACTTTCAAATGACACATAAATATACTAGCAAATACAATGAAAGTGTCTTTAAATAGCACCTAAATTTTCCTGAAATCGGACAAGAAATTCAAGATTTTAGTGGAAGAACGTGCTAAGTGACAAAAAATTTAAACAAGAAAATGAGCATTAAATTTTTTCGTTTGCACTTAAATCTATTCAAAACGGTACTTGAAAATTTAATTTTTTAACATTTGCAAGTTTACAAAAAAGGGGTAACTTGTTATCTTTAAAAGATGGAATAATATGCTTATTGGGGGACACGAAAATTTAAAAAACATTTAAAATTTTCACTTAGCGTGTTCTCACACTAAACTCTTCAATAACACTCGTATTTTTAATTCATTTTAATATTTTATTGGACAATATTAGAAACATGAAGGATATGCTACACATACCTATAATAATTGTGAGTCATTGCCTAATTATTCAAAACCGGCACCTGAAAGAAAGCATCAAAAGACACACATTATTTAAAACCTTTCTAAGCAGTATTCGTTGTTTTAATATGCACGTTTTAAGATTAGAATACGCACGATAGGTCCTCAATTCCAAAATCACGCAGAGCTTCGCTTGATAAACAGTACTTCAAACGTGCAGTACGTACAATATTGGAATTTGGAATTTTATATTTTAAAATCTAAAAGTATCAATATTTTAGCTAAATATCCAATTACACTACACCAAAACCGAGCTTAAGTTTGCAGCAGAGAAATGTACTAGGCGGAGGAATCTGCGTAAACAAAGCTGCTGGCACCGAAATTTCGCCTGTTCCTATTAGCTGCTCCTTTGACCCTGATATTCGTGCTCCCTGTTACATCAAAATCAAAGGAAAAAATAATTAAAATAACACTCTAACTGAAGCTAAACTAATAAAAATAATAAATTTATGTCGTGAAATAACAAAAAAATTTGTTTATTGAATGTGAAATACCTTTTTGTATTCGATTCTCGCACTCAAAAATGAGAACTGTTTACCCTTTTTCTCGTGGAACACTTGTATACTGCAAACTTAAGGTCGGTTTTGGTGTAACTCTCAAGCATTCGAAATGCAGTATTGTTAGATAATAAAAAAAAACTTAACTAAACTCCCCGGCGCAACAGCCCATTACTGGACCAAGCCCATTTCAGCTTTCATGACCTGGGCTCTGGAGTGCTGGGCATATGTCCCGGTAAGGTAGTCAGTCTCACGCGGAACCCCCAGTGTTTACCCATTGTTAGGTAATACTAGGCATTATAACTAGACCATTTCGCCCATATAAATCAATTTAGGAGGAAATGGACATTACTTCCTGCCAGTAATTAGCATTATTACTACTCCGCATTACGAGGCATTTTAAGCAATATTTTCAGCAGTAAATTCACCGAGTGCAAACTGCATTTTGACAAATAAATTTATGAATATATCTAAATAAACCCCTCCAAATCGCATACACTTCCGATCACAAATCTACTTCAGCTCATTGTGCTGTATATAATCCAGGCAGCGAATTCTGAAAAAAGGGTATAGAGAAAAAGTTTTGGAACACAATTTTTGATTTCTCAACTTTGTTTGGACCAGTTAGGAGGTGAACATATCTAAAGTCCCCACCCCTAGCCCCTGATCCGAAAGGGGGAGGGGGTTGAATGTCAAATTTTTTCGGTATTTTGCTCATATCTCGAAAACTACGTCTTACTGATAATTGTAGTACACAAAAAACCTTTTTTCCCCAGGTATGATAAGCAACGTAACATAGAAATGAAACAAATTTGAAACGAAAATGTTATCTAGTTATTCAATTATATATCTGTGAAATTTTAAAATGCCAAAAATATACAGAAGATGGCGACACGATTTTAAAACTTTATCAATTAATAATTAAATAACTGGAAGTTATTTTCTTTTCAGTTTTGTTTTGAATTGATGTTATGGTGATTCTCATATCTAGTGAAAATGGTCTAGTATTGGTTTGGTTTGGTTTGAATTATCGTCGCACTAGAGCTACATGAGGGCTATTGGCGACGGGCGTCGTATTTTAGAGCCACAGTCAGGTGACCGTCTAGTATTGCAAAGCAATTCTTTTGCCAAAGTTGCGATTTCAAATGTAATGCATTACATTAGCTTTATGGGACTGGCAGTTCCTCTTCACTCTACACTGAAACTGCTTTAAAATTTGAAGGAAAATAGATAAAAGTTAAGTAAGATATATTATTGAAAGGAATTTCAGTCTCTACCACTCTATGGCCAACATTTAGTGTTTTGTTGCATTATTGAAGAGTTATCCTATAAAAAAAAAGGAAAAATGTGAGAAAAAATTTTTCTCCAAAATTACATACTTTCAAGGGCGGATAACTCGAAAACTATGCATTATGCAAGAAATTAAGACACTTGAAGGTTGAAACTTGCAGCAATTTAACCAGTTTTTTATTTTGTGCATTACAATTATATAAGTAGGACGCATAGTTTTTGAAAAATAAGCAAAATAACACCGAAAAAAAGGCACATTCAAAACCCCTCCCCACTTCGGCTCAAGTTCAAGGGGCGGGTCGGGGACTTCTAATAGGTTTACCTCTTAACTAGTCCAAACAAAGTAATGAAGTCAAAAATTGTGTTCCAAAACTTTAGCTCTATAACCCTTCCTTGCCTGGGCTAATAGTTAAGTACTTTTAAATCTATCTTAAATGTACCTCAAAATTTTGGCTTCGAATCAACCTAATTGCATTTATGTTAAAATCAATCCAAGATTCATCTTCAAATCGCATTTTAACAAACGATGTGTATTTGTACATTCAAATTTTATCCAATTTGAATTCAAATTGCACAAAGTTGTAACTTAACCTACACCCTCACTGATCCTTCTCTTAATTACTATATTACTTTAAATTGCAAAAAAAAATATACCGCTTAAAGATGCAATTGTTATTCTCTACCTAATTACACTTGTAAAAAAATAACTAATATTTAAGCGGGGTTACTTTTAGTTGGAAAAATAAACACTAGATGGCAGCATCAAAATTAATAAGTGTAACTGTCAGTAGATGTCGCTACCACACACTTCATGCAATTTTGCAGGTATTACATCTGCGTCAGGTACGAATAAATGTCACATTGATTAAGATTTGAATCTTGTTCCGAATAAAGTCATTATTAAAAAAAAAGTTTCTAATATTTTATAGGACAATATTAGAAACATTAAGAAAATGTTTTACATACCAATGAATATTGAGAGCCATTGTAAAGCTATTTCAAGACCTGGTACCTGAAATGAAATATCATAGGTTCTATGATAATAGTAGTTCAGAAATATTTGCTAAGGTTGCTGTCTAAGTTTTTACTTATTATGCTATATAAAATTATAGTTACTTGGAAACTTTCGCCGATAAATAAAAAGATACAGATAAAATGCAAGAAACGTACAACATTTAAAATCGCCAACCAAAGGATACGTGTGATATATCGCAAAAATCTCTAAAATTATAATATCAACCACCCAAATAACTGTTTTTCTAAATAACTCTCAGTTAATGTCTTTCCTATCCATAAAACAGTTCCCACGTTTTAATTGGCGTCAATAAATTCTTTCCCAGAGAAATTGCTGACGCAGCAGAATTTGTTTTGTCTTCTGATCCACTCTTCTCACAATCATTAAAAATACCGTCACTTCTTAATAAGAAATCGACATGTGAGGCTGTGTGCTTTGGTGGCCGCTCGGCCCTCTCTACTAGCCGTAAAGTCTTACAATTTGATACTTTAAATATTCAATATGAATTAATAAAATCATCATTGGACGTCCAATCTGCTTTCCCTTCTGAAATTAATTTAAAAAACTATGAAGGACATGTTATTCTATTTCATACATATTATTTAAGACCATTCTAAGCAGTATTCGTTGTTTTAATATGTACGTTTTAAGATTGGAATACGCACGATAAGTCCTTACTTCCAAAATAACGCAATAGATGTCGCTACCACACACTTTATGCAATTTTGCAGGTATTACATCTGCGTCACGTACGAATAAATGTCACATTGAATAAACAGTTCTGAAATTGGCTCATGTATATTATTGCGCAGTAGCTGATATTTGAAAAAAAAATCCATTGAGGCATTAAAGTTGGTATCTGAAAAGTACGCGGAAAGTACCGCTTGATTTCGTAGGCGGCTTTCCTTAATAGCCTCTTTAGGGATGATAGCGAGAAATCGCCTAAACTGGTGTAAAGAAGCCGGTTACTCGCTTTGTTCATCTTTCGAGGCAACCCTGATTCAAGCCAGAGATCAGTGGAACGAGTCACACGTTTGTTTCGCGAATGAAGAACCAAAAGAAAAACCGGTTTCCGGTCGCCAGTGTCCACCAAGTGGACTCAATTACGGAACGACTGAAGAAATCAAGCGGTTTTTCCCGTGTACTCTTCAAATGTAACTACGTTAGCACTGTCAAATCTCGCGTAATGGGGAACTTGCATGCGTGGGGAAATACAAAAACATTATATTTTTCCGATAGTTTTTGGGTTGCTTATTTCAAAAATCAAGTTAAATTTTTAATTCAACATCTAATTTTTCTTAAATTTTAGTTTAAAAATCACTGAAAAATCACGTGACGTGAAACGCTACAACTATTGGTTCGGGCGATTCTGACGTCGGACGACGCAAAATACAATACCAGCGATACGAGACAACTTTGTTTTTGTTTACATGTTTGAATGTGCGCGTTTGAATCGGATTCTACTATTCTAGCAATTTATTTTATGGAATATCTTAGGGATTTCCAAATATGAATAAGAAAAACTAAGTTTTCGTTGTATTTTTGTGAAAGATGCAGCCCGATTTTGTTCAAGGTCAATCTGACAATCTTCCGAAGATCGACTTGTTCACTATGACTGGTTTTTCGAACTATACGGCTTTCTTCAGTGCTGAAATGAAGAATTTGAAAATGAGGAGGTAAGTAATTTTTTATGTAACTTCTAAAATACGTCAAGCTCTATAAACTGCATGCAGTATTTATCAAAGCAATGTGTTTATTGTAACTTGTATAGGTTCTTGTATGTAGTATAGTTTATTGGTAAAGAAACAGTGAGTATTTGCGAAGTCTGTAGTTGTTTACATTTTACAATTTGGTGAAAATAAACTTCCATTAAAATAGACACCCATCCATTTACTATTAAAGTGTAAATGTTATTGCTTCATGTCTATTGTTTTGAAAAGTTTCTATTAGTATTTAGAAGTTTGAGGTTTTGCAATGAAGGTTTTGTTGTTTACTTCTAAAATTTATCAGCATTAAACATTCAGTATATGAAGTAAAATATATGAATTCCCTTGTGCTTGTAATAAAATTCGTTTGGGTTTGCTACTTGTATTGCTAAATAGTAAAGAAATTAAGTAGGTAGTCCGAAAATGGTCAGCATTTAACTTACATAGAAAAGTATTCGAGAATGTGAGTATTAGCAAGGAAGGTTTGATTTTACTTCTAAAGTATATCAGCATTTAATATACTCAGAATAAAGTATAATATAAGATTCTCTAATGTGTGTAGTAATGTGTGCTAGTAAATTTGTTTGGGTTTACTACTTGTAATGCTAAATAAATAGTAAATAGATTAAGCTGAATTATGCTGAAAATGGTTAGCGCTTAATTACCATAGTTAAGTGAAAATAACTATGTAGTATTATACATTAACTATGTAATATATTAACTATGTAATGTAGTATACATTACCTATGCATTGTATTTACACTCTTGATGGTTGCATACTAGATACAACCATCCAATACAATTTATTGTAATTTTTTTTTTCTAAATGTTCTAAATATACGTATATTTAAAATTATAAATTCCCAGGCCCTCGGATAAACTAATTGAGTTTGTAAAATATATAATTGTGAAGTACATATATTTGAAATATTAATGCTATAAACATCTTTATAGATACTTAAATTATTATTCTATGTTTTTATATAACGAGGTACTTTTGGATACTGTACGTATTTAGTAGTAGCAGTATATTTCATGGGATATGTGCTCGTCGACTTGGCTGCTTCATCCCAATGATCATTCTCGGATTCTATTGGCTTATTGTATTTATAAATACCCGGATATTTTACATAATTACATGCATGCATATTAATAGTACCGAATTTTTATGATAATAAGGTTTATAAATTTCAATAGTGTTATAATGTGTTTGGTATATATAACACTTGTATGAAAATCCTTGCAATACAAACCATATAATCTTAAGATTTAAAATTCTGAGTGTTTATGTAATTTATAGTTATAAATAATGATGTTAAATGATTAGGATTTTTGGTTTAACTGACCCTCTGCACTACCCAATCTTAGTCTGACAAACAGACTTAACTGATTCTTCAAAAATTATGAATTTTTTTATGAACGTAAAAAAAAAAACTCTTGAGGTCTCAGTCAGCAAAATAAAATTGTAAATAATTTTCAATTTAACTTAACTAGATTATGTAACATTGTTCTGTTAAAAATTAAGCATTTAGATTAAGTACTGCAATGAAATTATGGTGAAAAATTTTTAGATCTGAAAGGCATTAGATTTAATAGTTGACACATTTTAGAATACATTCTATATCTGAAAATCCTTCCCAAACTATAGCTGAACTTAAACTAGTGAAGTAACAAGTATTAATTTGGCCTGGTATCCAATGGCATATTTTTATCTACTATTTATATCAATTCTTATTTTTATTTTAAAATGCTCAATTTATTTGTTAATTGAAAACTTAATGTTTTGTTACTTTAAAAGGAATCTGTTAAAGTTTCTAAGTATGTATTTTTGTTTTAGGAGGATGCAAGCATGCAGTTGCATTTATTATCTGGATCCATTGACGTAGGGAGGAACCATCTCTGACACAGTGGCCAACTATTGAAAAAAAAATCCAAAGTTTACACTACTGTGAAGTTTAAGTGGCACTACTGTGAAGCAAAAGACATGCCTTCAGGTTTCAGGAAAGAAGATGGTCCCTTCTATTCTAAGTGCAAGCCATGTCAATTTTTCGGATTGTTTTTTAGAAGAACAATATCAAATAGATTGCATCATCAGCAGGTATTTTGATGAAAATTATCTGGCTAAGCATTTATCTTTACACCTGCTGGCAGAAGAGTTTTTTTTTTTAAACAACCCAGATGGTTCTGCTGAAGGCTTCATGTCATTTTGTCAAAATAACAGGACTGCAGAATCATGTGAGGAGGCATAAAAGCTTATACAATTACAGTCTTGATATACCCTGTGGTTTGAGCATCAACAAGCTCGAATAACAGCATCAAAAATATGTAAGGCGAGTCATATTCCAAAACTTTAGATGGTTCTTTATTTGAAGTTTTGATGGGGCCAGCAGTTTCCAAGATACTGCGATAAAGTGCCCAAGCACAGAAAATGCAATGAGAAATTACGTTTCCAATGGAACTGTGTCTTCGAATCTGGAAGCCCAAATACAATTTAAAATGTTATGAACAAAATTCACAAAGGACTTTTTTTAGTAGCTCATGCAGATTTTGAATTTGCATCGAAAGTAACAGCAGTTGAGGTCAGACATAATGAAACTTTTGTAAATGTTTTGGAATTAATGTATTTTTCCAAACTTAAAGCAACATTTTGTTTAATTTTTTTTTAATGCTTAATATATCTGAGATTTATTGCAGTAAGATTCAGTTTATCCCATTCTTACTTATATTAAAATTATAGCTTCATTTTATGATGTCTCATTACAGTTAACTTATGATTAATGATGATTCAACATTCGGAAAACTTTTCTCTACCTGGAATCTTCATTATTGTTACACCTTTTAATATAGATTTATTATCATTACATATTTTGATACTTAATAGAATATCACGTCAATTTAATTAAATTGAAATAAAAACAATTCTAATAAGAAATAGCAGGATGGATCGATTTAAATCATGACATTTGATTTAATCAAGATATTTAAACTGTATGATTCTTTAAAAAAATCACTGATTTAAATATTTTTTTTCCTTAACTCAGGCATCAGTAGAAAGGGTTTTTCAGTCTATGGATTGGTGCATTTACTGTAAGAAATAGGTTGAGTGCTGAAAAGGCAGCAAAATAAGTATTTTTGTATAATGTTCTTAATAAATGAAATGTCATCATGGTAATTTTGTCCTTTTTTTGTTAAATTTATTCTATATGTGGAATCATAAGTTTTAATTTAAGATTTAGATTTGGTTACAATTACGATCAGTATTTATTTTCAGATAAATCTAGGTTTCAGTCTAGCAGTTTTCAACATTTATTTCACTTATGAGTATGTCGATTATTGTTACAGTTTTTAAAACTGAATGTTAACTTAAATAGTTCAGATTGCAAAATAAAAATATAATTCATTTTATAGTTTTTAAAAGTATAAATTTGAAATATTCTTCATTTTAGATACCATTGTGTTTCATTTGTACTTTAATTTTTAAGTGATAATTAAAAAGTCCTTAATCAAATTCCCAAGAATATGCAAATTAGTATGCAAAATAAAAAAAATATCAAACAAATCAGATTTAAATTAAAAAAATCCGATTTTCAGATAAACTTGGGTTTCAGTCTAGCAGTTTTCAACATTTATTTCACTTATAAGTATGTTGATTATTGTTACAGTTTTTAAAACTGAATGTTAATTTAAATAGTTCAGATTGCAAAATTAAAAATATAATCCATTTTTTAGTATTCATAGTTTTTAAAAGTATAAATTTAAAATAGTCTTCATTTTAGATATCATTCATTGTATTTCATTTGTACATTAATTTTTAAGTGGTAATTAAAAAGTCCTTAAGGGGGTTCAGTATGTTGTATATCGGTAATGTTAAATTGGCCAATTGCAATGTACCTTTTCACAATAACTACTGATCAGATCATCTTAAAAATTTCTGTGTGTGTTATACCAACCTTGTATATTAATCTGAGGTTTAAAGTTTTTTCTAAATAACTGTTAGATTTTTTAAATAAAATAAGTTTTAAAGTACCCAAAAAATCATGAAATTTTTCACTTTTTTGCCCCATAAAATTTTTTTCACTTTAGTTTTATTAAAATTTATAACCTCAGATTAATCTATACTATGTATTACATCATATAAAAAAGTTTAAGAGAAAACATAGCATAGTTTTTGAGAAAAGGTACATCGAAGTTCAAAAAATCAAGTTCTGAGAAAAACGCATTTGAAGTTTCTATTGTTAACCCATTTTCTTACGAAGCCATGACATTCAAATGGCTTTTAATGTCAAAAATATTTTTCCAATCGTCTTGATACTTTGTGACATTATTAATAAAGGTTGTAATAGTATTTTAAGCCAATAATTTTTGTTTTGATTTTTTCCACCGATTTTTGGGTATTGAACCCACTTAATCAAATTTTCAAGAATACGCAAATTAGTATGCTAAATATTAAAAAAGTCAAACAAATCTGATTTAAATCATAATCCAACTTAAATCAAATATTTTTTTTAATCATGATATTTTTCTACCCTGAGAAATAGCTATTTCAGATTTTTGGATGAAGTAGTACACCATAAGAAATTCAATACCAGTGCATACATTAGGTTTTCAACCAAATATACATTTAAAACTTAGTGTAATGAATAAAAAAATAATTTCAATCGTTAAAAGAAGATTAGAGAAACATTAAGAAGCGTTCGCGCGCAAAGCACGGTAGCAGCCGATCATCTCTGCCTGCCCGCTGTCTTCCATGTGTCGTGTGTCGTCACGCGGAGGAGAGAAGCCGAAGGCTGCGTTTTCAGGGGGCGGAGCTAAGCTCCAACTTTAAAAATTAATTTTAAAAAAACTAAAAGTCGGATTGAGGTAAAATTTATGTTGTTGGTTTTCAAATTGAATAGAGATTCGTTTAAAAAAATAAAAAAAATACATGCAAGTTCCCCATTATACTATACTAATTCAAATATGACAACTTTCAAACCACCGCTTGACGATACTCCAACACGGTATATGATCCAATCGTATATCTACACTCTTTAAACAAACACTCCCAATTTACCTCAGTCTGAGTGGATTTCACTCCTCCAGACTGGAAAATGCACTTCTCCTTTTGGAGTGGATCCTTTGCGTGTTAAACCTCCGACAGGATCACTCCAAACGAGTGATTTTAACTCAGTCTGAGAAAATATGCATGCCTTTAGGGTGTCGAAAATGCACTTCTCCAACTGGAGTGGATTTCACTCTTTTGTTTTAAGAGTGTATGCCCTTGAATAACACCTTTTTTCCCCTAATTTAACCTAAGTGTATCATCAAATTCAATCTTGAAGCTCCCAATAAAGTCTTTATTTAAAAAATCGTTTCTAATATTTTATAGGACAATATTAGAAACATTAAGAAAATGTTTTACATACCAATGAATATTGAGAGCCATTGTAAAGTCATTTTTTGAAGACCTGGTATCTGAAATGAAATATCAAAGGTTCTATAATAATAGTCATTCAGAAATATTTGCTAAGTTTGCTGTCTAAGTTTACTTTTTATGCTATATTTAATTATGGTTATTTGGAAACTTTTGAAGATATATAAAAAGATACAGATATAATGCAAGAAACGTACAACATTTAAAATCGCTAATATACATTTTAATCTCACTGTTTAATTCTGTAACATACCCCATAAAGATGGTAAGAGATGCATTTCTTATATATTTCATGCTTGGACCAAAGTTACCCGCCCACATTCTAACAGGGTCAGAACACTTTTTAATTTGAATGTAATTTTGAACTAAAATCAATCTGATTGCACTCTAAAATGGCACATGTAAGAACTTTAAATGACGCATTAAAAATCTTTCACCAAATTGCACCCCAAAATTTATCTAATTTTTAAACCTAAAAGTTTTTTATCTAACCTCAAATATATAAATTATTCAATGCAAACTATATCTTGCAAATTAAACCGAAATGTGCCCTTTACTCGTACGAAATTTTGATCTAAAATCTATTTGATTGCACTCTAAAAAAACACATAAGAACTTTTAAATCACACAAAATTATGAAGCAATCTGTTCTAATGCAACCAAATTAAACACCAAATTCTATGTAATTTTACTCTTAAACCGAATTCTATTGGGATCAAATCACACCTAAAATGCCCTCAACACAAACCTTAATCTACAGTAGAGTCTCGTTTATCCGAATCCTGGTTATCCGAAATTCGGTGTATCAAAAAAATTCCCGAGCCTTTCGGTTAAAATACGAAATGTATAAACATAAATACACAAAAAATAAAATTACTTACAGAGTTGGATTTCTCAAAATATGCAGTAATTTTTATTTTTACTGCTAAATTTCGGTTCCGTACCTATCAGTTAGATTAGGTTTGAATTATCGTCGCACCAGAGCTACACGAGGAATATTGGTGACGTGCATCGTATTTCAGAACCACAGTCAAGTGACGAGCCGACACCTGAATAGGCACCCAACGCAACCGTTAAAGGTGACATCGTACGTAGCGTTAGGACTTTGAAGGATATTTAACATGCACTCCCTTAAGGGGGTTCAATACCCCCAAATCGGTGAAAAATCAAAACAAAAATTATTGGCTTAAAAAACCATTACATCCTTTATTAATAATGTCACAAAGTATCAAGACGATTGGAAAAATATTTTTGACGATAAAAGCCATTTTAATGTCATGGCTTCGTAAGGAAATGGGTTAACAATAAAAACTTTAAATGCGTTTTTCTCATAACTAGATTTTTTGAACTTTGATGTACCTTTTCTCAAAAACTATGCCATGTTTTCTCGTAAACTTTTTTTATATGATGTAATACATAGTATAGATTAATCAGAGGTTATAAATTTTAATAAAACTAAAGTGAAAAAATTTTTATGGGGCAAAAAAGTGAAAAAAATCATGATTTTTTGGGGTACTTTAAAACTTATTTTATTCAAAAAAATCTAACAATTATTTACAAAAAACTTTTAACCTCAGATTAATATATAAGGTTGGTATAACACACTGAGAAAATTTTATGATCTGATCAGTAGTTATTGTGAAAAGGCACGTTGCAATTGGCCAATTTAACATAACCGATATACAACATACCGAACCCCCTTCAACGGGGTATTATTCGTGGGACATTTTTGGCTGCAGGGGCCATTTGAATCGGTGAGTGCAGAAACCACTTCAGTCCAAAAAATCCGAAAACTCGTTTTCAATGAAAATAAGCGTAGAAAGGCAAGATGAGTGTTTGGTGAAAAAACTACGTTAGTCTGTTGAGTAGTTCTGTAAATACAGGACGTTTGTTTCGAGTGTTGAGTGCAGAAACAACATGAGTCCAGTGACTGACGTTGTTTCTGCACCCACCGCCTGATCGCGTGACCAGTCTTGTCAGGTTCCTTGCCGAGCATGCGCGTGTGATTAACACCCTAAGGTGAGGCTTGTATTGAAGTCAGTTCAGTCAAGTGTTTCAACGTGTTCTAAGTTAGTTTTTAACGTCTACTGTCAGTCTTTTGCAATATGTCAGTGAGTCTCACAAGCAGTGAGAGTGATAATGAAACAGCAACCAAGAAGAGGAGGAGGAATGAAGATAGTTTCGAAGAAACGCGATTAGAACATCTAAAGTACGTGGGGTTGAACACATCAACTGGAAAGGGCATCTCATTCCATCTCGATCAACAGGGGTGGTGCTTGTAAGCGTAAATTACAATGCTTTACTAACTTTAGCGATGATGAAAAATCTGAATTTGTTGCTAATTTGAATCAGTTCAAATCAAAAGATGAGCAATATATTTTCTTACAACAACTGATCGAAAAACACGCCATTAAGCACAGTATGCCAAAAGAAGCAAAATTCAAGTTTGCTCCCACCCGATATAAAGAGTTCCGCTATAACTCTGAAGAAAACATACATTATCATTGAAGGATTACAAAAGCACAGCTATCAGTTGCTGAGACCTGCTTTCCGTAACGTCGATATTGATTTTCCTTCAAGTATTGCAGCCTACCCATCAGGGAAAGTTCCAATCAACATAAAAAAATGGAAGACATCCAGAAAATAATTGTTCATATTCCTGAAAACTTCAAAGTTTTTATGATGAACTATTTACCTGGTCAACCACTGAACATGACAATGATACTATCGTCGAGAATGATCTATTTTAAGAGCGTTTCAGTTTGTTATATTCCTGTCTTATGACTTTGCAATACTGTAACTTCATTTCTCATGTAATATGGAAAAATATACTTTTGTAATTTTTGTGTGAAATTAATTAAAATAAATATTATTAACAAAAATTGAATCAAAATTAATAACAAATACAAAATTTTAACGAATGGTTATCTTTTTCCAAGTTTCCTACTGTCTGTAAAAACTGTTGAGTGCAGAAACAGCATTAGTCCAAATCATATTTTTAATTCTCCTGAGCCTAATTTATGTGGAAATTAGGTAATTTTTTTTATAACAGCAGCATAAAAGCATGTTATGACAACGGAAAAAAAAGTTCTCAAATATTTTAAAATTTGGAGGAGTTATTACGTTTTTTCTCCTTCCTGAAAAATTTGAAATTTGTGACTGACGTTGTTTCTGCACTCACCGATTCATTTATAGGTCGGCAGTCATTTTGGCGTTTCCCAGACCCGACCATGGGACCTTTCGTGTGCTAGGCGAGTGCCTAACCGACTGTGCTCACCAGGCCCACGTACAGCTGTGGAAATAAAAAAGTACCCACTTGAGGTTATTTTGGCTGTTAGTCATCCTATGGAATCGGACCTTTTTGACATTGTGAACAATTAACATTCTGAGTTAATAGCATGACACAAAATTTGCATAAGGGGCTATTTTCATATTAAAAATGTTACTAACTTTAAAATTTCCAATAGCAACACCCCTTTTTGAATTCATATTTCAAATCTCTGACCTATGTTAATACGAAATGCCAAATTTTGTTAGTTTTTAAGCATTATTAGTTTAGTTAGAGACCTGCAAAGTTTAGGTCCCTTAATGTTAATGAGTTGCACATAAAAAACTATCCCGATCTATAAATAATTAAGATAATGAAACGAATTTTTTACTGAAAAGAAATTATAATGATCCAAACAAAATGCATTCAATATTGGGTTATTTAAAACATTTTTTATATTTTTAAATAATTATTATATTAATTTTTAAAAAAATATGAATGGAGACCCCTTAATATTTTTAAAGAAATAAATTTAAGACGAGAAGCTTAAGCAAAATCCCAATTTTTAAATTTTTTTATTCATAATTTGCTGTGTAAATCACAAAATACTTTTTAATTACCCTTTAGGGGACTGTGTATAAGATTGCATGTGTAATTGATAAATAAAGACGGCCTTACATGTATGCTTGCTTGTCATTTTAGAGATGGTCCCCAAAAGGTCCACAAGTGATTCGATTGAATAACTCGTCAAATATTCATCCAAATGTAACAAAAACTTAGATTTAAGGGTTTTCAAGGGTGCTTAGCATTTCTAAGTTATTAAAATTGGGTGTTGCTATTGGAAATTTCAAATATCGTAATATTTTTAATATGAAGACGGCCCCTTATGCAAATTTTGTATCGTGCAATTAACTCAGAATGTTAATTGTACACAATCTCAAAAAGGTCCGATTCTATAGGGTGACTAACGGATGAAATAACCTCAAGTGGGTACTTTTTAATTTCCACAGCTGTACCTATCGGATAAGCAGGACTCTACTGTACATTCGCTTGTCACTTGACTGCGATTCTAAAATATGTTTCCCGTCGCCAATAGCCCTCGTGTAGCCCTAGTGCGACGATCATTCAAACCAAACTTCTACATTCAAATTGAACTTAAAAGCACCTATAAAGATCACAACTGAATAAACAATCAGTTAATACAATAAAATCCCACCTTAATGAGCAAACAAATCTATATTGTTTTACGATAAAATCTCACCGCAATGCACTTTCAAATCGTATCGAACGGTATGCTCAAAAAGCGATTTATATATTTTTTAATTCGTTTCTAATATTTTATAGAACAATATTAGAAACAATAAGGAAATGATATACATACCTTTAAAAATTGCGAGTCATTACAGAACTATTTGAAAACAAGCACCTGAAATCAAATATCAAAAGTTAAACAATACTTTCCCTTCATAAGCAAAAATCGCTTTTTTTTTTTTTTGTTCAACTACATTTTCCAAGACCACAATCAAATATCACTTAAATACACCCTCACTGTTACGTCCCTAAAATGTTACTATGTTTCTTAAAATTGTAAATAAATATACCCATAAAGGATACCATTGTCATTTTCCTGTCTACCTAATTGCACTTGTGAAAAATGTGCGAAAAAAAAGAACTGTTTGATATTTAAACTGTTATTTTTAGTTAAAATAACTAGCCGCTAGATGGCGGCATCAAAATTAGTAAGTGTTACTTTCGATAGATGTCGCTGCCACAAACTTTATGTAATATGCCTGTATTGTATCTCCGTCACTTACGAATGTTACATTGATTAAGACGATTCAATCGGTCATTTTCCCCCCTTGGATTAAATAGAAGCACTTTGGTTTGGAGACACCCGATAGATGGTGCTCATACACCCTTAAAAGTGATTTTATACTTACAGTATACACAATTTGTAAACATTAAGTGAATGTATTAAACCTTGACAAACAGTGTTTCAAACCCGTTCTTGGTACTACCATGTTAGGCCTTTAATATTATATATATATTTATCCCTCAAAATGTACTATATTTAACAGTAAGAGTGCATTACTTAGAGTTGAAAATAAGCACTATTTTGACCCCAATTGTCAGATTTTCTTATGTATATAATTAATAATAAGGTAAATTACTAGCTCACAGTACAAAGTATTTTTACCCAATAATTTACGATATTGTAGATCATTCAATTACAAGCTTTTTTTTAGCTTGAAGGCGATTTTTTTTCTTCAATAACCATGATTTTAAAAATGTATCCAATTTTTCACACATTTACACAGAATTACAACTTAATGTACTTCGAATTGCCAATAACAGTACTATCGAATTGCATATAACTGCTCCGGTTCACCGAATAACTCCCTCTTTATTTCTTACTTCTAATTGTGCCAAAATGGACTTTCAAATCACACCTAAAAGCACCCTCCAATAGCCCCATAATCATATCATAATTAATATCATAATTAAACAAATAATTCGCACATCATTGTACCTTAAAATTGCATCTACAGTAGAACCCCAATTTTATTCAAAACAATTGGGACCTAACCACAATTGGAGTTAATGGGGGGGGGAATATTTTAATCAATTACTTAATGTATTATTGGGCCCGGCAGGTTGGTTTGAATTATCGTCGCACTAGAGCTACACGAGGGCCAATGGGCGACGGGCGTCATAATTTAAGACCACAGTCAGGTGACGAGCCGACATCTGACTACAGGCACCTAACGCAACAGTTAAGTAGGCTGGGCAGAGAGATCATGCAGTTCCAGTAGTCTTCAACCAAACAAATATTGAAATGTGTCGTTTGGCAGTTGATTTATTTTGAAATAGTTTTTTTTTTAATTAAATAATGCTATATTCAACAACTTAGTTTATATGAGACACAAACTTTTATACCCGGTCTAATTGAAGAGCTTAGTGGAAGAAACTGCTAATTGACATTTTTGAAGAAAAAAAGGATTTTTGTGTCAATGTACATGTTATGTCCTATTTTAAAGATAATTGGAGTTCTACTGTATTTGCGACTTTAAATAATTGTATCTTCGTATCTTCATATCATCCTTAAATATTACTTAAAACTACATTGAAATGCACCCTAAAATAACACGCGACTGCACATCACGTATAAAAAAAAGTATACTAGCAAATGCACTTAAATGTGCTTTCAAATGTACTTAACACTAGCAGTATGGTCCCGCCTTACTGGGAACCCGTTAACTTTGCATTGCTTCCTTTTAGAGGCATGCTTACGTGTGAAAATACATTCAAAATCAAAACAAAATTAAATTCGTGTTGGCGCATGCGCACTTAATAAACACTAATAGAGGATGAAGCAGTCTTAGGGCGAGCGCATATCTCCACCAAACTCAATCAAACTAATAGAGGATGGCGTCAAGCCCCCGTTTCGGCTAGGTCAATGTATTTTCAAGCCCTGTTATGGTCCCGCAATCCCACGTGGATGACGTTTTTTTGAAACTAATTATATTAATTAAAAATCACAATCAAATATGAAAAAACTAAGCCTCAGGTGCACACGTAGGTATTAAAAGGAATCTATATTAAAAATTTCGAATTTTTTAGAGCTGTCTAAGTAGGTCTTTTGCGATCCACAGACAGACAGACTCTTTCTTTTATTATTATAGATTACCTCAAATCGAACCTAAACATACCCTCGAAAACAATTTATAATAAGTCGTTTCTAATATTTTATAGGACAATATTAGAAACAAAGAAAATGCTATACATACCATTGAAAATTGTAAGCCAATGCAGAATTTTTAAATCCGGTACCTGAAATAAAATATCAAAAGATGCAATATATAAAATACCTTTTTATAAAGCTTTATTATTCTAATTTGTACTTTTTAAAGGCTAGAATACGCACTATGTCGCTGTCCATAACCATTAGAGCTTTAGCATTTAAAGTACGAGTATGTTACTAAGTTACAAATTATAGCAAACCGATTAAAATCAGCTTAGAGAATTGAATGTTAGTGAAACAATTGATAATATATTAAATGACTTTTTAAGTTACAAATATTTTTTTTTTTGTGTTTGAAACTGTGAGAAAACATAGTGAACGTTTTAAATAGTATTTTATAACTAAAAAAAATCGGCATTTCTACCGAGTTTGTTGTATTAAATCCCTTTGAAAGCGAAATATGCACAATTTCCCTTCTTCCAACATTTAATTTGCGATTTTATGCAGTGCGGACGATTTCATAAATTACTAGTTAATTTGAAACTGCATTGAACAATCAAAAACCAGTACTTCAAACCCACAATGCGTACTATGTATGATTAAATAGTTTTTGTTCTAAACTCTTAAAATGATTAGGTATTATCAGAACAATTAATGTAATGATTTCGACTGAATAAATCATTCTATGATAACTAAATTTAGCAAACCGCACATACTAAAGTACCCTTTACAATCGAATAAAATTGTAATCTCGAACAATGCAATAGTGATTTCTCACTTTTTTACTACAAGTACTTTGAAATCGCATTTAAAAATAACGCCATGTCAAATGTATGTCTAACTCCTGGTAGGACCTGGATATCGGATAACCTCCTCGTATCGAATGGAGGTATCAATTTATATAAAAGTTTAGGTTGAAAAGAGCAAGCACCGTTATTAAGGGTGCACCCGTGCAACGCAAGTTTGTAAAGCTAGTCATTGATATTTCAATACGTTCTTTTGAAGACTAATAAGCACTTTCTCCATATCTTTGTTTTTAACCCTCTAATGCATACTGTTACCGTTTGGTAACAAGTTACATAATCCACTTTATTCCATTAAAGTAGTCCTCCTTCTCGACAAGTTTGTGTTTTTTTTTTTTTTCATCTATTACATTCCATTTTGAAGTTTTAGTTAATAATAACTCTCATAGATCACAGTAGTAAAAGTGTATTCAAAATTAAAGAGTGAGGTTATTAACTGTTGCGAAATTACGTTTTTGGCAGTATTCAAAATATAATGATATTAATACTAAATACAAATAAATTGTTTTGAAAAATTAATAGTTAAAGAGGGTTATTTTGAAATATATTTAGCAGTTTTCTAGTCATTGTCAAAATTGGAATTTTGTAGTTGGTTTTTGTAATATAGAAAAAAGTTTAAAAATTGAAATTATTTAAATTCTAATGCAGTTAATTTTTTTTCAGTATTTTTCCCATAATGTATGAGTAATAAAGATTCATATATTTTTTTGGGATGAAAAAAATTCATGCATTAGAGGGTTAACCATTTCTTCGGAATTGCGCAAGCCAATTTCAAGGAATGGCTCACTATTATAAACCCCCGAACTTTAATTATCGAACAGTATTTGTAACCTCAAATCTACCTATTTGCATTTTCAAATCGCACATAAATGCACCATCAAATAACCCATATGGATCTGAAAAAGAACTTTCAAGCGGACCTAAATATATATCTTACAATTACACCAAATATATATACCAATTGCTTATTCAAGACCTAAATGAGCCATCGAACCAAAATGTTCCCTAAAATCGCACTTGCATGTACAGGGTGGCGCAAATTAAAGTGGCCCCACCGTAGAGATAGGAATTCATTAGGATGTTTGGCGAGAAAAATTGTTGAAACCGCCAGTAAGCCTTCAAGTCGAGAAAAGATTATTCAGGAGCTACACTTAGCAAACATGTTTTTTCATTAGTTGGTTTAATTATCGTCGCACTAGAGCTACCCGAGGGCTATTGGTGATGGGCTTCTCATTTTAGAACCACAGTCAAGTGACGAGCCGACACCTGAATACGCACTCAACCAATACCACCTAGATTAGAAGGCCGAAGAACTAAGCAACACAGCGTCACACTAGTAGACCAATTTCGATTTGTTGACCAATAACGTCGTATCTTAAGATGAATCAAGATGCTACGTCATCTTATCTTAAAAATGTATTCAAATACAAGATCTGGTCACGAATGATCATTGTTCAAAACCACAGAATCGGTCCACTAATGACGTCAAGCATTTAGTTCGCCGGCCTTCTAATCTAGGTGGTATTGACTCAACGCAACCGTTAAGGGCGACATGTTACGCAGCGTTAGGACTTTGAAGGATATTTTACGTGCACTCCCTTGCACGGTTAGGTTAGGTTTTGAATTATCGTCGCACTAGAGCAACCCGAGGGCTATTGGCGACGGGCTTCTTATTTTAGAACTACAGTCAAGTGACGAGCCGACACCTGAATAGGCACCCAACGCAACCGTTAAGGGCAACATCGTACGCAGCGTAAGGACTCTGAAGGATATTTAACGTGCACTCCCTTACACGGGGTATTATTCGTGTGACTTTTTTAGCTGCACAGGTCGTTTATAGGTCAGCAGTTATTCTGTCGATGCCCGGACCCGAACCTGGGACCTTTCGCATGCTAGGCGAATGCCTAACTGACTGGGATCCCCAGCCACTTCATGGTGAGAGAAATAAAGCTGAGTCGATAATCAATGAAAACGAAGAAAGATTTTCATTTTGATTTAAATTTTTTGCTTACTTAGAAAATACGTTGCGCCATATCGCGCCACAAGTTGCGTGGGACAAAGTCTGAACTTAACGGGCACATTTAAAGCGTCTGGGAAAAGTTTCGGCGGGGGCGAAAAGCGTGGTAAATTTATTGACTTTTAACATTATTTTCTAAAACATACGCAAAAATCAGCCGTTAAAAAACGACTTAAGTCAAGGCTGCTCATCACCCCCATACCCCGTCCTCCTTCGATCGGGTTTGCTAATGGTAAGTCTATCGGGAAAAATTGTTTTTATTCCAAAAAAAGCAAAGAAATTATAGGAATATTTTGATGCGGATTTTTTTTAATTCATCAAACTCCTATAAAGTTGTGCTTAAAGTAGTTTTTTTTTTCACCCTTTAACCTCACAAGGTAGGAGAACTTCTCATTCCCAAAATACGAGTTTTTCTGGGCAGGAAAAAAGCGAAATGGAATCGTCCTGTATCAAAAAATACCCAAGTGATTATTTCGGCCGTTAGTCATCCTATGGAATCGGACCTTTTTGACTTTGTGAATAAATAACACTCTAAGTTAATTGCATGAAACAAAATTTTTATAGGGGGAGGTTTTCATATTAAAAATGTTAACAACTTTGAAATTTCCAATAGTAACACCCATATTTGATTTAGAAATGTTAAGCATCCTCGAAAACCCCTAAATCATAGTTTTTGTTACATTTGAATGAATATTTAACGAGTTATTCCATCGAATCACTTGATATCCTATGGGGGACCATCTCAAGGTTGTTGGTTTAATGATGTTTATCTTCCTTTCCAAAGCCGTATTTGTTTATCAAGTTCATTTATGATCTTATACACAGTCCCCTGAAGCGCAATTAAAAAGTATTTTGTGATTTACTCAGCAAATTATGAATAAAAGAAATTGAAAATTGGGTTTTCGCTTAAACTTCCTGTCTTAAATATATTTCTGTAAAAATATTAAGGGGTTTCTATTCATAATTTTTTTAAAAATTAAAATAATAATTATTTAAAAATATAAAAATTGTTTTAAATACCCCAATATTGAATGCATTTTGTTTGGGTTGTTATAATTTCTTTTCAGTAAAAAATTCGCTTCATTATCTTAATTATTTATAGATTGGGATAGTTTTTTATGTGCAACTCATTTAACATTATGGGACCTAAACTTTGCACGTTTCTAATTCCTCGAATAATGCTTAAAAACTAACAAAATTTGGCATTTCGTATTAACATAGGTCAGAGATTAGAAATATGGACTCAAAAAGGGGTGTTGCTATTGGAAATTTTAAAGTTAGTAACATTTTTAATATAAAGACGGTCCCTTATGCAAAATTTTTGTTATGCAATTAACTCAGAATGTTATTTTTATGCAAAGTCAAAAAGGTCCGATTATATAGGATGACTAACGACCGAAATGATCACTAGCGAATACTTTTTTTTAAACAGCACGCTCAATTTTTAACATACTCAACACCCCTATTTGTGAAACGAAACGGCCGAAAACGGCCTTCCTGATGTTTGCTGGTAGAGCCGTCCTGGGCCGGTTTCGAGGTTAAAGGGTTAAAACGTTGTTTACCTTTTTTTAATGGAAAAAAGTTAGATAAAAAAAAGTAAATAACGTTTTTAAAAAAATAACCTCTAAAAGCACACCTTTATTGGAGTTTTATGAATTTAAGAAAAACCGCATCAAAATATTCCTATAATTTCTTTGCTTTTTTTGGAATAAAAACCATTTTTCCCCCATAGACTTACCATTAGCAAGCCCGATCGAAGGAGGACGGGTTATGGGGGTGATGAGCAGCTTTAACTTATAAGTTACCTATTTTTTGCACCCCATACCTGTAAATTGGCCGTCTGCAATGCCGTCTTTACCATAAGGGCACACGGGGCCCGTGCCCAGGGCCCCCATTCTCAGGGGGCCCCGAAGGACCGACAATTTCTCTCACACATTTATTCTCAAAACATATTTGTCGGGAACATTACATTTTTTTTCAAGAATCAGTAATCTTATCAGAAGGTATTTACAAGGCATATATACTACGCCATCATATCGATGACTGCGCCTATTCCTTCTGTACTAATTAATAATATTTCCGAACGCTTCCTACCTAATTTAAAAAAGTATGCCATCTAGCGATCACTCACGCAATCCGAAATCACTTACGATTCCGAAGTCAAGCTGCAGTCTGCACTGCCGAACAAGAACCAACATGAATGTCGACATTGTTTATGGTTGAATTGTACAATTTTTTTCTCAGCTTCGACAAAACGATGGAAAGTTTTGACAGATCATTTATTTGCAAATAGAGTCCTGAAGTCTCTTTCGGAAACTAGATTGTCTGCAAGCGCCAATGCTATAAATGTTCTTCAAAATGGTAATTTAGAAATTTCTTTAGCATTGTCTTTAATTGCAAATGACATCAATCAACCACCAGACACTAAAAAAGAAGCCCAAATCCTAGCAAAAAAAAGGGAAAATTATAGACTTCTCTTCTTACGGAAATATATTTAATGATCTTTTGGGAGTTTTAAGGAAACTGTACGAATCTCTGATCAGTTATGTCAATACCACAGGCAATAATTTTGATCTGTACGAAACGGCTGCTAAAGATAAAAATCCATATGCTGACTACAAAGATACATTTTGAAAGAAAAAGATCATCAGAGACTGCACTGTTGAGAGGCAGTGAGAAGTTTTGTGTAGATACTTTCATTCCCATAATTGACACATTAAATACACATTAAAAAAACGTCCGGCAGCATACCAAGATATTGATAGTTGAGTTTTCTTTGTCAGTTAACGCCAATCGAACAAGGTGAGTTGACCAAAAATATGCAAAGAATTTCCAGAGTTTTATAATGAAGACATTAATGCAGATGAGATCAAAACAGAATGTTTTCATTTAAGCTAATATTTAAAAAACATAGCAAAGCAATCAGAGGATTTAAATATCTCAACCTTACATAACCTAATAAAATCAGATAAATTTAAAGAAACTTCTCCTAACATAGAAATTGCTACAACAATATTCCTTTGCCTAACGGTTACCAATTGTAGTGGAGAGGGGTCATTTTCGCAGCTTACGAGAATAAAAAAGGAATGGCAAACAACGATGTTACAAGAACGGCTGAGTAATTTGTCAATTATGTGCAAAGAACGTGATATATCCTTCAAAAAATTGACTTTGATGATTTAATGAAAGATTTTGTTCAACAGAAATCCCGAAAGAAACCGTAATCGTAACCAAAAAACCAGCAGCATTCTAGAATCACTAATGACATATCATATCATACTGTATTTGATTACTTATAATAAATGGTCATACTCAGTAAAAAATTTTATTGTAATTTGCTTTTTTTACTTTCAAAAAGGGCCTCAAATTATTGTGTGCCCAAGGGCCCCAGCCTAGTTTAAGACGGCCCTGGCCGTCTGTCCACTCTAGAGGGTATGAATACACTTAAAGTAAATGAAAACCGAACCTCCGAATCCGATACATTTCATCCTTTAAAAAATGACTTAGGTCTGGGGGCCCTGGGCTCTCGCTCTTTTAGTTTATATTACATTCCAACTAGCTTGTCAAACCATAGCGTAGCTGTCGGCCAACAATTCGCTAAGCGCCTATTTGGGCTTAATATTGACGCAAACCTGTTTTGACCAGGCAACAATATTCTACCTTATTACTACCGCTCTGACGGGGCACTTATTTGCGTCACTCTGTACAAACATGTTTAGTTCTTAATTGTGCTTCATGCATCGATTTTTAATAGGGCACTTGACTAAAAAAATTTATTGGCTTAAAATATTCTTATGCCAAAAAAATTAAACCCGTATTTTTTTTCTTTTCAAATACCCCCTAAAAAGGGGGGAAATTAATTTTAAAATACGGACTAAAATTCAAGCCAGAAAACGCTTTCTGTGTGTCACGTGGTACAACAGTGTTGTACAGGTTTTTGATAAATGAAATTAACCAGTAATTGTCCGCACTGTGCATAAAACCTCGAATTAAGTGTTGGAAGTAGGGAAATAGTGCGTCTTTCGCTTTTAAAGGGATTTAATACAACGAACTCGATAGAAATACCGATTTTTTTAGTTATGAAATACTATTTAAAACGTTCACTATGTTTTCTCAGTTTCAAAACAATTAAAAAATATTTGTAACTTAAAAAGTCATTTAATATTTTATCAATTGTTTCACTGACATTTAGTTCTCTAAGCCAATTTTAATCGGTTTGTATTGATTTGCAACTTTGTAACATACTCGTACTTTAAATGCTAAAGCTCTAATCATTATGGAAAGCGACATAGTGCGTATTCTAGCCTTTAAAAAGCACGAATTTAGAATAACAAAGCTTTATAAAAAGGCATTTAATACAATGTATCTTTTGGTATTTTGTTTCAGCTACCAGATTTAAAAAATCTACAATGGCTTACAATTTTCATTGGTATGTATGGCATTTTCTCAATGTTTCTAATATTGTCCTATAAAATATTAGAAACGAATAATTATAAGTTGTTTTCGAGGGTATTTTTAGGTTCGATTTGAGGTAATTTTAAGTACATTTGAAAGCACATTTAAGTGCTTTTGCTAGTATACTTTTTTTAGACGATGTGCAGTGGTGTGTTAATTTAGGATGCATTTCAATGTAATTTTCAGTAATATTTAAGGATGATATGAAGATACAACTATTTGAAGTCACAATTACAGTAGAACTCCAATTCTCTTTAAAGTAGGACATGTACATTGACACAAAAATCTTATTTTTTTTTTTTTTCAAAAATGTCACTTAGCAGTTTCTTCCACTAAGCTCTTCAATTAGACCGGGTATGAAAGTTTGTCTCTCACATAAACTAAAAAAAAAATAAATTTCAAAATAAATCAACTGCCACACATTTCACTATTTGCTTGGTTGAAGACTATTGGAGCTACATGATCTTCCTGCAAAGCCTACTTAACCGTTGCGTTAGGTGCCTGTAGCCAGGTGTCGGCTCGTCACCTGACTGGTTTTAAATTATGACGCCCATTGGCCCTCGTGCAGCTCTAGTGCGACGATAATTCAAACCTACCAACCAGCCGAGCCCAATAATACATTAAGTAATTGATAAAAATATCCCCCCCCCCATTAACTCCAATTATCCGATTGTGGTTAGGTCCCAATTGTTTTGAATAATTGGGGTTTTACTGTCGATGCAATTTTAAGGTACAGCTGTGGAAATAAAAAAGTACCCACTTGAGGTTATTTCCTCCGTTATTCATCCTAAAGAATCGGACCTTTTTGACATTGTGTACAATAAACATTCTGAGTTAATTGCACGATACAAAATTTGCATAAGGGGCCGTCTTCATATTAAAAATATTACGATCTTTGAAATTTCCAATAGCAACACCCAATTTTAATAACTTAGAAATGTTAAGCACTCTTGAAAACCCTTAAATCTAAGTTTTGGTTACATTTGGATGAATATTTGACGAGTTATTCAATCGAATCCCTTGTGGACCTTTTGGGGTCCATCTCTAAAATGACAAGCAAGCATGCATGCAAAGCCGTCTTTATTTATCAATTGCACACGTAATCTTATACACAGTCCCCTAAAGGGTAATTATAAAGTATTTTGTGATTTACTCAGCAAATTATGAATAAACATTTTTAAAAATTGGGATTTCGCTTATACTTCTTGTCTTAAATTTATTTCTTTAAAAATATTAAGGGGTTTCTATTCATATTTTTATAAAAAATCAATATAATAATTATTTTAAAAGATAAAAATTGTTTTAAATTCCCCAATATTTGATGCATTTTGTTTGGGTTATTATAATTTCTTTTCAGTAAAAAATTCGTTTCATTATCTTAATTATTTATAGATCGGGATAGTTTTTTATGTGCAACTCATTTAACATTATGGGACCTAAACTTTGCACGTCTCTAACTCCTCTAATAATGCTTAAAAATTAACAAAATTTGGCATTTCGTATTAACATAGGTCAGAGATTTGAAATATGGATTCAAAAAGGGGTGTTGCTATTGGAAATTTTAAAGTTAGTAACATTTTTAATATGAAGATGGCCCCTTATGCAAATTTTGTGTCATGCAATTAACTCAGAATGTTAATTGTTCACAATGTCAAAAAGGTCCGATTCTTTAGGATGAATAACGGAGGAAATAACCTCAAGTGGGTACTTTTTTATTTCCACAGCTGTACAATGGTGTGCGAATTATTTGTTTAATTATGATATTAAGTTGCATTTAGGTTCGAAAAAAAGGTTAATTAAGATTCATTTTGAAGGTACTTTTAAGTGAGAATTGAAAGTAATTTTTCGTAGGTTTAATTTAAGAATCAAAATTACATGTGTGTGTAATTTGATTGTTTCGTTTAGGTGCGATTTTACGGTAAAACAATATGCAATTACAATATACATGTTGGGGCTATTCGAGGGTGCTTTTAGGTGTGATTTGAGGGTCCATTTGGCACGATTGGAAGTAAGAAATAAAGAGTTATTCGGTGAACCAAGGGCTGGGGAACCCAGTCGATTAGGCACTCGCCTAGCATGCGAAAGGTCCCAGTTTCGGGTCCGGGCATCGCCAAATTAGCTGCCGACCTATAAACGAACAGTGCAGCCAAAAATGTCCGACGAATAATACCCCGTGTAAGGGAGTGCACGTTAAATATACTTCAAAGTCCAAACGTGGCGTACGATGTTGCCCTTAACGGTTGCGTTGGGTGCCTATTCAGGTGTCGGCTCGTCACTTGACAGTTGTTCTAAAATACGACGCCCTTCGCCAAAAGCCCTTGTGTTGCTCTAGTGCGACGATAATTCAAACCTAACCTAACGTAAAACCTATTCGGTGAACAGAAGCAGTTATGTGCAATTCGATAGTACAGTTATTGGCGATTCGAAGTACATCAAGTAGTATTTTGGGGTAAATTTGTGATTTATTAGGATAAATTTTTTTAATCATGGTTATTGGAGAAAAACTTTGCCTACTTCGAGCCAAAAAAGAGCTTGTAATTGAATGATCAACATTATCGTAAGTTATTGGGTAAAAGTACTTCGTACTGTGAGCTAGTAATTTACCTTATTATTAATAATAAAAAAATCTGACAATTGGGGTCAAAGTAGTGCTTATTTTCAACTCTAAGTAATATTAAAGGCCTAACATGTAGTAGTACCAAGAACGGGTTTGAAATACTATTTGTCAAGGTTTAATACATTCACTTAATGTTTACAAATTGTGTATACTGTAAGTATAAAATCACTTTTAAGGGTGTATGAGCACCATCTATCGGGTGTCTCCAAACCAAAGTGCTTCTATTTAATCCAAGGGGGGGAATGACCGATCACGTGACGTACCAATGAAAAATAAGTTATCTTAAAATGATCTTTATGAATAATTTGAAGATTTATTTTGCAAAAAAATTTATACGTTTGTTATTTTTGGGTATTAACTAATTTAATATTGGAAGGTGTTTTAGCGATACAGTCAAGTACCCTATTGGTTTCTAATATTTTATAGGACAATATTAGAAACATTAAGGAAATTTTTACTTACCAATTGGATTATTGTGAGGCACTGGAGAATTATTTAAAAGAATGGTACCCTAAAAGAAGCAGAGGGAAGTAATATTATAGAATGTAAAAATACATGAAATAAATTACTCTGCATCTTCTTCCTACATTCCTTCCATTCCAAGAAGTTTGGTTTGGTTGAATTTCCGGGAATCCCCTAGAGCAAGGGTTCCAAACCTTTTTGCACCTGCGTACCACTTGACTTTTTGAGAAATTTTTGCGTACCACCAGACCTAAATATCTTAAATAAATCTATGATATTTACTCTTCTGAAAGTATTTAAAGGCTTTTTGAATTAAATTCCTCAAAAAACTTTATATTTAATTTTTAAATATTTATTTATAACGTGCTTATAATAGAGGAAATATAAAAATATTAAAATGGTATTAATTTACAGTTTTTATTTCTTATCTTAAGGTCTAAAAACATACAAAACAATAGTAAACACTCAGCAAAAAATTAATCATCATTCAAAATATACATTTATAGTCTTTAGTGCGAAATTTGTTGTTGCTTGCATGTGATTAAAATATCAACGTTAGGAGTAATGGAACTTATCTCCACCCTTAAATCCTCTTCAACACTTATTTCTGCTTCTATGTTTATTTTTTATGTACATAAAATAAACTCTCACACAAGCAACTCGTAACTAATTATATCAAAAATAGTACCATCATATAGCTAACATCACTCACGCGTACCACCTGAAAATTTTCCACGTACCACCAGTCGTACGCGTACCACCGGTTGGGAACCCCTGCCCTAGAGGGCTTTTGGCGTAGGGCCCACAGTTATGAATCTGGCTTAGAACGAATATGGAAATAATAAAAACATTTTTAAGAGGGATTGTCACACCCATAGATGCATATCAAATCACAACTTCCGATAAGCAATACTTAGCAATATTAGCAATTTTCCCCGGGTACGGGAATCAACGTAACATAGAAATGAGACAAATTTTAAACGAAAATGTTATCAAGTTATTTACTTATATATCTTTGAAATTTTAAAATGCCAAAAATAAACAGCAGGTGGCGACACTATTTTAAAACTTTATCAATTAATAATTAAATAACCGGAAGTTGTTTTCTTCTTAATTTTGTTTTAAAATTATGTTATGATGATTTCCATACCTGGTGGAAACCGAATTACATGGAATACGGGATAACAGGTAGAACTTACAGTTTTTATTCAAATTCATTTTAAATTTAAAAAAACGCAAAAATTACCGCCATTATTGAAAAAAAAATTAATTGTGGTAAAACTATTTTGGTTAAAAAGAAACAGAAACCAAATAATCATGCTCCACATCAAAAACTACATAATATTTCCTCATGTTTTTATTTTTTTCTGTTGAAAATTATTGAGCACTTAAATATGTTTTTACATTAAAATTGCAAGTGCTTTTAGTGATCACGGGCGCAAATCTTAACAAATCGAATTTTTGAAAACAAACGGAATTTTCTGGTGGAAAAAATGCCGTATACATGTTGAAGAACACAGTTTGCACCGTTAAAGGTTACCATTGCAAGTATTCCGTCTGGCAGCGGTTCGATATTTTGGCTACTTTATCGCTTGAAATGGTAAAGCATTAAAATTTATTAGACACACTTTTACTACAAAAAAGCACTATAATCCCTTTTATACAATAACTAAACTAGAGACCAATAAATTTTATACGAGTTTTTACCTTTTTGATAGAAGTTTTCTACATCTTCACAAGAGCGACAGATGAGCAGAAATCCTCCTGGCTTGTGAAATAAACGAAGCAATGGAAACTGCACGATAAGACTCCTGTATTAAGAAACTCAAAAAAAAAATCATTAATACCTTTAATCTTTTACAATATCACGATAGCCAAGATAAAGTGAATAGCTGTATGGAAAAACGTGCTAAGTGACAAAAAGGTGAAAACGGGGAGGGTTGGGGGAATTATCTTTATTTTTTTCGTTTACACTTCGACACAATGAAAAGGCATTGACAAATGTAAATTACACTTGACATAAAGTTGGATAATCTCATCTGTAAAAGAGGGACTAACAAGTTCCTCGACAAAGACGGCTCAATATTTTCGAACATGTCAGTTAACACGTTCTTCCATTAACCTCTTCAACTAACTTTTAAGAAGCATAACTACATCATAACATAAGCGCATTACGAGGGATTGTCAATCCCATATAGCTAATGCATCAGTTTTGGAGTCAAAACTTCCGCAGAAGTATTGCTTCGCCATGTTAGCCTCTTTACCCCAGGTACAGGAATCAACATAACATCAAAATGAAAATGTTATCCAGTTATTTAATTGAATATTTTTGAAGTGTTAAAATGCCAAAAATATACCGCAGATTGCGATACAATTTCAAAACTTTATCAGTTAATATTTAAATAACCGGGTGTTATTTTCTTTTCAATTTTGCTTTGAATTGATGTTATGATGATTCCAATACCTGGTGTAAATGGAATAACATGGCAAACCGATTATTTTGCAAACGTTGCGATTTCAAAACTAATGCATTAGCTCTATATGACTGACAGTCCCCCTTAAAATGCATAAACATTCACAATCATTCAAAGCCATGCAGTTCCACACACAAACGAGCACTGAAATCCCAGCTCGCCCTCACTCTCCCAAATCTCTGATTACTAAGCTCGCTAAGCTCGTTCATGCTCACTCGAAGTCCGGGTCTCCGCTCTTCTCTGTTGCCGATTCCGAGAGGCCCACGAAGCGAGGACTTTCAGACACTTTGCAATGCAAAAGAGACCAACGCACTTGCTTCCAGTCGCGTTTACCGTACACGAGAAGATACCGAGGCCTGGCCGAAAAGCCCCGAAGTGCCGCCCGAGTGACTTCGGTCGAAGTTCCCGAGAGCTGCCGATGATGTCGGAGACCAGCATTACTCGATTTCACAAGCGAGAGTCGCTTTTACACTCGTGCACATGAATTGCGACACCTTTTGGGCATGTGTCACCATGTTCCGACGTTTACATGACGCTCTCTTGTCATGTCCACGCGTCGAAAATGACGTCTTTGCACCTCGATGCGTAACCCCTATGACTAACTCGCACCTTCGTTGCATTAATTGTCCTCATTTACAGGTTATTGGGAATTATTTTCTGTTTAGATATATGTAATTTGTTTCAAGGAGGGGGGGGGGTCACATATTCTCACAGCTGTCCATATAGTGCACAATACTGCATTGAGAGCATATCAACAAAAACGACAGACTTTTTTTTCTCTTAAATTCCATTTTTCTTTCTCCGTGAAAAGCGACACTTTACTTTTTTCCCCATTGAAATACAATTCCCCATTTTCCCATTGTTTCAATATTGATTTCAATATTTCGGTTTGGTAGCTGTGAGGTATTACGCGTACATCTCATAAGCCCAAAATTGCGGGTCGAGCACCGGCTAAGTCGACAGATTTCCAGGAAGAGAAAATCGTCCTCACATTCCATATGATTATGAGGCACATAAAAGATCACGTTATTACCCATGTCCCCACAATGGGCACTTCCCATTTGATTTGGTTTTCTCCGCAAATATCGTTACTTAAAAGTCCACAGAGTGCTCAGATACAGCGTAATCTGATCATCGAAAATTAGTAGTGAGATCCGCTTCGATGATGCCACAAAAAGTGGCTCCCAGTTCTTTTAACATGCCGAGTCTGCAAAAGGATGAATCCGCTAAAAAAAACATCCCCATTTTAAAAAAAAGCACAATCTTTCCAGCATTTTGTCATTGCTTGTAATGTACGAGGAATTCTTAAAGTCCAAGTCATTTTTGTTGATATGCTTTTTGACATGTCTAGGGCAGTATACATCTCTGTACTTTCCCGAATCCCATTATTCTCTTACGACCCTTGATTTAATTTCGGTAAGGGCGAAGACAGATCACATTTTTGTTGGCTGCAAACACAGTGCCACTCCGAGAAAATAAAGAATTTAGTGTTTTTCCTAACTTATGATTTTTTTAATAAAGGTTTGCACAAGTTTCCAATCTAGAAAATTAGGTGTGTACAGTAACGTAAACACCTCTTAAATGCGACAGAAAGGCTCAAACTGCAATTTCACGATTGAAAAAGCTGCCACATTAAAACCTTTCCTTTTTGTCAAGGGCAAGAATTATTTCGCTTCATGCGCAACATGTCCAAATCAGCCGACCTCTCTGATTAAGGTTAGGATTTTTGAGGGATGGTCTCAACTCTTCTCTCCTTCTAGTACTACATTATTTTAAAGGTCCCTGGACAAATGGGTCGTGTCTCACTCCATTTCCTAGATCTTTCAAACGGAGGATCATAGAACTTGAGATTATAGAGCCGAAAGTTTTTTTAATGGATCTTTATAGGTAATAGACAAGGCGTTAGCTTTCCACCTTTTTCTTCAACTCTATTACACCTCACAGTTTCGGCCGTAAAGGGATTCGGAAAAATACAGAGATGGTTGGTCCAACCCCGCCCCCCCCCCTTGATTAAAGGAAAATCCTTTATGTTCAATGCCCAAATAGTTATGAATAATACTGGGGAGTGTTTACCTCCAGAGCACGATTTCCGACAAAACAAGCAGGATGAGCAAAGAAGTTCAATTAGGCCCCGATTTGTAGCAAGTTATTCAAAGATAAACTTTTGAAGGGTTTATTTTGCCGCAGCTCACATTTAAATTATTGCCCAGCGCCCCAAATGCTGTTAGTCGAATCATCTTTACCTTAGTTTTTCAACGTTTCTATTGAGGAATACACCTTAAAGATTTTAAAATTCTTAATGAATTACTTTTCCCTTATAAATTTTACCTCTTTAACGATAAGTTAAAACTAAGAGAGTATAATAATTTTACCACTTTAACGATAGAGGAAGTTGCTTACGTCCACCCTTTCAACGTTGTCTATCCCTTGAAAGCCGTACTTTCCTATTCAATTAACAATTAAAAACGGTAGTATTTCTCAATTAGCTCTTTCTATTCAAGGCTAAAAAATATAGGCTGTCTTTTAGCCGTTTTATTTTAATGCTTATCTACTACAATTGTCTAATTATAAATCCAATTTAACTCATTTTAAGTATGAATTAATAATTATCCAAGAGGCTTTTCTTACAAATTTCCGATTCTTAAATAGTTTGATAACTTGCTAAACAGTGCAGAAATTGCAATGGTTATTTTGCCCATCCATAGTTGAGCAGATTTGTTCCAAATTTCCAGGAAATCTGGGAGCGGTTCCGTAATATGGATTATCAGTAAAAAAGGTGGTGTGAACGTATCCTGTAGGGTGCATTCCACATAAATGAAGAGTAAAAGGATAAAACAACTTCATTGGGTAGAAATCTTCCAGTATTCTTTTGTGCTTGGTGGACACTGGCGACAGGAAACCCGGTTTTTCTTTCGCGGTACAAAAGTGTGACTCGTGTCCACTGATCTCTGGCGTGAATCAGGGTTTCCAATATAGAGAAAAAATGAGTCACCGGTTTCCTTATACCAGTTTAGGTGATGACTATTGTTGCCAAATAATCCTGATGAAGACAGATTCCTGTGCAATGAAGTTTTTTTTCCCCTGTACTTTTCAAATGTGAGGAAGAGTGATGTGATAGGAATCCCCACGAAGTTCTATGAATATATTTAGAGTGTACATATGTATGACGGAAATATGTACCTACTTGCGCATATGCTCAGAAATCGGTTACAGGGTTTAATTTCGCAATTACAAGTACACGATTTTTAAGGGGAAAATCGATGTGAATCAAAACAAATTTTTTCTCCGTCAGTTTATGCAAGGCTTAAAATATGAATTATCTTAACTAGAAACTATTAATTTAACCCAAGTTTATTTTTATAACGCTGGTTGAATAAGCAGATAATTTGAAAAATAGAGGCCTTTAGATTCAACTTTCAGTGGGTTTTGTAATGAAATAGAAATTTTATTTAAGTTACTTCCTTTTTTTAAGTAGGTCTTATTACATAAGGAAAAATAACTCCATTATGTTAAAGAAAACAGTGTAATGAAAACAATGTCGAATTTCTTTAAATATAAGGGTAAACTCTTCCAGAAGTGTTCATAGGTGTGCTCACTTTCAGTATTTAGTATATAATTTTTTAAAAAAATAATTTCTTTAGTTGCGTGTGAAGGGGAAAATTACAAAATTATTAATTATTTTCAATTCGTTGGAAGTAGTTTTTCCTATGATGAATCAAAACAATGACATTTTAGCTAAGTTTCAATATCAAAATTATTAAGATAGCTAAAAAAAGGACCCCAATACTACGTTTCTAATAATTTGTATAGTAAGATTGCACAAATATATATTCTTATTGTATTTAAAATGATAAGATTTTGAAAATCCAATATAAATAAACAGTTTGGTCCAAAATTGCTTTTTAATCCTATTAAGCCCAGAAAAGTTAATTTTTTCCAATATGCGCCAAATTTTGGGTTAAAGGGTAGTACCGAGTTACGTTACAAGATTGCATTAAAAAGATAAGGTTGCATTATTTCGGAAAATTATTGCATTGTGTTTTATTGCGTTTGCTAACCTTCAAATTTAAAGTGAGGCATAAACAGATTAAAAATTATTCTTATACTTTAAAATTAAGATTTGTTTAAAATAATACAAAACTTATTGTATCCGAATTGTTAATTGCGAAGAAATGCAATGAAACTTTACAATTAAGACTTTTAAACTGAACTGCAAATGGAACATTTTTAACACTAAATTGCAAAACACTTTTTGGGTATTTTATAAGTCAATAACTATTAGCTTTTTTTAAGAATATTGCTTGGTAATGAGATTTTAAATTTTTTTACTGATACGGGTGCTAATATTTAGATTATTGAACTTAAAGTATATGTTATACAAATTCAATAATACTAAGATATTTATTTCGAAGGAAAAGTTACTTTGGTACTTTAGTGTATTTTTAAGACTATTATTCTAAAGCAACAAAAAGTATGCCAAAAAAGACAAATCAATAAAATTTGGAGTGCTTTTTGGTTTCCAATTTTGCAACCTGTCATGGCCAAAATTGTGACATGTATCAGATAAAATTGCTGCACCCTTTGAGAAAATTATCACTTACGCTTTAAACAAGATATTTTTACAGATAAAAACCTAATAATTCTGATAGTACATTCTAAAAAAACCACTAAATTCGATAAAACACACTTAAGTGTATGCAACAAAGAGTATGCAAAAGAAGACATATCAATAGAATTTAGAATGTTTTCTTCTGGTTTCCAATTTTGCGCCCATTCATTGTCAAAATTGTGACATGTATTGGATCAAATTGCTGTAGCCTTTGAGAAAATTATAACTTACACCTTAAACTAGATGTTTTATCGATAAAAACCCTGATAATTCTGATGGAAATTAATTCTGTCTGAAAAACAAAATTAATTTCTAACTGTTTATTGAATAACTTGAGCCATCCAAACCAACGGGTTTCAAACTTCATTTTTCTGATTTTACAAATCATTAACAAAACTGACGTTTTTTTTGTTCCAGTGAAAACAATGAAATTTACAGTTTGCAAAATTTATATTTATAGTTTTTATCTATATTTGAAAGTAAACATTTATTTTCACATTTGCTGAATTTAATTTAAGCTAGTATAGGTGTGTGTGTTTTTTAACTCTTTGAATAATTTAGTTGAAAAAGCGTAAAATATTCTTAAAAACAAAATCCTAAATGTTCTTAATAACACAGAATGGATAACGGATTCTCTATTTGTTTTGATTCATATAAAACAGTACAATCTAAGTATATAATATTTTTTTAAATTAAGTTTTATTTATGTATCTGCTAATTAGAGTTATGAATACAATATTATAGTCATATACAAGGTCATTAAAACTGTAATTGATCAAGAAGTAAACTTTTTCTACAGTTGACACATTTCATTGGACAAAAATTCAAAAGAGAATTGTGTTGAATATAAAAGAAAAATCGGCTAATACTTTAAGCTGTGGTTGTTATTTAAGGAAACGCAGATAATTGACAGATGATAGAAAATTGTAACGAAAAAAGTAATATTTCAGCACGGAATTGAGACTATACGGTGTTAAGCTTCAATGTTTTTGTTAACTGCAAATAGAAATCTGAATTGAAGTGTATATTGATATTTTCATCATTTTGAAATACATTTTCCATCACATTGCATTTGGCAATTATAGCATTTCTTTTACTTTATAGCAGATTTTACTTACATGTGATTTTTTTTAATTGTCTAATTACTTTTAATCTATTTATCTTTAAATGCTTTGATTAGCTATCACTTGATTTAAATTAAAATTTAATCAGATTTCTTATGCATTCACTAAATAACAAAAAGTTGAAAATGGCGTCATTTCATTTTCTAGAAAGCAGTTAAACACATTTAAACATGTAGAAAGAGAATGTTCAATAAAATTTAACGTTATGCTTAATCTAATTGTTTAATTATGTTTAAACTAATTACTATAAAAATGAAGGAACGCGCATCTAGACCCCATGGCTAAGTGGTAGCTAAAATGCAACCGTTGTTCAGATCCTCTTTTGAGCAAGAATCACTCAGTCTGTTACCTTTTTGGTGGGTCGATAAAATGAGGGACCAAGATAGCTTGGAAACTAAGCACATGCGAGTTCCGAATCGGTCCGACCAGCTGACCGGAACCCCTGCTTCAACGCACTCCATTAAAATTTATCTTTAAAATTGGCACATGTCCCTTCGGCCTTCATTGGGTTGTCACAACACTGAGTTAAGTGCAGTTTCAGCTTTATTTTCAAGAACTACACTCTTAAACCAAAAGAGTGAAATCCACTCCAGTTAGAGAAGTGCATTTTCGACACTGGAAAGGAGTGAATATTAACTCAGACTGAGTTAAAATCACTCGTTTGGAGTGATCCTGTTGGAGGTTTAACACACAAAGGATCCACTCCTTTCGGAGAAGTGCATTTTCAAGACTGGAGGAGTGAGAATTACTCAGATTGAGTTAAATTCGCTCGTTTGTTTTAAGAGTGTATATAATTACAATTTCGCATAAAGGCACCTTAAAACGCAACGCTTAAAATAAATTAATATTTAACCCTCTAATGCATAGTGTTACCGTTCGGTAACAAGTTACATAATCCACTTTATTCAATTAAAATAGACCTCCCTCTCGACAAATTTGTGTTTTTTTCATCTATTACATTCCATTTTCAAGTTTTAGTTAATAATAACCCTCATAATTGACAGCAGTAAAAGTGTATTCAGAATTAAAAAGTGAGGTTTCTAACTGCTGTGAATTTACGTGTTTGGCAGAATTCAAAGTAATAATACTAGTACTAAATACAATTCAATTGCTTTGAAAAAAATATTATAGTTCAAGAGAGTTATTTTAAACTATGTTTAGTAGTTTTCTAATCATTCTTTTCAAAATTGGTAGTTTGTAGTTGGTTTTTACATCTGTTACCGTTTGGTAACATCATGCATTAAGCACAACTTTTGTTTGCTAATTTGCGTGTATCTCTGTAACGGATTCACAAGAACTCAGTGTTTAAAATGTTTGGTACTACTTGATTTTAAGGGTAAAAATAACTGTTTTATGTCGTATCATTCTGCCATATAAAAATTTATGTTTAAAAATGATTTTTTTGTATATTTTTATTCATAAATACCTGCTATTTGTACTAAACCTGCTATTGCCTTCTATTTGTACATTCATTTCGTTTCAAAAGTAACTACTATTCATAATTATTTTAATAACTAATGCTTCCTGTTTAACGAAATCTAAATGTACTAAATATTAATACTCTTTTTTGTTTGTTATACACGTTTTCATTAAAGATTTTATACCTAAAATTATGTGTCTGTGTGCCTCTGCAACTTCTTATAGAATAAAAAAATTATCAAAAAGCTTTATTTTTAAGTATAATTTATTAGAAATATTAAAAAAAGTTCAGTAGCTTAAGTAAAAAGGTAATAATTTGAACAAAAATAAATATTAGTACCCCGAACTTTAAGGGGTCACAGAAGTCTTAAAAATGTGCAAAGAAGGTACTACAAAACATAGTGTGATCTTTCATGTCATTTTTTAACTACTCAATGTATAAGTATAATTTTTTATATGTATTTCTACAAGATTTATTTATTATAAAACAAGTTTTAAAATGTATGAAACTTTAGCCAAAACTAAAATAAATGATATTAAACATGAAGCTATTTGAGCACATTGTGATTAGGCTTGCGCGGCAAATTTTGAGGTCAAAATTGAAAATATTACCAAGAAAATGACTTTATATTGTACAAATATGTGCAAACAAAGACTTATACCTAAATTCTCAGCTCAATTTTAATTAAAATTATTTAAAAAAAATTTAAAATCAAAATTTTCAAATTTTTATTAATTTTTTTAGAAAAAAGTTCTTAAAATAATTTCTAATTCAAATTGAGCTGAGAATTTAGGTATAAGTCTTTGTTTGTACATATTTGTACAATATAAAGTCATTTTCTTGGTCATGTCTTCAATTTTGACCTCACAATTTGCCGCGCAAGCCTAATCACAATGCGTTCAAATAGCTTTATGTTTAATATCATTTATTTTAGTTTTGGCTAAAGTTTCATAAATTTTAAAATTTGTTTCATATTAAATAAATCTTATAGATTTACATATAAAAAAATTCTGCTTATATATTGAGTAGTTAAAAAATTACATAAAAGATCAAACTATATTTTGTAGTTCCTTTTTTTGCACATTTTTAAGACTCCTATGATCCCTTAAGCATCTATTCAGCGCTTAATGCATGGTGTTACCGTTTGGTAACAAATTTAAAAAATGAAATTATTTAAATTCCGATGCATTTAATTTTTTTTCCGTATTTTTCCCGTGATGTATGAGCATTAGAGATACAAATATATTTTTTTGGGACGAAACAAAAAATTCATGCATTAGAGGGTTAAATATCATTTAGTCTGTAAATTAAATTAGTGGACTTAAAATAAATTTTAATGCAATAATTTTAATAAAATAAATTTTAATGCAATTTATATTGCAATTGTCTGTGTTAGATTTGTAATTACTTAGGTTGAAGCTTTAGAGAAAATTCGTCGATTTCCATTCCTGACATTCGATAAGTAAACCTATGTAATAGGATTTTTATATAGGGTAGACTAACCAGTGAATGAAAGCGTAAGACGTCACGCTCGCCAGTGAATGAACACCAGGATATAAAGACCATTACAATCAACCTTTGTCAGATAGCTTCCTACTACATGGGAGGAAGTCAGTGTTACCAATCCATATAGTGGAATGATTTTCAATCCTTATTTTTTTTAATTATATTTACTAAATGTTCATTCACTGGGGCCTGTTCACACACAGGTCAGTCTACCCTATCTAATAAACTTTGCAAAATATAAATAACTTTTCAAAATTAAAGAAATTACATAATGTAGTTCTGAAAATCAACTTTTTCGAATAAATTATTGAATTTTGCGAAAAGGTGCGATTTTATGAAGTTTTGAATATCATCACTGAATATTATTTACATTCGGTTTTATTGAAAAAGGTGGAATGCTGTTTGATCCCCAATTAATCGGCCGAAAATAGGCAGATACAAATGGACACGCATACTTTTGCTAAAAAAAGTTATACATGCAAATGAGTAAAGCGGCAACTTTTAATAATAAATTTAGATGGACTTATATTATTTGTAATTTAGGTCGATCCTCAATTAAGAGCATATGCAAATTGAGTTGTTTTATGTTTAAAATAATTTATATTGTATTATTTAAATACCAATTTTAGTTCAGTTCCCAATAAATAAAATATATAGTGCAGAAATGAACAGATATTTTTAGTAGCCAACTTTAGCATTAAGGTAATAACACGAAATAATTCTTGTAGGATCCTTAATTTTAAAAAAAGTTTAAAATGACAAAAAAAATTAAATTCATTTATAAAACATTCAATTCAAACACGAAAGTTAAAATTTATTGTATAGATGCACGTAGAAAAAAAACGAGATCCATCAAGTAATAGAACTTAATTAATGATTACTGTATGATCCTCAACCGTGAAAACCTGAATATCTGACAAAGTGACAGAAAAGGTACAATATTTGACTATCATCTTCAAAATATAAAGGATGAAATTAAAACTTCCGATACAATTCCTTATATTTTTCCGGAATACGAAGATTTTATTTATTATAGTAATTGGAATTTTAAGATTACTCTTGCTAACTTGGACTATGTTAACCGTTTCCTCAGTTTAGCAATGAACAGAGACTCTTCCGCATTTTGGTCTTAGCTTGAAGGTATAAATTTTATATTTAAAAAGATTGCGTGAATTGTAACTGTGTGGAAAGTATATCAAAATAAACAAAAAAAAATTGGCACTAAATTTTCGATTGCTTTGCGATTAAAAATGCTAAATCAATAAACCATTGTTACAAAATGCTTCCTTATTTATAAATTTTGGATTTTACTTTTTAAAAGAAAAACATTGTATATCCTGCTCTTATTAGATCATAATTCGAGAATTCCCTAATTCCTCCCAGCTATAGAGGTCGTAAAGTGGGAGGCCGGGTAGTTCTAGTTAATATGCGAGTATTCTACAATCGGAATTCAACAGTTCTGCAATAAGAAAGTCTCATATTCTTTCTGTGCAAAGTGAACTACCAGCTAAAAGCAGCTAAAATATGCTGCATCTCAAAGAGAGATGATTCAGACTGATGAGTAAAACCAGCCATTTGACAATTGACCGAAATTATGAAGGATTGTTCACTGGTATTATAATTGGAATAACACTATAAACCTTTGTAAATATCACATAGCAGTTGATAATGACTTAAGCACAAAAAGGGTCCATTTTTTTGTTTTTTAATTTTTATGGATTGCAGGTATGCCAGTATCTGGGATATCTATTTTCAGAATTGCAGCGTAGTTAAATGAAACTTCTGATAGGAAATAAAAAATATTAAAACTGGAGTTAATAAAAAAGGGGATTGGGTTAAAAAAAAAAACAATTAACATCAATTTAATAATTGGGAATTTTATAATAATTTTGAAATATTTTGGTATGATTTTTTAAACCTTCACAAAAAAAAATCATATTTCTATTCATTATCATTTTAAAGCGAAATATATTTAATAATTTATTTTATCAAATTTGATGCACTCTTTTTTTTTCATTTCTATTAAATATATAATTTTTTTGAAGTCCACGTTTTGCTAAAATAAATAGCGTAGGTAAATTAGTAGAAAATTAAATTAATATAAATAAATCAAAATAAAAAAAGCATTTAACAAAATTTTGACCATTGCTAATTAAAACCTTTAAATACGACACAATTAAAAGCATGTGAACCACTTTTATTTTTACAAGTTAAGGGTGATATTGTTCGTTTAATATTAATTTTCTGGATATTGAGAAAATTACGCAATGCTACTCTATACCTTAAGAGTAATGATGACTATCTTTTTTACAATTTAGAAACTCAAAACGCGGAATTTGAAATATTGAATTATACTACATTGTAAATGGATTTTTAATTGAATTTATTAAAAAGCAATTGAACAAATTACTGCTCAAGTGTAACATTTTCTTAAACTATTTATATCTTGTGTCGCACATTGGTTTTGCAATGGATTTCTTCTGTTTTTTTTATTATTATTATTATTATGGACATTTCAGAATTGTGTAAGTGACTTTTGACGTTAATTAACCCTTTTCCAGTCGGGTAATGGGAAGTCAACCTTCTTTGTCGCTGATTTTTCCTCTGAAGGAATGGCTAAGTTTGTTAGGAAAAATAGTTTTTTTTTTTTACCTTATCCAATCAAACTTAGTTATTCCCTTCATTAGAAAAATACGAGAAATACTAAAGCCCTACGCCACTACCTTAGATGAAACATCCAACCGTAAAAGTTTGTTTCTGTACAAAAAAAAATTGTAGTTTTACCTCTCATCAAGCCAATATTTAAAGTAAATTTTTAGAAATTAATAAAAACATCAGATTATAAACTTAAACTATAAGAAACCGAACATATCTTTAGAATCTTAATTACAATAAAAACCATTAGCTAAATTTTTGAAAAAAAATAACTCGGTTGTTTCTTAATTATACATAAAAGTTCAATCTAATTTAAAAATAAAAATATTTTTTTTAAAATTATTATAGAATTTGCTTTAGAGATAGTAAAAAATAATAAAGTTAAATTTTTAATGCATTGTTTTAAAATTACTAGTTATTTTTCTAAGCGTTTTTGTGAGGCTTCATCTCCAACTTTTTGTTTTAACTCTGACTGGTTCCACTCATTACTGATTTCAACAGGTCTTGAAAGTAAATGCTGCGATGGAACACCAGTCGAATATATTAGGTTCTTGTCCAAATCACTGTTTGTGATAAGGCGGAAACCATATAGTGCTGGATAGATTTGCCTGTAGCATGGGGCTTAATAGTGTAGACCTCTGTAGTATGTTGTAAAGAGCTGTGGTAACGGCCTTTTTTTCAGCTCTTGAACAAGAGCAATCTCAGAATGTTTATGCGTCATTATGCCTTCTTGAATTTTTCATCGAAGAAAGTGCAAAAAGCGGTGGTAATGTTCTTTTGTTCGGCTCTTTGCGCAAGAAGTTTCTCAGAATGTTTATAGTTTGTGGGTCTTCAGGCCTTCTTGCATTGTGCATCACAGAAAGTGTAAAGGGCAATAACAAAAATATATTTTATGACTATGCAAAAAAGGGTTCTCGGCGAGGACCTGCCTGCTTGCATTGTTCCTCAAAGAGAATGTAAACAGCGTTGGTAACGTTTTTTTTTTTCAGCTCCATGCATAAGAGGGTTTTCAGAAAGCTCATAGTTTGTGAATCTTTAGGCCTGGTTGCCTTCTTCATCGAAAACTTCAAAGATAGGTGGTAACGGGTTATTTTTCCCGCCCCATGAACGAAAGAGGGTTCTCAGAATGTTCATGGTTTGTGGGTCTTTTGCCGGCTTGCATTGGTCATCGAAGTAAGTGCAAAGAGCGGTGGTGACGTTTTTTTTTTTCGGCTCCATGCTCAAGAGTTTTTAAAAATGTTCGTAGTTTGTGAATCTTCAGGCCTGATTACCTTCTTCATCGCAGGATAGGATTAGAGTGGTAATGGTTTTTCTTTTGGCTTCATGCAGAAAAGGGTTCTCAGCGGGAATTTCATAGTTTGTGAATCTTCAGGCCTGGTTGCCTTCTTCATCGAAGAAAGTGCAAAGAGCGGTGGTAAAGGGGTTTTTTTTTCGGCTCCATGCACAAGAGGGTTTTCAGAATGTTCAAAGCTTGTGAATCTTCAGGCCTGGTTGCCTTCTTCATCGAAGAAAGTGCAAAGAGCGGTGGTAACGGGTTATTTTTCCCGCCCCATGAACGAAAGAGGGTTTTCAGAATGTTCATAGTTTGTGAATCTTCAGGCCTGGTTGCCTACTTCATGGAAGGAAATGCAAATAGTGGTGGTAATGGCTTTTCTTTGGGCTCTATGCAGAAGAGGGTTTTCAGAATGTTTATAGTTAGTGAATCTTCTGGCCTGGTTGCCTTCTTTATCGAGGAAAGTGCAAAGAGCGGTGGTTAAAGGGTTTTTTTTCGGCTCCATGCACAAGAGGGTTTTCAGAATGTTCATAGTCTGTGAATCTTCAGGCCTGGTTGCCTTTTTCATCGAGGAAAGTGCAAAGAGCGGTGGTAAGGGGGATTTTTTTCGGCTCCATGCACAAGAGGGTTTTCAGAATGTTCAAAGCTTGTGAATCTTCAGGCCTGGTTGCCTTCTTCATCGAGGAAAGTGCAAAGAGCGGTGGTAAGGGGTTTTTTTTCGGCTCCATGCACAAGAGGGTTTTCAGAATGTTTATAGTTTGTGAATCTTCAGGCCTGGTTGTCTTCTTCATCGAGGAAAGTGCAAAGAGCGGTGGTAAATGTTTTTTTTTTTTTCGGCTCCATGCACAAGAGGGTTTTCAGAATGTTCAAAGCTTGTGAATCTTCAGGCCTGGTTGCCTTCTTCATCGAGGAAAGTGCAAAGAGCGGTGGTAAAGGGGTTTTTTTTCGGCTCCATGCACAAGAGTGTTTTCAGAATGTTCAAAGCTTGTGAATCTTCAGGCCTGGTTGCCTTCTTCATCGAAGAAAGTGCAAAGAGCGGTGGTAACGGGGTTTTTTTTCGGCTCCATGCACAAGACGGTTTTCAGAATGTTCATGGTTTTTCAGTCTTGAGGCCTGCTTGCATTGTTCATCGAGTTAAATGCAAAGAGCGGTGGTAACGGTTTTTTTTATTAGCTCTATGCACACAAGAGAATTTTCAGAATGTTCATAGTTTGTGAATCTTCGGGCCTTTTACTTTTTCAAAATTGTAAATTACCAATTATTTATTACGTTTGGATGCGCCTAAGGAACAGACATCCATTTTGTTTCAAGACAATTTTATTTCTGATTTAATCAAGTGAAGAGGTTACATTACTGCACCGTAGCGCCCTCTACTGGAGAGATGAGACGTTACAACATATCATTCTTTACAAGCCTGTTTGCCTACTTCATCGCAGGAAATGCAAATATTGGGGGTAATGGCTTTTCTTTGCGCTCTATGCAGAAGAGGGTTTTCAGAATGTTTATAGTTATTGAATCTTCAGGCCTGATTGCCTTTTTCATCGAGGAAAGTGCAAAGAGGGGTGGTAACGGGGGTTTTTTTTCGGCTCCATGAACAAGAGGGTTTTCAGAATGTTCATAGTTTGTGAATCTTCGGCCCTGGTTTCCTACTTCATGGCAGGAAATGCAAATAGTGGTGGTAATGGCTTTTCTTTGGGCTCTATGCAAAAGAGGGTTTTCAGAATGTTCATAGTTTGTGAATCTTCAGGCCAGGTTGCCTTCTTCATCGAGGAAAGTGCAAAGAGCGGTGGTAAAGGGTTTTTTTTTCGGCTCCATGCACAAGAGGGTTTTCAGAATGTTCAAAGCTTGTGAATCTTCAGGCCTGGTTGCCTTCTTCATCGAGGAAAGTGCAAAGAGCGGTGGTAAAGGGGTTTTTTTTCGGCTCCATGCACAAGAGGGTTTTCAGAATGTTCAAAGCTTGTGAATCTTCAGGCCTGGTTGCCTTCTTCATCGAGGAAAGTGCAAAGAGCGGTGGTAAATGGTTTTTTTTTTTCGGCTCCATGCACAAGAGGGTTTTCAGAATGTTCTTAGTTTGTGAATCTTCAGGCCTGGTTGCCTTCTTCATCGAGGAAAGTGCAAAGAGCGGTGGTAACGGGTTTTTTTTCGGCTCCATGCACAAATGGGTTTTCAGAATGTTCATAGTCTGTGAATCTTCAGGCCTGGTTGAATTCTTCATCGAGGAAAGTGCAAAGAGCGGTGGTAACGGGGTTTTTTTTCGGCTCCATGCACAAATGGGTTTTCACAGAATATTCATAGTTTGTGAATCTTCAGACCTGGTTGCCTTCCTCATCGAGGAAAGTGCAAAGAGCGGTGGTAACGGGTTTTTTTTTCGGCTCCATGCACAAATGGGTTTTCAGAATTGTCATAGTTTGTGAATCTTCAGGCCTGGTTGCCTTCTTCATCGAGGAAAGTGCAAAGAGCGGTGGTAACGGGGTTTTTTTTTCGGCTCCATGCACAAATGGGTTTTTCAGAATGTTCAAAGCTAGTGAATATTCAGGCCTGGTTGCCTTCTTCATCGAGGAAAGTGCAAAGAGCGGTGGTAACGGGTTTTTTTTTCGGCTCCATGCACAAATGGGTTTTCAGAATGTTCATAGTTTGTGAATCTTCAGGCCTGGTTGCCTTCTTCATCGAGGAAAGTGCAAAGAGCGGTGGTAACGGGTTTTTTTTTCGGCTCCATGCACAAATGGGTTTTCAGAATGTTCATAGTCTGTGAATCTTCAGGCCTGGTTGAATTCTTCATCGAGGAAAGTGCAAAGAGCGGAGGTAAAGGGTTTTTTCTTCTCCATGCACAAATGGGTTTTCAGATTGTCCATAGTTTGTGAATCTTCAGGCCTGGTTGCCTTCTTCATCGAGGAAAGTGCAAAGAGCGGTGGTAAAGGGGTTTTTTTTCGGCTCCATGCACAAGAGGGTTTTCAGAATGTTCAAAGCTTGTGAATCTTCAGGCCTGGTTGCCTTCTTCATCGAGGAAAGTGCAAAGAGCGGTGGTAAAGGGGTTTTTTTTCGGCTCCATGCACAAGAGGGTTTTCAGAATGTTCAAAGCTTGTGAATCTTCAGGCCTGGTTGCCTTCTTCATCGAGGAAAGTGCAAAGAGCGGTGGTAAAGGGGTTTTTTTTCGGCTCCATGCACAAGAGTGTTTTCAGAATGTTCAAAGCTTGTGAATCTTCAGGCCTGGTTGCCTTCTTCATCGAGGAAAGTGCAAAGAGCGGTGGTAAATGGTTTTTTTTTTCGGCTCCATGCACAAGAGGGTTTTCAGAATGTTCAAAGCTTGTGAATCTTCAGGCCAGGTTGCCTTCTTCATCGAGGAAAGTGCAAAGAGCGGTGGTAACGGGTTTTTTTTTCGGCTCCATGCACAAGAGGGTTTTCAGAATGTTCAATGCTTGTGAATCTTCAGGCCTGGTTGCCTTCTTCGTCGAGGAGAGTGCAAAGAGCGGTGGTAAATGGGTTTTTTTTTCGGCTCCATGCACAAGAGGGTTTTCAGAATGTTCAAAGCTTGTGAATCTTCAGGCCTGGTTGCCTTCTTCATCGAAGAAAGTGCAAAGAGCGGTGGTAACGGGGTTTTTTTCGGCTCCATGCACAAGACGGTTTTCAGAATGTTCATGGTTTTTCAGTCTTGAGGCCTGCTTGCATTGTTCATCGAGTTAAATGCAAAGAGCGGTGGTAACGGTTTTTTTTTTATTAGCTCTATGCACACAAGAGAATTTTCAGAATGTTCATAGTTTGTGAATCTTCGGGCCTTTTACTTTTTCAAAATTGTAAATTACCAATTATTTATTACGTTTGGATGCGCCTAAGGAACAGACATCCATTTTGTTTCAAGACAATTTTATTTCTGATTTAATCAAGTGAAGAGGTTACATTACTGCACCGTAGCGCCCTCTACTGGAGAGATGAGACGTTACAACATATCATTCTTTACAAGCCTGTTTGCCTACTTCATCGCAGGAAATGCAAATATTGGGGGTAATGGCTTTTCTTTGGGCTCTATGCAGAAGAGGGTTTTCAGAATGTTTATAGTTATTGAATCTTCAGGCCTGATTGCCTTTTTCATCGAGGAAAGTGGAAAGAGCGGTGGTAACGGGTTTTTTTTTCGGCTCCATGAACAAGAGGGTTTTCAGAATGTTCATAGTCTGTGAATCTTCGGCCCTGGTTGCCTTCTTCATCGAGGAAAGTGCAAAGAGCGGTGGTAAAGGGGTTTTTTTTCGGCTCCATGCACAAGAGGGTTTTCAGAATGTTCAAAGCTTGTGAATCTTCAGGCCTGGTTGCCTTCTTCATCGAGGAAAGTGCAAAGAGCGGTGGTAACGGGTTTTTTTTCGGCTCCATGCACAAATGGGTTTTCAGAATGTTCATAGTCTGTGAATCTTCAGGCCTGGTTGAATTCTTCATCGAGGAAAGTGCAAAGAGCGGAGGTAAAGGGTTTTTTTCTTCTCCATGCACAAATGGGTTTTCAGATTGTCCATAGTTTGTGAATCTTCAGGCCTGGTGGCCTTCTTCATCGAAGAAAGTGCAAAGAGCGGTGGTAACGGGTTTTTTTTTCGGCTCCATGCACAAATGGGTTTTCAGATTGTCCATAGTTTGTGAATCTTCAGGCCTGGTTGCCTTCTTCATCGAGGAAAGTACAAAGAGCGGTGGTAACGGGTTTTTTTTTTCGGCTCCATGCACAAATGGGTTTTCAGAATGTTCATAGTTTGTGAATCTTCAGGCCTGGTTGCCTTCTTCATCGAGGAAAGTGCAAAGAGCGGTTGTAACGGGTTTTTTTTTCGGCTCCATGCACAAATGGGTTTTCAGAATGTTCAAAGCTTGGGAATCTTCAGGCCTGGTTGCCTTCTTCATCGAGGAAAGTGCAAAGAGCGGTGGTAAAGGGTTTTTTTTTCGGCTCCATGCACAAGAGGGTTTTCAGAATGTTCAAAGCTTGTGAATCTTCAGGCCTGGTTGCCTTCTTCATCGAGGAAAGTGCAAAGAGCGGTGGTAAAGGGGTTTTTTTTCGGCTCCATGCACAAGAGGGTTTTCAGAATGTTCAAAGCTTGTGAATCTTCAGGCCTGGTTGCCTTCTTCATCGAGGAAAGTGCAAAGAGCGGTGGTAAAGGGGTTTTTTTTCGGCTCCATGCACAAGAGTGTTTTCAGAATGTTCAAAGCTTGTGAATCTTCAGGCCTGGTTGCCTTCTTCATCGAGGAAAGTGCAAAGAGCGGTGGTAAATGGTTTTTTTTTTCGGCTCCATGCACAAGAGGGTTTTCAGAATGTTCAAAGCTTGTGAATCTTCAGGCCAGGTTGCCTTCTTCATCGAGGAAAGTGCAAAGAGCGGTGGTAACGGGTTTTTTTTTCGGCTCCATGCACAAGAGGGTTTTCAGAATGTTCAATGCTTGTGAATCTTCAGGCCTGGTTGCCTTCTTCGTCGAGGAGAGTGCAAAGAGCGGTGGTAAATGGGTTTTTTTTTCGGCTCCATGCACAAGAGGGTTTTCAGAATGTTCAAAGCTTGTGAATCTTCAGGCCTGGTTGCCTTCTTCATCGAAGAAAGTGCAAAGAGCGGTGGTAACGGGGTTTTTTTCGGCTCCATGCACAAGACGGTTTTCAGAATGTTCATGGTTTTTCAGTCTTGAGGCCTGCTTGCATTGTTCATCGAGTTAAATGCAAAGAGCGGTGGTAACGGTTTTTTTTTTATTAGCTCTATGCACACAAGAGAATTTTCAGAATGTTCATAGTTTGTGAATCTTCGGGCCTTTTACTTTTTCAAAATTGTAAATTACCAATTATTTATTACGTTTGGATGCGCCTAAGGAACAGACATCCATTTTGTTTCAAGACAATTTTATTTCTGATTTAATCAAGTGAAGAGGTTACATTACTGCACCGTAGCGCCCTCTACTGGAGAGATGAGACGTTACAACATATCATTCTTTACAAGCCTGTTTGCCTACTTCATCGCAGGAAATGCAAATATTGGGGGTAATGGCTTTTCTTTGGGCTCTATGCAGAAGAGGGTTTTCAGAATGTTTATAGTTATTGAATCTTCAGGCCTGATTGCCTTTTTCATCGAGGAAAGTGGAAAGAGCGGTGGTAACGGGTTTTTTTTTCGGCTCCATGAACAAGAGGGTTTTCAGAATGTTCATAGTTTGTGAATCTTCGGCCCTGGTTTCCTACTTCATGGCAGGAAATGCAAATAGTGGTGGTAATGGCTTTTCTTTGGGCTCTATGCAAAAGAGGGTTTTCAGAATGTTCATAGTTTGTGAATCTTCAGGCCTGGTTGCCTTCTTCATCGAGGAAAGTGCAAAGAGCGGTGGTAACGGGTTTTTTTTTCGGCTCCATGCACAAATGGGTTTTCAGAATGTTCATAGTCTGTGAATCTTCAGGCCTGGTTGAATTCTTCATCGAGGAAAGTGCAAAGAGCGGAGGTAAAGGGTTTTTTTCTTCTCCATGCACAAATGGGTTTTCAGATTGTCCATAGTTTGTGAATCTTCAGGCCTGGTGGCCTTCTTCATCGAAGAAAGTGCAAAGAGCGGTGGTAACGGGTTTTTTTTTCGGCTCCATGCACAAATGGGTTTTCAGAATGTTCATAGTTTGTGAATCTTCAGGCCTGGTTGCCTTCTTCATCGAGGAAAGTGCAAAGAGCGGTGGTAACGGTTTTTTTTTTTCGGCTCCGTGCACAAATGGGTTTTCACAGAATGTTCATAGTTTGTGAATCTTCAGGCCTGGTTGCCTTCTTCATCGAGGAAAGTGCAAAGAGCGGTTGTAACGGGTTTATTTTCGGCTCCATGCACAAATGGGTTTTCAGAATGTTCAAAGCTTGTGAATCTTCAGGCCTGGTTGCCTTCTTCATCGAGGAAAGTGCAAAGAGCGGTGGTAACGGGTTTTTTTTTCGGCTCCATGCACAAATGGGTTTTCAGAATGTTCATAGTTTGTGAATCTTCAGGCCCGGTTGCCTTCTTCATCGAGGAAAGTGCAAAGAGCGGTGGTAACGGGTTTTTTTTTCGGCTCCATGCACAAATGGGTTTTCAGAATGTTCATAGTTTGTCAATCTTCAGGCCCGGTTGCCTTCTTCATCGAGGAAAGTGCAAAGAGCGGTGGTAACGGGTTTTTTTTTCGGCTCCATGCACAAATGATTTTTCAGAATGTTCATAGTCTGTGAATCTTCAGGCCTGGTTGAATTCTTCATCGAGGAAAGTGCAAAGAGCGGAGGTAGAGGGTTTTTTCTTCTCCATGCACAAATGGGTTTTCAGATTGTCCATAGTTTTTGAATCTTCAGGCCTGGTTGCCTTCTTCATCGAGGAAAGTACAAAGAGCGGTGGTAACGGGTTTTTTTTTTCGGCTCCATGCACAAATGGGTTTTCAGAATGTTCATAGTTTGTGAATCTTCAGGCCTGGTTGCCTTCTTCATCGAGGAAAGTGCAAAGAGCGGTTGTAACGGGTTTTTTTTTTCGGCTCCATGCACAAATGGGTTTTCAGAATGTTCAAAGCTTGTGAATCTTCAGGCCTGGTTGCCTTCTTCATCGAGGAAAGTGCAAAGAGCGGTGGTAAATGGTTTTTTTTTTTCGGCTCCATGCACAAATGGGTTTTCAGAATGTTCATAGTTTGTGAATCTTCAGGCCTGGTTGCCTTTTTCATCGAGGAAAGTGCAAAGAGCGGTGGTAACGGGTTTTTTTTCGGCTCTATGCACAAATGGGTTTTCAGAATGTTCATAGTTTGTGAATCTTCGGGCCTTTTACTTTTTCAAAATTGTAAATTACCAATTATTTATTACGTTTGGATGCGCCTAAGGAACAGACATCCATTTTGTTTCAAGACAATTTTATTTCTGATTTAATCAAGTGAAGAGGTTACATTACTGCACCGTAGCGCCCTCTACTGGAGAGATGAGACGTTACAACATATCATTCTTTACAAGCCTGTTTGCCTACTTCATCGCAGGAAATGCAAATATTGGGGGTAATGGCTTTTCTTTGGGCTCTATGCAGAAGAGGGTTTTCAGAATGTTTATAGTTATTGAATCTTCAGGCCTGATTGCCTTTTTCATCGAGGAAAGTGGAAAGAGCGGTGGTAACGGGTTTTTTTTTCGGCTCCATGAACAAGAGGGTTTTCAGAATGTTCATAGTCTGTGAATCTTCGGCCCTGGTTGCCTTCTTCATCGAGGAAAGTGCAAAGAGCGGTGGTAAAGGGGTTTTTTTTCGGCTCCATGCACAAGAGGGTTTTCAGAATGTTCAAAGCTTGTGAATCTTCAGGCCTGGTTGCCTTCTTCATCGAGGAAAGTGCAAAGAGCGGTGGTAACGGGTTTTTTTTCGGCTCCATGCACAAATGGGTTTTCAGAATGTTCATAGTCTGTGAATCTTCAGGCCTGGTTGAATTCTTCATCGAGGAAAGTGCAAAGAGCGGAGGTAAAGGGTTTTTTTCTTCTCCATGCACAAATGGGTTTTCAGATTGTCCATAGTTTGTGAATCTTCAGGCCTGGTGGCCTTCTTCATCGAAGAAAGTGCAAAGAGCGGTGGTAACGGGTTTTTTTTTCGGCTCCATGCACAAATGGGTTTTCAGATTGTCCATAGTTTGTGAATCTTCAGGCCTGGTTGCCTTCTTCATCGAGGAAAGTACAAAGAGCGGTGGTAACGGGTTTTTTTTTTCGGCTCCATGCACAAATGGGTTTTCAGAATGTTCATAGTTTGTGAATCTTCAGGCCTGGTTGCCTTCTTCATCGAGGAAAGTGCAAAGAGCGGTTGTAACGGGTTTTTTTTTCGGCTCCATGCACAAATGGGTTTTCAGAATGTTCAAAGCTTGGGAATCTTCAGGCCTGGTTGCCTTCTTCATCGAGGAAAGTGCAAAGAGCGGTGGTAAAGGGTTTTTTTTTCGGCTCCATGCACAAGAGGGTTTTCAGAATGTTCAAAGCTTGTGAATCTTCAGGCCTGGTTGCCTTCTTCATCGAGGAAAGTGCAAAGAGCGGTGGTAAAGGGGTTTTTTTTCGGCTCCATGCACAAGAGGGTTTTCAGAATGTTCAAAGCTTGTGAATCTTCAGGCCTGGTTGCCTTCTTCATCGAGGAAAGTGCAAAGAGCGGTGGTAAAGGGGTTTTTTTTCGGCTCCATGCACAAGAGTGTTTTCAGAATGTTCAAAGCTTGTGAATCTTCAGGCCTGGTTGCCTTCTTCATCGAGGAAAGTGCAAAGAGCGGTGGTAAATGGTTTTTTTTTTCGGCTCCATGCACAAGAGGGTTTTCAGAATGTTCAAAGCTTGTGAATCTTCAGGCCTGGTTGCCTTCTTCATCGAGGAAAGTGCAAAGAGCGGTGGTAAATGGTTTTTTTTTTCGGCTCCATGCACAAGAGGGTTTTCAGAATGTTCAAAGCTTGTGAATCTTCAGGCCAGGTTGCCTTCTTCATCGAGGAAAGTGCAAAGAGCGGTGGTAACGGGTTTTTTTTTCGGCTCCATGCACAAGAGGGTTTTCAGAATGTTCAATGCTTGTGAATCTTCAGGCCTGGTTGCCTTCTTCATCGAAGAAAGTGCAAAGAGCGGTGGTAACGGGGTTTTTTTCGGCTCCATGCACAAGACGGTTTTCAGAATGTTCATGGTTTTTCAGTCTTGAGGCCTGCTTGCATTGTTCATCGAGTTAAATGCAAAGAGCGGTGGTAACGGTTTTTTTTTTATTAGCTCTATGCACACAAGAGAATTTTCAGAATGTTCATAGTTTGTGAATCTTCGGGCCTTTTACTTTTTCAAAATTGTAAATTACCAATTATTTATTACGTTTGGATGCGCCTAAGGAACAGACATCCATTTTGTTTCAAGACAATTTTATTTCTGATTTAATCAAGTGAAGAGGTTACATTACTGCACCGTAGCGCCCTCTACTGGAGAGATGAGACGTTACAACATATCATTCTTTACAAGCCTGTTTGCCTACTTCATCGCAGGAAATGCAAATATTGGGGGTAATGGCTTTTCTTTGGGCTCTATGCAGAAGAGGGTTTTCAGAATGTTTATAGTTATTGAATCTTCAGGCCTGATTGCCTTTTTCATCGAGGAAAGTGGAAAGAGCGGTGGTAACGGGTTTTTTTTTCGGCTCCATGAACAAGAGGGTTTTCAGAATGTTCATAGTTTGTGAATCTTCGGCCCTGGTTTCCTACTTCATGGCAGGAAATGCAAATAGTGGTGGTAATGGCTTTTCTTTGGGCTCTATGCAAAAGAGGGTTTTCAGAATGTTCATAGTTTGTGAATCTTCAGGCCTGGTTGCCTTCTTCATCGAGGAAAGTGCAAAGAGCGGTGGTAACGGGTTTTTTTTCGGCTCCATGCACAAATGGGTTTTCAGAATGTTCATAGTCTGTGAATCTTCAGGCCTGGTTGAATTCTTCATCGAGGAAAGTGCAAAGAGCGGAGGTAAAGGGTTTTTTTCTTCTCCATGCACAAATGGGTTTTCAGATTGTCCATAGTTTGTGAATCTTCAGGCCTGGTGGCCTTCTTCATCGAAGAAAGTGCAAAGAGCGGTGGTAACGGGTTTTTTTTTCGGCTCCATGCACAAATGGGTTTTCAGAATGTTCATAGTTTGTGAATCTTCAGGCCTGGTTGCCTTCTTCATCGAGGAAAGTGCAAAGAGCGGTGGTAACGGTTTTTTTTTTTCGGCTCCGTGCACAAATGGGTTTTCACAGAATGTTCATAGTTTGTGAATCTTCAGGCCTGGTTGCCTTCTTCATCGAGGAAAGTGCAAAGAGCGGTTGTAACGGGTTTTTTTTCGGCTCCATGCACAAATGGGTTTTCAGAATGTTCAAAGCTTGTGAATCTTCAGGCCTGGTTGCCTTCTTCATCGAGGAAAGTGCAAAGAGCGGTGGTAACGGGTTTTTTTTTCGGCTCCATGCACAAATGGGTTTTCAGAATGTTCATAGTTTGTGAATCTTCAGGCCCGGTTGCCTTCTTCATCGAGGAAAGTGCAAAGAGCGGTGGTAACGGGTTTTTTTTTCGGCTCCATGCACAAATGGGTTTTCAGAATGTTCATAGTTTGTCAATCTTCAGGCCCGGTTGCCTTCTTCATCGAGGAAAGTGCAAAGAGCGGTGGTAACGGGTTTTTTTTTCGGCTCCATGCACAAATGATTTTTCAGAATGTTCATAGTCTGTGAATCTTCAGGCCTGGTTGAATTCTTCATCGAGGAAAGTGCAAAGAGCGGAGGTAGAGGGTTTTTTCTTCTCCATGCACAAATGGGTTTTCAGATTGTCCATAGTTTTTGAATCTTCAGGCCTGGTTGCCTTCTTCATCGAGGAAAGTACAAAGAGCGGTGGTAACGGGTTTTTTTTTTCGGCTCCATGCACAAATGGGTTTTCAGAATGTTCATAGTTTGTGAATCTTCAGGCCTGGTTGCCTTCTTCATCGAGGAAAGTGCAAAGAGCGGTTGTAACGGTTTTTTTTTTTCGGCTCCATGCACAAATGGGTTTTCAGAATGTTCAAAGCTTGTGAATCTTCAGGCCTGGTTGCCTTCTTCATCGAGGAAAGTGCAAAGAGCGGTGGTAAATGGTTTTTTTTTTTTCGGCTCCATGCACAAATGGGTTTTCAGAATGTTCATAGTTTGTGAATCTTCAGGCCTGGTTGCCTTTTTCATCGAGGAAAGTGCAAAGAGCGGTGGTAACGGGTTTTTTTTCGGCTCTATGCACAAATGGGTTTTCAGAATGTTCATAGTTTGTGAATCTTCAGGCCTGGTTGCCTTCTTCATCGAGGAAAGTGCAAAGAGCGGTGGTAACGGGGTTTTTTTTCGGCACCATGCACAAATGGGTTTTCACAGAATGTTCATAGTTTGTGAATCTTCAGGCCTGGTTGCCTTCTTCATCGAGGAAAGTGCAAAGAGCGGTGGTAACGGTTTTTTTTCTTCGGCTCCATGCACAAATGGGTTTTCAGAATGTTCATAATTTGTGAATCTTCTGGCCTGGTTGCCTTCTTCATCGAGGAAAGTGCAAAGAGCGGTGGTAACGGGGGTTTTTTTTCGGCTCCATGCACAAGAGGGTTTTCAGAATGTTCATGGTTTTTGAGTCTTGCGGCCTGCTTGCATTGTTCATCGAAGAAAGTGCAAAGAGCGCTGGTAACGGTTTTTTTTTATTGGCTCTATGCACAAGAGGGTTTTCAGAATGTTCATAGTTTGTGAATCTTCAGGCCTGGTTGCCTACTTCATGGCAGGAAATGCAAATAGTGGTGGTAATGGCTTTTCTTGGGCTCTATGCAGAAGAGGGTTTTCAGAATGTTTATACTAGTTAGTGAATCTTCAGGCCTGGTTGCCTTTTTCATCGAGGAAAGTGCAAAGAGCGGTGGTAAAGGTTTTCTTCGGATCCATGCACAAGAGGGTTTTCAGAATGTTCAAAGCTTGTGAATCTTCAGGCCTGGTTGCCTTCTTCATCGAGGAAAGTGCAAAGAGCGGTGGCAGCGGGTTTTTTTCGGATCCATGCACAAGAGGGTTTTCAGAATGTTCATATTTTGTGAATCTTCTGGCCTGCTTGCGTTCTTCATCAAGGAAAGTGCAAAGAGCGGTGGTAAAGGGGGTTTTTTTCGGCTCCATGCACAAGAGGGTTTTCAGAATGTTCATAGTTTGTGAATCTTCTGGTCTGGTTGCCTGCAAATAGTTCGTGTGAGTGGATATTTGTTCATTGATGTGAGAACAGCACATTATTTGTCACGAAAACTTATGATTTCGTTGATAGTGTTCAATGGAGTAGGAGCCGACTAATTCTACTCTTCTTTGATGTAGTTTTTCATACGATTTTTCTTGTTGAAATTAGGATTTAGTAAAATTAGGTGGGAAATTCGATGGAGTAGCCAGTTGTTTTCTGCGGTTATGTAGGCACGAGTTCTTCGTTCGAACATTAATCTGTTTTTTTTAATTGTTCGTTAGATTGGCCAACGACTTCTTGGTGTGTCTATAGCTACACGTTATGAAAAGGGCACTGATGATTTTGAAGATAGTAGTCTATGAAGGAGTCGTTACTTCCTACTAATGGAAAACATTTGCTTTTCCCAGGAACTCTACAAAATTTTGTAGGATAAGCAAGACTTATTCTTTCGCCAGGGATCATTCACTTAAGGAAGAATTTAGTTCTTAGGATAAGTAATCGCCGGTGTAAGAGTCTGCCATCGGATGTTTGTAGAGAGTTCGATGAAGGAGTGTTCAATGTATTATCCAGTTATTTCTTACAACAGTATTTCAGATTTCGAAATAGTATTTCCACAGGGACACTGATTATTCGGTAAATAGGTCAATGATGATAGAGGTTTCACTGGTGATGCATGTTAATAAAAGGCACACAAACAAACAGAATATTTTAATTTCTTAAATGGTAGTACAATTTGATGGCTTCAGACTTGCACTAACCCTTAGACCTCGTAATATTGCTTGAGAAAATTTTAGAACATCACGCAGTCAGCTGCTGTATTCATGAGAGCAAAACAACGGAAGAAGATGAAGCCTCGCTTTTTCCTAAATGCGCTACACAATTCCTCAGTAAGTTTAACATGGATATTTCCTAATGCTTACATAGTTTTGAAACTTATTTGTATGACAATTAGAAAATATATATATAAAAAAAAGAAAAGCGAAAAGTTACATTGAGTCAAATCTGACTTTTTTTTATGCTAGGCAATTGGTTAGATCGGAGCAAATTAATTTTTTAGCAGTCGTAAAAAAAAGTAATACTTTAAAGAAAGATACAATTTTTGAAGTTTTGTTTTAAGTCATGGGTATGCTTTAAAAGATTTTAATACAAGACTTAATGCAAAGGAAATAAATCTTGTAAAAAATATATAATCTTTCTTTTTTTTTAAATTCAGACCGGTTAATTTTCATTTTGCATAGAATAAACCCGCAAGTTCGTCTGCATACAATTAAGTCTACAACACATAATTGCGAAATGTTTCATAACTAAAACTAAGAAGCCATTGCAAAGAGGATTATTTTTGCACAATTTTGAAATTTTAGACTCTTTGCAGACACTCATTTTAATTTTTGGATTTTTTTTTATTTTGAAATAAATTTCTCACAATTTACAATTTCATATTCAAATCACGTTTTTGAAAATAAATGTATAGATTAGATAAGTTAATAATTTATATTTAGCTCTTAAAATTCCAACGAAAACATTATTCATGCACATTCCGTGCATTTCTTCAATACTTATTTTAATACACATTACGGGGAATCGATGAAATATGCTTTGTTTCGAATGTACCAAAAACAAAATATCTGCTGGGTACATTTAAATTCAATAGGTTCACACACTTTTACATTGTTGAGTATTAGTTGATCGGACGAATCGAAAATATACTGCCAGTTCTCAAAATAATTTTGGAAAAATAAAATAGCTGAAATATTCTCAGTTCAATTTAAAAAAATTAAGAGTCTCTTACATAAAGAAAAAGACATTAACGTGACTCATGATGCACATGGCTTGTTAAAATTACCATATAGAAATAATCAAAACTTCTATAAATAAAATTTAATTGTAGTTTGTAAAGGTAACTTTATTTCCGATTTAAGGGGTCTAAGGAGTCTTAAAAATGTGCAAAGAAGGAACTACAAAGCATAGTTTGATCTTTCATGTAATTTTTTAACTACTCAATATACAAGTATAATTTTTTTATATGTAATTCTACAAGATTTATTTAATATGAAACAAATTTTAAAATTTATGAAACTTTAGCCAAAACTAAAATAAATGATATGAAACATAAAGCTATTTGAACACATTGTGATTAGGCTTGCGCGGCAAATTGTGAGGTCAAAATTGAAGACATGACCAAGAAAATGACTTTATATTGTACAAATATGTACAAACAAAGACTTATACCTAAATTCTCAGCTCAATTTTAATTAGAATTTATTTTAAGAACTTTTTTCTAAAAAAATTTATAAAATTTTTTGAATTTTGATTTTAAAAAATTTTAAAAATGATTTCTAATTAAAATTGAGCTGAGAATTTAGGTATAAGTTCTAGTTTGTACATATTTGTACAATATAAAGTCATTTTCTTGGTCATGTCTTCAATTTTGACCTCACAATTTACCGCGCAAGCCTAATCACAATGTGTTCAAATAGCTTTATGTTTAATATCATTTATTTTAGTTTTGGCTAAAGTTTCATAAATTTTAAAATTTGTTTCATATTAAATAAATCTTGTAGAATTACATATAAAAAAATTATGCTTGTATATTGAGTAGTTAAAAAATTACATGAAAGATCAAACTATGCTTTGTAGTTCCATCTTTGCACATTTTTAAGACTCCTTAGACCCCTTAATTCATCTTTAAGTGTTTTTTATATAATATCTTAATACGAGCATTGTGGTTAGGTAAGAAGCTGTGCAATTGCAATTTGAATTCTTCTAAAACTGTAAATAAAAGTTTAAATATTCATACAGGTGTCCCCCAAAAACTTTTCGGCAAAGAAAATTATATTTAAAGTATTTGTGGTGTTTGTAAACTTTACATTGGTACTTTTTGGGGTTCTTTTAGAACATTTAGAAAGCACAATATTTATTAATACGGTGTTAATTTGATTTTTTAAACAAAGCTAGCAGCAATGTCACAGCTGCATCGTGTTACGATACAAGGTTTACAGTTTATTCCAACGCTAATACCATAGAAAAATTCCTTATAATATTTATACCACATGTCAGAGGAAGAAGACGGCTTAGGACTAATCTGACTCAGCTTCAGGATATTCGACCTCTAAAAAATTTAATATACAACACTCTTAAGACAAAAGAGATAAAATCCCCTCCAGTTGGAGAAGTGCATTTTCGACACTGGAAAAGAGTGAATATTAACTCAGACTGAGTTAAAATCACTCGTCTGGAGTGATCCTGTCGGAGGTTTAACACACAAAGGATCCACTCCAAAAGGAGAAGTGCACTTTCCAGACAGGAGGAGTGAAAATCAATCAGACTGAGTAAGAATCGCTCGTTCGTTTTAAGAGTACCTTTTTTCCATATGAATGTTCATGAATATTCAAATAGCCGTTCATGAATGAACTTTCATTTACCGAGTCATATGTTTAAAATGAAAACTAGCAACAAAGTGTCTACCAGAAATTGCTTTACTTTCGCAAAGCCGAAACATTTAGAAAACGGCCTGCCCAACTGAAGTATCATCTGAAGTTTAATTTTAATTTGTTGTAAAAATAATAATACGAGTATTAAGAAAAAACAGCATGAAATACAATACTATCAAATTAAAGTTGTGAGAATCATTCTACGTAAGCTTAAATTAAAATTAAGTATTTACACAAAAAAATCTATTTAATAAAATTTAGAATTTAAATAAAATTATATGGTTGCCAATTTTTTTTATCGAAAAAAATAGTTAAGTTGTTTGCGATATCAAAAAGAAATCAATTCTGTTATAATAATTGCATTAAGACCTTATTCTGATGGGAAGAGTCTCTCATAAGAAATTGCAAATTTTATTTAAAATAGTCCAAAAAAAATTTCAAGTTTAAAAATTCAATTTTTGTTTAACTTAATTTATCTTCCACACATTGTTAATATGATCAACATTTACTTTATACTTTGTTTATTTAAATAAAATATAGCAGAAAGCTCATTTCCCCAAGGCAAATTTTCTTAATAATCGTCTTAAATGTGTTAAACTGCGGAAAATAATTCCTTTTTGCATTAATACTAAATATTTATTCTTATTATCCTAGTTTGAGCTTTGTTGTTAAGAGCCACCAATGCTTCCTAACTCGCCTTTCACCCAAACTGTTAAAAAGATTTAAATTCAAAGTTGTTCTACTTAACTCATTAAAGACAAGTAAGAAACCTTATCAATGAAAAATTAGATTTGTTAAAGTTTTTGTAATTCAATTAATACAACTGTTAAATACAAAATAACTTTTCAATGTATGCGGTATCAAAGTGCAGTGAGGTACAAAACTTTTTTTTCAATTAAACGTAGAAGTAAAAATACATAGATTAAGATGGGGTAAGAGAAATCCCAAAATATTTTCATACATATTGGGCTACAATTTCATTTTCTTTATTTAATGAAGAAATTGAACAAATTCTTGCTTGAAATGTAAAATTAAATTGTACAATTAAGGAAAATAAATTTAATTGAGGATCAAACAACATTTCAGCTCTTAATTGTTGAGTATTGGTCGATGCAAGCTTAAGTAAAAAAGTTAATATCTATGCAAAGAATATGGTTAACAAAAGTTAGATTCGAAAAAACAGAATTTCGATGCCAAATATTTAATAGAAAATATGTTAGTTGCAATATCAAAACGATAAAAAAAACCGTTTTTCAATAATTATGATAAACCCTTTTTTTGGAGCGAAAAGTCCGAGAGCAAAATATTAGTGTAAAAGAGAATGCTTGAAACAATCGAACTAAAAAACTAAACACACTCGACGCAACAGCCCATTACTGGGCCAAAGCCTGCCGTGCCCATTTCAAATTTCGTGACCTAGGGCTCTGGGGTGCTAAGCATATGTCCCGGTTAACTGGTCAGCCTCACGCGTAACTCCCAGTGTTTAGTTCCCAAGCATGTTTGGTACCCATTTTATCGACCCACTCAAGGTATAAAAGGATGGTCCAACCTCGCCCAATCCGGGATTCGATCCCCGGACCTGTGGCGTGGCGTGGCAATGCGAAGCACTACCACCAAGCCACCGGACCTCGGAAATATCAAAAGCAAAATGAATAAAATCCATTATTAATCCTTGACTGACCCTAACCTATGTTACCAAATTGAAACAAAATTTAATTTCAAGTATTCAAATTTCGTTTTTCGTATAGTGGAATTTTTTTTGCATAAATTGTTCACTAATATGAGCTTCATCTGTCTTCTATTTTGTTTATTATAATAAACAAAAGCAGAAAGCTCATTTCGCCATTGCAAATTTTCTTAGTAATCGTCTTAAATGTTTAAAACTGCGGAAAATTGGTTTGCATTATTACTAAATGAGTATTCTTATTCTCCCAATTTGAGCTCTGTAATTAAGAGCCGCCAATGCTTCTAAACTCGCTTTTAGCTCAAATTTTTATATAGAGACACAAGTTCAAATTTGTTATAATTAACTCATTGAAGACGACACGTAAGAAACCTTTTCAAGTAAAAATAAGATTAGTTTTAGCTTTTGTAATTCAAATTAGTTTTTTTATACAAATAAGTTTTCACTATATGCGGTAGTGGGGAGCAAAATCATTTTTTTTAATTAAATTAAACGGTTTTACTGAACTGCGTTCTAGGTTCATAGTTCTAGTGCGTTTTTAGTAGGGTTTAGTGCGTTTCAAGTACCTACAGCAAGTTTCTCGGAGGATATCCGAATTTTAGCTGGGGGAAACAGACACCATTTCTGGCAGGGACCATTACTCAAATGTAATTTGGACGATGCCAAATAAATCAATATAGCTCATTAAGTACTTTCTCGGATTACAGCCGCCCAATAATAGTCTTAAAATATTTCATGATTTCTTAGACGAAGTTCCTATAGCTTTGTTCAATGAAATGTGTCAGTACTTGATTATATTTGAATTAGGATGTCTTTATATATTATAAAATATTACTAAAACTGCCAAAAACTATTTGCTTTTCCTTATTTTTAAATTGATAATTTAACTTCCTTATGTGAAATTAAAGTTAACTAAAAAAAATTAATAGCCTTAAAATTAGGTACTTTTATTCGGTATGAATCAAACCAGCTATATAAGGGCAATCGGATAAGGATTAAGAAGTTCAAAAATTTATAAAGGTTTAACTCGGAATTAAAGCGAGTTTGAATCCCGTTATTAAATTAAAATCTCTAAACAGCCACCCATTCAAATTTAAGCAATTCTCAAATTTCCGTTAAACTTCGATATTAAATTTCTAGCAAGTATTGAGTAAATATATAAAGCAATGTGTTACAAATGTTTCTCCAAATGTCAATTCAACCTTTAATATTATTACCATAATATACGCAGAAATTTAAATACTAAGAATTACTAAACGCTTCATTTAGTTATGTAAAACAAACAAAAATGAAGGTATTTATAGGAGACTTCATATCATTAAAGTATAAGAAAGCAAGTATATGAAAGTATATGTGAAACACAAAACACGCATTTTAGATATTTGCATAAATTGTGGGAATTATTAAAACCAAGTTCCATTTGCAGTTTCAGTAACTATGTATTTACTTGAATCTCAAGTATAGAAAACTTCTTTGCCACTTGACTTTAACAATTTTCAAGCAGCGCATCTTAGATATCGGAATCATTAACTTGAAGAAATTTTTAGGTTACCAACTGTTTTTGATGCATCAAAAACAGAGGATTTTTTTAATACTAAAATTATTATTCACATCGACAAATACTCATTACTCAAACATAAATCAGACTAAACTTAAGGACTACATTTAGAAAAGTAAAATGTTAAGAAAAATATATATATTTTAGGTCTTATTTGTTAGGGTAAATCATGGACTACGCAAGTCACAAGGAAGGAGAGTTTGACGTCACTTGTTTCCGAGTGTCGATTTTCGATAGGTTAAGAGACCTTATCTTGTAATCTGTATGTAACCAGTCGGATATTTGTTAAATTTAAATGTTGCTAATTAGCCAATTACAGTTTACTTGGAATCGCTTCCTTAGGTTACTTAAATTTTAAACAATGCAATATTGTTACAAATGAGCTAATTTAATTCTTTGTCAAAAATCTATAGTACATTTAAAATTTACGTACAATTAAATCATGTTTATTATTTTACAATTTAACTTTTATTTTACATTTTAACTTTGGTTTAATTTTGATTTGCTATAGCCTATATATAAACTTGAACTTTGTGAACACATGACAATATTACAATAGCCAGAATCCAAGTTATCTATCACCAATTACAAACTTATCTATTTTAAAAAGTTCAAAATTAACAATAAAATATTTGTACAAAGATTAAACCACGAAAAACTTTCTACCTTCCAAAACTTTGGCGCATTTCATAGTTAGTTCGACAATTTCTAGAGTGTTCTTTCAATGTTTTTTTTCTCAAGTTCATTATTCTAAAGGTATGTTAGTACAGCATTTTGATTTGAATAAAAGCCCTCTAATATTTGCAACAATATCTGGGGTCAGTTTTGTGTTTTATCCTGTGACAATAGATGGCAGCACCACAGCTATAGTAAACCCTGGTACTTAAATACTATAACATGCGAATTAGTATATTTTTTACTATAGAAGTTCAGTTTATTTTAATTTTAGTTTTAGTTTATTTTAATTGTAAAAATAAATAACATTGTTGTGGATAAAATTTAAAATAAATTGGGAAATACAACCATCGCTTTAGATACCTACCTTAACATTGGAGGAAGAATACAAAATAAGGCTAAGCTATTTTGATTTTTGGCAAACTCTTTTTGTTAAAACTGAATAAAACTACAAAATACCAGTTTAAATTAATAAAAATTTTAAAATGCAAATTATTGTTTTATAAAATACACAAATGTAATTTCAGGAATTTAACTAGCAACATCATTTTTTTTTCCCACAAAGGAATTAAATTCTAAGTTATTCAACCCCAAAACACTTTTAAAGAAGGGTAAGGTGGGGTAAAATGGGTCACTTTATAAATACCCCAATGTTAATAAATATAGAATTTATTTTCTTAACCAATTTTTACAACAATATTTTAGTATGGAAGTTGGAAAAGATAGAAGTTTATTTCATGAATCTGACAACAAAAAAGAATCCTTTTGAAATGAGAAAAAACTGGTGATCAAAGCAGTTAATTTTTACATTAATCTAATTTAATAAGTTTCTAGGTATTTTATATCATTTTCAACGCAACACTTCTGGAAGAGTTATAATAGTAATATTGGAAGGGAATTAGAAAAAAAATTAACGTTAAGAATTTTTTTTCACTCTGTATCAAGCAAAAGAAAGCTATTTTAATTATATCAATGCATTTATTTGTGTCTTTTCTAACTATAGCAATATTTTCCCCACCACAATTCTCACAATGCAACCTTCAACCCACATAATAAATATTAAGAATACTAACCTATTTTTATCAATATTTAAAAGTGTTCTTAACATCTTTATGTTTTATCAATGTGTCTTTAACCAAATGAAGTTAATAATTATACGTTGTTGGGCTCTCCACGTAATATTCAAACATTAAAACTAGATTCCACGGTCTTTGTTCTGTAGACACAAACAGTTTTTACTGCCTTTTAATCAATTAGTTAAAAGATTTCCTCACCAACGAACCTGTTGGAGCCAAAATTTCTACCACGTAATTTCCTTTGCGTAGGTCAAGAACACGATAACTTTAACCGCATCTTATGTACTTGCTGTATGCAAATTTTGTGATTAGTCTGTATGTAACCCTCTTTGTGTTTCAATAAATTCGTCTGTCTTGTTCCAAAAATGTTTTGCGAGTCATTTTTCCCTTCTGATATTAGTTGCATAGTAGCTCTAACTACCAACACAACAAGTCTACGTAAAAAAACGTCAGAGTCCACACTGCTAGCTTATTTCGTAAACCCCAAGCCACGACTGCAATAGGACTTCACTTTTCGTATGGTTTTAATTTTTTTTTTTTGTTTCCGAAAACCTTCTTCAAGTCTGTTTACTCTTTATTCTGGTAACTTATCATTTAAAATCCCTTTAAAAGGCTCAAGTAGTAGTATGACATCATGAATGACACGATTCAAATTTCTCAAATATCAAGATCTTAGAAATAAACAACCCCTCATCTTTACTTAAGGGGTCACAGGAGTCTTAAAAATGTGCAAAGAAGGTACTACAAAACATAGTTTGATCTTTCATGTCATTTTTGAACTACTGAATGTATATGTATAATTTTTTTATATGTAATTCTACAAGATTTATTTATTATAAAACAAGTTTTAAAATTCATGAAACTTTAGCAAAAACTAAAATAAATGATATTAAACATGAAGGTACTTGAACACACTGTGATTAGGCTTGCGCGGCAAATTGTGAGGTCAAAATTGAAAAAATGAATAAGAAAAAGACTTTATATTGTACAAATATGTACAAACAAAGACTTATACCTAAATTCTCAGCTCAATTTTGATTATAAATTATTTTTTAAAAAATTTAAAATCAAAATTTTAAAATTTTTATTAATTCTTTTAGAAAAAAGTTCTTAAAATAATTTCTAATTAAAATTGAGCTGAGAATTTAGGTATAAGTCCTAGTTTGTACATATTTGTACAATATAAAGTCATTTTCTTGGTCTTTTGTTCAATTTTGACTTCACAATTTGCCGCGCAAGCCTAATCACAGTGTGTTCAAGTACCTTCATGTTTAATATCATTTATTTTAGTTTTGGCTTAAGTTTCATAAATTTTAAAACTTGTTTTATAATAAATAAATATTGTAGAATTGCATATAAAAAAATTATACTCATTTATTGAGTAGTTAAAAAATTACAAGAGAGATCAAACTATGCTATGTAGTATCTTCTTTGCACATTTTTAAGACTCCTGTGACCCCTTAACGGACAATTAGAAGGCCGCAGTTACATTACGGAGCTAAATCCAGAGAGATGGTAGATTGATTTAAACTTTAACTGGAACTGCAGTTGGCAGGTCTGCTTTCACATGCCAGGTGCATGATAATGTCATTTACAGTCAAACCCAGTTAACGTGAATTCGCATTAACATGAATTTCAGCTTGAGATGATTTTTAAAAAAAATCTTGGGTTTTTATTTTGCAATGGACGAAAATACGTTAAATTTTTTTTGTTAATTAATATCCGGTCATGAACACAAAAAATAAAGGATTGTTATTTTATAATTATTTAAATTTTTATGGACCATTCTGATTTTCCCTCAAATTATCCTTGAAGAATCGAATTTTATAACATTATTAATAAATTCAAAACTTTCTTTAAAAATGTTTTTAAAAATAATTAATCATAATTTAACATCTTCCAGACGGTTAAAATGAAACTTAGATTAATCCTAGTCGCTGGCCCGGTAGCATATTTCTAATCCTTACATTCAACCGACACTATGTCAGTGACGTCAGGCTACTGGGCGGGGAAATGAAAAGTCTTTATGAAAGTGTCTCCAGAAGAGAATAAAGGGCAATCAAAAAATTGTGATTGCACTGCGAAAATTTACTTAAAGGTTAAATTCGAGATTGTCAAAGAAGACTGACAAATTTTTAAGGGTTCGTATTGATTTTTTCTAACAACATGACTACTATTAACTATCATTCAATAGAACAGAACATTTATTATATCTAATAGACACATATAGCTAATTCATAGAAACATGTATTCTGTAATTTTTAAATCATATTAAATAGGAGAATGAGAAACAAAGTGTTTTATATTATTAATATCAATAATATATTGTCCGTAAATAATTTCTAGTAAAAAAAATATTTACTGAATCCCCAGTTAAGGGAATGTAATTACATTATCACCGGCTTTGTGAAATATATAGAAATACATTTCGAATATAGGCATACATTTCGAATCCGGTGTATTATTTGCGAACATGTTTTAGCAGGGTAAAATGAAGCTTAACTATTTTTAGGTACATGATATTAGGCAGAAGCCTTGAAATCTGTATATTAATTGCACATTCGATTAAAAAATTAAATAAAAACATTTATTTAAAAAAATGGGAGGGGAGTTCTTATTTAATTCCGATGTATTCGGAAAAAGGAATATTTTTAAAAGCTATTTTAGTAAAATTCAAGAATGTTTTTTTTTTTAATGTTTGTTATATTATGCAGGATTTAGTTGCTGAATTTGAATATAGATGGCAGCACGAGCGAACACACGAGATCTAAAATCTGTCTTAGCGTTCAGAACATCTAAAATTATCTAGCTATAATAATCATCACTTCAATTTTTACAGATAAATACCATTTAATATTTTTTCAGCTAATTTTGGTATTTTTTGTGCGCATAATTAAAATCTCAAAACAATGATTAACCCTACAAGACAATATAATTCTTACACAACGCTGAACGCTGCACCAAGACGGCCAATGATTGGTTACATTTATTTCGTTCCCGCCCAGCAAGTCTGACGTCACTGTCATGGTGTCAGTTGAATGTAAGGATTAGAAATATGCGGCCCGGTAACTTTTCGAAAATCACGTTTTTCAAACGGTGTCTTTACCCCCTTGCGATTTTTTTTTTTCTTTTACTCTTAACTTATCTCTATCAGCTTCTGGGTGCGTGCAACATCCCTTTCTTTTTGGATAAGTGTACATTGTTGCCAGAAAAAAGTTTTTTGAAGCAATTTAAAACAAAACTTGCTGAATTTTGTAATTTTCCACCGGTCAGCGACTAGAATTTTACCTGAAACTTGGTTTTACAAGTTCAAGCTAACTGGGTTCGACATGTATTGTTATACTACTAATTGGAACCATCAATTTGTTTTGTTCCCCAATTTTATAAATCGTAACGGAAGAATTCTCAATAACGTGTAAATGAGAACAATAAATGCAAAGAAGGTGCGAGTTTAGCATTAGAGTAACGCATAGAGGTACAAACACGTCATTTACGATGCGGGAACATGACGCCAGGAAAGCGTCATGTAAACCTCGGAATATGACGACACGTGCCCGAAAGACGTCACACTTCACGTGTGCGAGTGCAAGAGCGACTCTCGCGTGTAAAATCGGGGAATACTAAGGCTCTGATACCATCGGCAACTCTCGGAATTTCGACCGAAGTCACTCGACAACACTTCGGAGACACTCGGAAAGACTTCGGGATTTTCCGGACTGCAAACCCGACTGGAAGAGTGCAAAAAAGGTCTTCTGCATTGTAAAGTGCCGAAGTCTTCGTTTCGTGTCCGCTCGAATCGGAACTGAAGCGCAAAGAATCGGACTCCGAATGCGCGCGAAAGAGAATTTTAAATTGAAGTTCGGGAATTTAGTGCAAATTTGTGTGCATACTACACCCATTATCGCAATCACACAACACTCATTCAAAGTTGGATCATGCTAATCCGAAGAAGAACCGAGCAACAAATTTCAATTTTAAAGGCCAAAATAAGGTCTTGAATGTTTCATAATTAATATGTTTTACACGATGAATATAAGTTCAAAGGAGCATCCATAAAATATTTATGTTGCTTATAAGCTGAATACTATATCGCTCAGTATAAAGCAAATACGAGCAAAAAATTTGAATTATTTTGATTTTATAACTAACTTCTTAAGTTTTGAGTTCATTAGTAATTGACACATTACTTTTCATTAACTTTTTATGTGCCAAATTTGTGTTAAATATTGTTTCGCACATTGTGTGAATAATGTTAACACTGAAAGAAAAAAAAATTTAGCCTTTAAACTAAAAATGTTACTTAGTTTTTCTTAACTGTAGAACTGATCCCCTTGCATATCAAATTGTCATTTTTTTTGTATACATATCACCTCAGAACTTGTCTGTTAAAAGTTTGCTGATCCTTTTCTTATACACAAATTTTTTCAGATAATTAAAATATTGAATATTTTTGGTAGCAGATTTTTAATATTACACACGTGTAAAAATATCAATTTGTACAAATTCTATTGGGTGGGGACATACAAAAAATATTTCTATTAAGTTACAGAAGTGTTCATAGTTAAATCAAGGACCAACAAACAGCAGACAAACGATATTACAAAATGTAACTCTTAAAAAAAATTAAAGTCAGTTTTTATATTAAAGGTAAATGTTAAATATTTTTTCTGTAATATCACTTTAATTTTTAAATTAAACTAAGCACATAGAAACTGTTTTTCAGAATTTTCAAATAAGCATTTCCCAATGATACCAAACAATAAGACACAGAATATGATATTAGCTCATATTTTATTTTTAAAAAATGTTGATAGAATAATAGAAAGCTTTAGGTAGAATTCAAATTTTTTATTGCATGAAAATACTGCCGATATATGTTTATATAATACTTCATATTATTAGATTTTGCATAAAATTTATCTTTTGCTTAAAAAAATCTTAACTATAAAACGTTTTTCAAAAATAAAATCTGAGCAAATTTGAAGACTTGTTTGGTAATAGTTTACCAGTACTTCTATATTATTTAAAAAATGGGATGAATGCTTATATATCAACATAAATTTAAATCGTAGTAGGATTCAAAATATTTTAGCATTTCAAATAATTAAATTTTTTGATTTTAAAGAAATTGAAAACAAGCTTCTTTTTCACCACTTGAAAGCAAAAAACTAAAAAGGGAAAAAACCAATTGTTTGTTAAGTATTTTCTGATATTTGATTGGGGAAAAAATATAAGTACTAAAATAGGAAACTCATTTACAGACTAATAAGTTTTAAGATTTTTTAATTAAAAATATCAATTTATAAACTTTAAAGTGCATTTGATTGCAACAAGTATTATTATCAAATAGTAAATAAAAAAACTAATGTTATGTTTGATTATTAATTTTAGAGTAATTGGTTTCTTCCCTTTCTACTAGAAAAATGAAAACTTCACTTACATGGGCGATCCACAGTCGATTTCTCGAATCTTCAAAAACTTACCCAGAATCCACAGAGAGTCCAAGATTTACCAGATTTATCCTTGATCCATACTTGATTTTGAAGAACACCTGCCATCACGTTCCTAAGAAAGTATTTTAGCTTAATAAGCATTGACACAATATAAACATTTTCAAATAAATAAGTTTTAGTATCATAAAATTTTATTAGATTAAAAAATAAAATCTAACTAAACTAATCGGCACAACAGCCTATAAGTGGGCCAAGGCCTGCCGTGGCCATTTCAGCTAATTTTACCAAAGGCTTTGGGGTGCTAGGCATATTTCCTGGTCAAGTAGTAAACCTCAAGTGGAACCCCCAGTGTTTAGTTCCCAAGGCTGCTTGGTCCTCATTTTATCTACCCACTCAAGGGATGAAAGGATGAGTCAACCTTACCCAATTTGGTACTCGGGCCCCTTACCTGTACCATGCCACTGGGCCCCAAATATAATACGGAAATATAATTTTTAACTAATAATTTTAATTGTTTAGCATGGTATCCAAAGACCATTTTGCTAGTGAGAAATTAAGTAAATATTCTATCTAAAAACGTTAATAGTAAATATGTTTAGAAAGTAAAATTAACTACCAAGAAAAACATGAAAAAAAATTACTCATAATATTACCTTCAAATATAATAAAAGCAAAGTTCAATTAGAATTTTCATGGCAAGTAACATCAACGATGTACAGAATATAAAAATGTTCCTCCGAGACCACAATACTACGAAAGGTTTTAACTTTATCAACTTAGATGAACAAGTTTTAAAAAAATTTAAAATGTATGTAATAATAAACGCTCAATTTATTAAGAACAAATATTTTAAACCAAGATATGCTATATTTAAACGCGTTATTGTCCAAGTTAATGAGTGGCAATTACAAGTGTGAAATATTAAACGATGTGTTGTTAATAAAGTTCCGTTAGAATAAAATAATTACTTCCTATGTACTATCATAAGATATTTTAAGAAAATTCTTACTTATATTCAAAACTGTAACTCTAAGCTAAAAGAATAGATATTGCTAAACAATAAATGGCGGTACAAATCAAGCAAATCTTTATCATCGTCAACTGGCTAGTTCTATGTAACTGTAGTGTGTGTAAGTTACAATTTAAGAGGAGATATCAGGCTTTTTAAATTTAAAAGATAAAGAAAACTAAATAAAGCAAAGGACATTATTTAGTTTTAATAAGTGTAGATCAGCTATTTCGCTAAATTTTTTGCATTCAATGTTGAAAATTGTAGTGATAATCACTTTTGACAAACGAGACTTACACTACAGAAAGGATAATTTTGTACGGAATCGGCCAACAAATAATCTTGTCACAAAAAGTCTAAAGTTAAAAAAAAAAAACCTCACACATTTCAAAAATGACAAAAAAAAAATCAATATCCTTGTATAAGTTTTAAAACATACATATTTGACATTTACTAAAAATATTCACAACTATTAATGATCGATTGAATATATTGTCGTTGCACGAAATAGTAAGTTCGAACACAGAGACTGATCAAAGATTCATTTGTCTCATTAAAAACACATAAAAACTCGTTTCATATCCACAAAATAAATATAATGAGCATCAATAATAGATTTAATATTAAACAATTGTAAGTAAAATAAAACTAAATAATAACAAATTTTAACTTACAAATTCAAGGAAAAGAGTGCCGCGTCCTACTTTCAAGCTGTACTTTTCCAAACTGAGGCTTTTGGCGATAATTTGTTGTTGCATTGCCAAGTTGAAAAATAGCGCCAAGTCTTTCGACCAATTAAATTTCGCTAATTCTTCGACTGGCGGATTTCCATTGACTGATAGTCCTAAATATGTTAATTATGTGCTGTTGTGCGCTGCTGTTTCAACCGCTTTTTTGTATTTATCGCCGAAATTTGATCTTTCTTTATGAAGTAGCATTCAATTGAATTGAATTTTGTCGTGCATAAGATTTGACTGACGAGCTTTATGTTAATTAGTTGCGTTGAAAAATAATCTGTGAACTTGAGGTATTTTCCTGTAAATGATTTGGAAATTCTAGAATATTATTCGAGTTAGATGTGTACTTTGTATTTAATTAAGAATTGAAATCGAGTGAGGGAATAATTTTACAATTAGAGATGTTATGTTATAAAAATATGTCGTTCTCAGAAGATAATTAAAATTAAAACTATATTAGTTTTAAGAGGTTTTAGGATATTTAGTTGGTTGGTTGGTAGACATATATATTCAGGTTTGTGTGCGTGATCAGAGACCCGCTTCATTAGGATAATTATAATCGCATTTTTTTTTTAAGTTAAGATAGTTTGATAGAGTTTAGAGATAGTAAGATAGTTTTTGAGTTGCCCGTCTGTCTGTATGTCTGGACGGATAGTTTTGTCGTGTTTGATAGTGTTTGTCGACGATTTTTCCATTGAATTAGCAATGGAATTTAATTTCAAGTCATTACAATCGCTGTTGCAACATCAACAATCGAATGAGAAACTTTATTTATTTAAAAATTAAATAGTGTTGATATGCTGACGATGTCCGTCTGTCACTCTGTCTGGTCTGTCCGTACCTTCAAAAATTAGTTCTATCCAGTCGGATCTTAAAAATTCTTTTTTTGTTTGAAAGGTAGGACCTCAGACACCCTACTTTCATACTTTTTGTCTGTCTGTGTCTGTCCAAACGGACATCTGTCTACTATCTGTGGGCGAATTTCCTAATGAATTAGAATTTCAATAATTTTTTTAATCAGTTAAAAAGCTGTTGCCATGACAACAATTACATAAGAAACTGTATTTATTCACTATTTTAATTTAGTTTAGCCTGAATTATCGTCGCACTATAGCTACACGTGGGCTATTGGCCACGGGCGTCGTATTTTAGAAACACAGTGAAGTGACGAGCCGACACTTGAGTATTCACTATTTCAAATCTACTAGTTTTTCTATAAGAATATCAGTAAGTATCTATAATAATAAAAGAAGGAGTCTGTCTGTCTGTGTGTATGTCTGTGGATCGCAAAAGACCTACTTAGACTGCTCTAAAAAATTCGAAATTTTTAATATAGATTCCTTTTAATACCTTATTTTAGTTCTTTTTTAGAACTTCTTAAGGGGCTGGGGAGCCCAGTCGGTTAGGCACTCGCCTAGCATGCGAAAGGTCCCAGGTTCGGGTCCGGGCATCTCCAAAATAACTTCCGACCTATAAACGGCCCGTGCAGCCAAAAATGTCCAAAGAATAATATACCCCGTGTAAGGGAGTGCACGTTTAATATCTTTCAAAGTCCTAACGCTGCGTCGATGTCGCCCTTAACGGGTGCGTTGGTTGCCTATTTAGTGTCGGCTCGTCACTTGACTGTGGTTGTAAAATACGACGCCCGTCACCAATAGCCTATGCCGATCCGGCGGCGCAGTGGTTAAGACGTTGGCCGTTGGAGCTGCTGTGTCCGGTTCGAATCCCGTTGAGGCATGAATGTTTGTGTTTGTCGAGTATACGCGGAGTACGTGCTCGTTAAATCTGTTGGGTCCGAAAGTCCTGTGGGCGGTCATTGCGCAGTTTCCCACGGGTACAGATCCCTGGTGAAAATTTCCCTCCCCTTCAGGGACATGTCTAAATTGTGGAGGTGGCGACAGTTGGCAGCATGTGTCATTTGTGTATGTGTGTATCTTGTGTTGTCCTACTTGACGATGGGTTATAAGCGGGCCCTTGCGACCAAGCACACAAGCCTGAAAATATATGTCTACCAACCAACCAATAGCCCTCGTGTAGCTCTAGTGCGACGATAATTTAAATCCAACCTAACCTAATAGAACTTCTTGTTCAAACTGATTAGGAGTTTTAGGACCGTTTCCAATATATATGAGTTTCTTTTAATAAAACAACTAACAAATTAGGTTTTTGTAGGGTTGGGTAGGGTTCACTCTTAAAACGAAAGAGTGAAATAAACTCCAGTTGGAGAAATGCATTTTCGACACTGGAAAGGAGTGAATATTAACTCAGACTGAGTTAAAATCACTCGTTTGGAGTGATCCTGTTGGAGGTTTAACACACAAAGGATCCACTCCTTTCGGAGAAGTGCATTTTCAAGACTGGAGGAGTGAAAATTACTCAGATTGAGTTAAATTCGCTCGTTTGTTTTAAAAGTGTTGATACATATATATTCCGGCATGTGTGCTTGATCAGAGACCCGCTTATAAATCTTCGTCAAGTAAGACAGACAAAGAAGGAACTTTTACTGTCACAGAGAGAGAAATTACACCCAGGGCAAAGGCGGGAATCGAACCCGGACCCGGTACAGTGCGCAAACTGTTAACGGAGGCAGCTATCTTAACCACTAGGCCATGAGGTTTTTGTACTCACCGATATTTCTTGCCTAAGTAAAAAGGATTAGTTTCATCGTACTAGAGGTACACGAGGGTTATGGGAAACGGGATTGGTGATTTAGAATCTCGTTCAAGCGATGGGGCCTTTGGGATTAAATTCATGATATACCGATGGCCCTCCTACACTGTAGAATCTTTGTGTGCTATAACAGTTTCAGCATTGTTCCGGGTGTGCAGTGAATTTTTTAACATAGTGACTGGGCGACACTAATGTCGCCCAGTGAAAGAAAAATGTCGCCTAGTAATATGAAAATCAAATCACTGGGCGACATTAATAAATTCCGTAATTTCTTAAAACTCTCGTCCATTTTATCATAAATTGTATATTGAAAAACGAAACATTTGAAGTAAAAAAAAATGTGCAAGTTGTAGCCAATTGTTGTATTGTACTTATTTGTAGTTAAACGTTCCTTTTAACATAGTTTTTAAATGCAAAAATCAAAAATGCCTTTAAAAGTAACTACCAAAACAACTTTTTGAAAAGTTTAAAGAAATAAATGATAAAGTTTTTTTTAAGAACTCTAATACCGTATTGACCCTCGTTCAACTTCACTTGTTATAGAAATAAATGACAGATACCTGTAATCAAAGGCTGAAAGCTGATATCAGAATGAATCTTCTATAATCGGACCAAGTCAATTTCCAAACTATTAACGTGTTAATTGTTTGTGGGGGGGGGGGGTTGAAAAATGTCCCAAAGGGGGACGCAAGGTTGCAAAAGGGCATGTACCAGAGAATAATATTAATTAAGAGTGATCTATATAATACATTAGTTCAAGGAAGGGGTCAATTCCCAAATAATTAAAGTAAAGGTTAAAGTTTTCCTAGGGATTACACCGACATAACAACCTTATTCGTATTACGCAAGCCCCCCCCCCCCCCTCAGTCTTTTTATAAGCAATGTCGCCCAGTTAAAAAATCTTAGAAAATTCACTGCGGGTGTGGGTTCGATTTCCGCCTTCGCCCAGGGTGTAATTGCTCTGTGTCAGTTAAAATTCTGTCTGTGCATGTCTCAGGGGAGATTGGGTACGTTTGTGACAAGGCACGGTTGTGTCCTGTTAGAAACAGTTCGACATAGTTATAATTAAGTTGTTTATGAATATAAAAATGTTTCTATTTACTATTAATGCAACTTTCATCCATCAGCTACCAGGCATACTAACGAATTTATGAGCGATCAAATGAAAAAACTGTCACATCCGTAACCCAGTCTCCCCTACTTGACGAAAGTTTATAAGTGGGTCTCTAATCAACCATAGAAGCTGTAAATACATATCAACCAACGAATACCCAACCAACGAAATCGGAAAAATTACGTGGAATCAAGCTTAGTTTACGCCCGTCGCCAATAGCCCTCGTGTAGCTCTAATGCGACGATGATTCAAACCTAACTTAAGGGGTCATAGGAGTCTTAAAAATGTGCAAAGAAGGTACTACAAAACATAGTTTGATCTTTCATGTCATTTTTGAACTACTCAATGTACAAGTATAATTTTTTATATGTAATTCTACAAGATTTATTTATTATAAAACAAGTTTTAAAATTTATGAAACTTTAGCCAAAACTAAAATAAATGATATTAAACATGAAGCTATTTGAACACATTGTGATTAGGCTTGCGCGGCAAATTGTGAGGTCAAAATTGAAAAAAATTACCAAGAAAATGACTTTATATTGTACAAATATGTACAAACAAAGACTTATACCTAAATTCTCAGCTCAATTTTAATTAGAAATTATTTTTTTAAAAAAATTTAAATCAAAATTTTTATAATTTTTTTAGAAAAAAGTTCTTAAAATAATTTCTAATTAAAATTGAGCTGAGAATTTAGGAAAAGTCTTTGTTTGTACATATTTGTACAATATAAAGTCATTTTCTTGGTCATTTTTTTCAATTTTGACCTCACAATTTGCCGCGCAAGCCTAATCACAATGTGTTCAAATAGCTTCATATTTAATATCATTTATTTTAGTTATGGCTCAAGTTTCATAAATTTTAAAACTTGTTTTATAATAAATACATCTTTTAGAATTACATATTAAAAAATTATACTTATACATTGTAGTTAAAAAATGACATGAAAGATTAAACTATGCTTTGTAGTATCTTTGCACATTTTTAAGACTCCTATGACCCCTTAACCAGTCTAAGTTTAGTGTGCATTATCGTGGACTAGAGCTACACGGGAGCTAATTGGAGAGCTAAACGGGAGCCACTTGCGATTTAATACAAATTTCCACATTAGGGTCCGTTTTTTTTTTCTTTTTTTTTCCTGAGTTGTCGATATCTCTATCCGTGTGCCAAATCGCAATATCATCAGCGTAGCAGGCTACTTTGGCTTTATTTTCCAAGGTGCATCGGATCCTTAAGAATTATTTTTAATTTTAAAAAGGTTGACAACAGCTATATTTTTTTTTAACCGTCTGTCTTAATATCCGGACGGACATCTATCTATCTGTCCCCAATCGACGAATGACCCATTCAATTAGCATTATTTATTTTTTTCTATTCTAACATTTTTTTTTATTTTAGGTGAAACTACAAGATATTGCCTAAGACACTTTCTTAATAAATCATGATGTACTTAAAATGTAATATTTGAAAACTTACCGAAATTATTTTGTAATTTTCTAGGAACCATTGGAATTTAACTTTGATCAAATCCTTTTGATACCGAAAGGAATTTTCCTTCGAATCGAATGGAAGCTAGAAACGACACTCCTTTGGCAAAATAAGTAAAAAAGGGAATGGTGGAAACTGTTATATAATTATTTCAAATGCCTCAGCGTAACTAAACATTATCATCTAATTGTTACTGAAAAACGATGAAGTAACGTACTACACTTTATTAGTTTAGCTTGATTTCATTCTGAGTATCTGGGATGATGACATGTTTTTTTCTCCTCTGGTCTTGTGTCTTTATAGTTGTATTTTAGAACATCAAGGCGGTGAAAAAAGGGCAAAAATGCATTGCTATTTTCTCTGCATAAATTTTTAAATTAACTTTTAATAAATCAAATAATTGTTGAAAAAATAAGAATCGCACTTTCATTTGAAGATATTGTATTTTAAAATAGTTTCCAACCATAAATATTCCTATGTCAATAAAAAAAATGAACTTCTAAAATTTCTAAGTATATTTTATTGCTAGAAAGACTGGTGCATATAAAATAAGGTAATGCCGGATCTAACGATCAGAAGATTGGGGACTTGCACCCGAAAATTGATGAAAATATCGATTTTCGTCTAGTTCCCAAAGTTTTAAAACAAATTTAAAAATATTTTTCGAATATAAAGCTCTTTTTTGATTTCAACTTTCCATTGAATGTTACACTTTCATTTCAGAAATTGATTTTACACAGTTTGCAATATTCCGATTCATACCCGGAAAGTAAAAATGCTATAACTCCAATAAATGTTTATGGAAAGTGATATTTTCTTAAATGTGCATACGAGCATATTGAATATAATTAAGGGTGGTGGAATACTAATAAAATATTTCAGATTTTTTAATGAAATAAAAATAGTATTTTTTCTGAAATTTGGGTGTTTTGCCACCAATATATTTTTTCTGAAACTATGTCTTGCTTCAATCCCTAGTTATTAAGAATGATCAAAAATGCTGCTCACAAAAAGAATGCAATCTGAAGTAGAAGGGTTTTTAATTATATGCCATGATTTCCAAAAATTACTTAAGGTTTCAAATATATAATTTTTTTCAGTTTTTTTATATAAAATCTGTTTAAGACAACTCAAAACGTATTTATCACATAAATATTTATGTCAATCTCAATTTAAAGTAACAAATATTTTGGGTAATCTCTTTAAATAAAAATATTATAAGTGTAAAGCATGTATTTAGCTATTCTTGCAATTAAAAAAAAAGGTAAACACTTATGAAAAATGTTGTTTAAAAAGTTATGCAAAATGTAATAATTATTTGATCGCATAAACATAACAGCCACAAAAGTACATTTTGATTCCTATCTAATAAAATTAGTATAAATAAGATGCCCAAAATAGAAAAACAAAATGGATCTTTTATTTCAACAAATTCATATTCTACAAAATTTTATACAAGAGAACAGAACTTCTGATTTAGTTACACTTACTTGAATGGATAATTTTTTAATAATTAAAATATAATAATGTATGGAATATAAAAAAATTATTATTAATAGATTCCTGAATTAATTACATGTAATGATTATTAATATAGCTCCTGATTAATATATTACTTAAAATTTACGATGCAAGAAATAATTTTTAACAACTAAAAAAACCATTTTGATATTTATAACCTCTAAATGTTTTATTCTTAAGCATATTTCTCAACAACAAAAATGAAGAGTAGATAACTTACACCAAGTACCAATTTTAGTCAAAGCAAAACTTCCTGTACCTTTTGTATAAAATGATGCAATCGCCTCATATGAGAAATACATTGGTCACATGATATGAAATGAAGCATACATCTGTACTGACATGCATTCATAACAACAGTCTTTCAAGTCCATATGCGTGAAGAACAACTTTAAATGAATGATCTATTACTGCTCCATAGTTGCTTCTTTCTGGCCCCCATTGGACTGCTCTTTTGGCTCTTGGTCTGAATCGACTTTTTGCTTCTTTGATGGTCGTTCATCCCCTCTGCCACCTAAATAAAGTAATATTTTTTTAATGGTGATTTTCCAAACAGTTCAGGGTTTGCCCCCACCCACAAACCCCCAAAAAAGGAGGGGGTTTCATTAAAAAAATCCACTTAAAAAAACCAAAATCCACTTTAAAAAAAATAAACCCATGCTCAAGTTGGTTTATTCAAAAGTACTAATAATTAACAACTTTTTGTGATTTTTTTAAAGAAAAAAATATTTTTTATTAATTGGAAAGGTAAACACAGAATAAAAAATATCTACAGTAAAACCGACATTAAGTTTGCAGGATGCAAATGTTCTACGAGAAAAAGTGTAAATGGTTCTCATTTTCGAGTGCGAGAATCGAATAAAAAAAGGTGTTTCACATTCAATAAACAATTTTATTTGTTATTTCAAGACATAAATTTATTATTTTTTATTAGTTTAGCTTCAGTTAGAGTGTAATTTTAATGTCGATTTTGACGTAACAGGGCGCACGAATATCAGGGTCAAAGGAGCAGCCAATTAGAGAAGGCGAAATTTCGGCGCCAGCTGCATTGTTTACCCAGTTTCCTCCGTGCAGTACATTTCTCTGCTGCAAACTTAAGGTCTGTTTTAGTAAAGGTTTAAATATTTCTCTTAATACAATCGACTTTAAATTAGTATAAAAAAAGGATTGCAATTGTTGCAAATTTTAAAAAAAGAACTGGGTCGGTTTTATTTTGGCTTTTTGAGGTTTTATCTAAAATAACACAACCCAGTTTAACTAAGAAAATTTAAAATCAAACAAATATCTTTCACATTTTACATAATTAACATATTTGACTACATCTTTGATGCATTTAAGGTAGGGTCAAGTGGGGTAAGTGTGATTGGGGGCAAGTGTGATAAACAGCTCTTGTAACTTTGGAAGTCATTCTAAAAATCTGAAAGTTTGTAATATATAACATTAGACCACTTATAATTAAACTAAAAAGAAATATTGACCTTATTTTTTGTTTAAAGAAAGTTTTGAGCTTTTGAATTTAAGTGCAACTGTCTTTTATGTGGGTTTTCCTATGTGGGGTAAGTGTGATAAAATGGCTATGGATTTTGAAATGCAAATTTTGTACACTTAAAATTGGAATTCAAACATATAATTTTTTTTCTACATATGTATTGTAGTGACGTGTACATTTCTTGTACATAATTATTTTTTTGTTATGATTTATTTTGTTTAACCAAAAACTGAACTGAAAAGAGTGTTGAATAATTCGGGCGTTCGTTTTGGCGACGCTTTTGACAGAACGGAAAAAATGTAACTGCTATTATAAACATCTTTGTAAAAGCTCCTGAAATTCTACTTGTATAGTGTCTGGTATTTTGTGTTGTCTTGAAATAAAAGATTCTCGTCTAAAAGAGAGTTGCAATGCAAATTACTACAGTATGTTTCTTATAATAATTCACTACCAATTTTAGGATTTGGAATTTACTTGAAGCAGAGAGCGAATTTTCTTAATGAAAAAATTAATGCAGAAAACCTATCACACTTACCCCACTTGACCCTACATACCATCTTACTGTATTAGTAACAAAGGCTAAAGCACTATGTAGTAAAGTAACTACATAAGAATTTTTTTTCAAGCCAGTTACAAAAGTATTTTGTTTCCCTAAACCTAAAAGGTTCTATGGCAGCTACCAGTTACGCAAAAATGATTTACTCAAAAACCAAGTATGACAAGTAACTCGTGTGCCAAATTTGTAGTTTGTAGCTCCTGTAGTTTAAGTTGTACAGTGGTTTCAGTAAGATGGACAATGTTTTTTTTTTTTAGAATCAGCATACTTCCGAAACTTGCAGAAAATATGAAATCTCCTATTTAGGGTTTTTGATAGGTGCCTTATTTTATATTTCATATTATGGAATTGAAAGAAAAAAATATATTAAGACCCATTTGCTACAGTAGGCTCAGAGTTAAAAAGCTCGTATTACAATCAACATAATATTTCTGTTACTAATAACTCATCATTGCCGTTTATCACATTACAAAACAAAGTAAAAATTACAAAATAATATATACAAGATAAAAAAAACTTTGTACCAAAATTAAACAAAACTGCTTGTAGTTTAAAAAAAAATAAACCAACACAAAACAATCACATAGAGGCAATATTACAATTTAAAACAAGCACACAAACCAAAAGATGCCTTCAAGTTTATTTTTTAAACAAAATAAATTATTATTCCAGGATTGAGAAAAGAGTAAACGTACAGATGTAAAAATATTAAAGTGGTGTCCATTTATAAAATAAGCTAAACAAAGTGAATATTCATCTTCAGAAGTTTTTGTTTCATAAAACTGCACTTTTTACACCATTTATGGATAAATGAAAACCTCTTAAGAAATCAAAATTCTTAAAGTTCAAAAAAGATGTTCAGTTAAAGTTAAAATTGAGTTAAGAGATTTGTTTAAACAAAAGTACAAAAATAAAATTTACTTTTAATATTTGTGTGTTAGCAAAAAAGTTAAACTAAATTTTTAGTACTCTGAAAATTTCTATTTATTCCACAGATAAAAAAGAAATGCGTAACATTAAAAAATTATGTAAAAAAATTAACAGACACTTGAACAAACAAAATAACTTCTGATGTGAAGGCAAAGTACTATGCATGCATTGCCACAAATTAATAGAGAATGCACCTTAAAAATACTTATCACTAATCAGGTACAAGTTTGAGAAAATAAATTGACAACTTACCGTCCCTGTTGTGTTTCTTTCCTTTGCCCCAGTTCTGGTTATTGAATCTCCCTTTTCCCTTATATTTTTGATCTAAAGTAAAAACATATGTATTAATTTACACTATACAGAATGCATTTGCAATTACTAGAATAAAAGGTTACCCAGAATCAATTACAAAAAAATTTTACAAATATAATATTAAAAATAATAACAATATACTTACTGAAGTTTTTTCTTGCATTAGCCCTGTTAACAGCAATATCTTTCCAATATTTTTCATCTGCTTCACCTTTACAAGGAAGAAAAAAATAGTATGAAATAAGCAGTAAATTTTAAATAATTTTACTAACAATGCCATTTCAATGGCTAACACAATTTCAATGGACACTCCTACACAGGTGCGAGAAATCACTCCAACCATGATCAAGATGGAACTCCGTTTTACCATTTTAGATTGTCTGAGCAGGAACTGTAATTTACATTTGTAAATTTCAGTCCCTCCAAACAAGGCCAGGTGAAATAGGAAAAAACTTTACACTACCAAATACTTGGAGAATTGAAGAGTACACAGGAAAAACCGATTGATTTTTCAGAGAAGTTTCCTTAGCAGGCCACTTTGGCGATGATAGCGAGTGATCGCCTAAACTTGTGCAAAGAAACCAGTTCCTACCATAGATATCATAGTTAAAGTAATAATGTGGCAGATCACGTGACCTCCAATGCTAACGACGGGACGCGCAAGGAGCTCCCAGAAGAGCCCCAATGAAGTCAGTGTTGTAGGTCACGTGATTTGCCACTGTAGTACTTTAACAACTATCTCTGTGGTTCCTAGCTACCAAGTTCAGACGATTGGCAATCCTGACACTTGGACCAAGCGAAGAAGAGAGAAACTGGTTTTATGCCGCCAAGCAGACAATTGCGGGCGTCCGCCTTATAAATCAATTGCTTCTTCCGGCGCACTCTTCAATTTAGAAAACTAAACTCCCCGGCGCAACAACCTGTTACTGGGCCAAGGCCAGCCGTGCCCATTTCAGTTTTCATGACCTAGGGCTCAGGGGTGAATATGTCCCAGTAAGGTCAGCCTCACGCGGAACCCCAGTGTTTAATTCCCAAACATGCTTGGTACCCATTTTATCGACCCACTCAAGGGACGAGTCAACCCCACCCAATCCGGGACTCGATCCCCGGACCTGTGGCATGGCAATGCAAAGCACTACCACTAAGCCACTGGGCCACCAAACAAGGCCAGGTGAAATATGAAAAAACTTAACACTACCAAATACTTGGACAATTTAGAGCAGAAGCAAATGAATCGGTGAGTGCAGAAACCACTTCAGTCAAAAAAATCCAAAAACCCGTTTTCAATGAAAATAAGCGTAGAAAGGCAAGATGCGTGTTGGGCGCAAAAACTACGTTAGTCTGTTGAGTAGTTCCTTAAATACAGGATGTTTGTTTCGAGTGTTGAGTGCAGAAATAGAGGAGGAGTTATTACGTTTTTTCTCCCTCCTGAAAAATTTGAAATTTGTGAGTGACGTTGTTTCTGCACTCACAGATTCAAATAAATTTGTAAAATATTCAAAATACCTTCAATAAGAGAAAGGGTGACTTTAGCAGAACAAATTTCGATTTTCTTCACGCCGTCCTCTTCGGGAATTTGCTCCATAACGGTAGCAGCAATGCCAGTTTCAAACCTCACAACAGCCTAAAACAAAATAAGTTAAATAGAAAGGCATTTTTAAATTATATTGCATGTTATTTTTACATTATATTGTCTTCAATAATGTTAGCAACAGCTATAAGTTATAAGTTAAGTAGTATACATAATATCTAGTATACAAAATATGGTTAGCTTATTGAAGTGACATTTTCAACAAGTCAGGCTACTTAGACCGAGACCTGCTGCTCAAAGCTCAATAGAAACTTAACTGCTATGAACTATAGTATCTGACCTCCAAAAATAAAAATAAATATTTTAAATGATATTTAAGATTGTGCTGAACTTTTATGAAATAAAACAATAGAACCCTCGTAACCTGCTAAAATATGGCATAGGGTAAGCCGATTAAGCGAAAATCTTACTGTAACACATTTCAAATTCTTAATACATTTCAGATTGCACATATGTATATTCATGATATTTGCCTAATAAATAATTACACCATTGAAATAATAAAACATTTCAATCATTTCATTGTATTAAAGCATTACAACTTACATCTAGTTTGTTTTTTTAAAAAACAGTAATAACCTTTTTTTATGAAGCCTAGAAGTTTGACAAGTTGCCACATAGTTCAGCTATTTTTTTTTTCAGCATCATATTGGAAAATTGGTTTCTTTAGCTTTATTTTACAAAATGGATTACAAAATTAGTTGATTAAACAGAATCCGTTTAAGTGGGAGGCTACTGTATGGCCAAACATAAAAGTCCTAACGTATCCCAGCAATATTCCGATTTGCTTCTCACAAAAGGAACTTGAGGGCCATTAACATGGTAAGTAAAACATTACATACTTACTAATACTAATAAAGATGTTGATAAAATAATTGTTAAATTAGTTATCTTACAAGAAAGTTTTTTATTAGAATAAAAAAAATTCTCCTGAAATTCAAATACGACTCACCTTAGGTTGGCCTTTGCTGTAATCAACGTACACGACAGGGCCATATTTTTCAAACACTTCCTTAATGTCTTCCCTTAAGCAAGTACTTCCAAGACCGACAATTTTTATTAAACAACCAGGAATGAAAGATAAAGCAGAATCCTAAAAACATCATGAATTATTAGCTAGTTAAAAAAACTTATTGGTGAAATATGGAATGAACTAAATATACTACGAATAAAATAATTATACGTCCAAGAGGAGGGAGGGGTATTATGAAAACAATAATTTAAAACTGAAGATTTGCAATTTGTATTAACCCTAAGGTGATGCAGAGTACATATGTATAAAGCAGTCGCCTGACTACCAGGTTTTCCCCAGCAACACATTTATTTTCAAAATTAATTATTTTTAGTTTTACTTAATTTTAAAACAAGGGTTATTTAAAATCATCTGCTACAGAAATAAATTGACAAAAATTTCAAAGAAATTAAATTCAGCTAAAATTTTTAATTTTAATTCCCTGCACTTCAAACAAATAGTGTATCGCTCAGAGTCTAATTTAACCTAATCATAGCTATCATCTTTAAATGCAGGCAAACATTTACAATGAAATTGCTGGTAAACTGGTTTGGGTAAATTAATATCAAATTAGAGCTACTTGAGAGTTTAATAAATAAATGTTAATAATAAAATTTGCTAACAATTCTGTCCAAATTTTAATGTTATTACCAGACTAACCTTAGTTTCACTATCTTTGTTTTTCTCTGCTGAAGCCTCTTCATCTTCATCTTTTGATTCTTTATCTTTTGATTCTTTATTTCCCTTTTCAGCTTCTTTTTTCTGTCTTTCTCTAAAATGATTGAAATTCAACAATTAAAAAATTAAGTTACGATCTTTCTTGTGATACAAGAAATTATAACTGTAATAGATACGTAGTAGAAAACATCTCAATACAGGAGATCAAACTTTCATCTGTACTTAATTCTAAAAAGGAGAGATTGGACCTCCAAATCTTTAATTTATAAGTTCATATTAAATATTTAAAGTATTAAAATGTAGAGCTTTTACATGTGAGGTGGTGTGCTTTTTAATGGCCGAGCTTCGGCTCTGGACCTTAAATACTCTAAAATAATTTTACTGCAATAAATAATCTTCAGACATCCAATCTCTTTTTTTTAAGAACAAGTATGCTTTTCTGTGTAAGGGAAAAACCTTCCTTATGGGTTGCCACACTTTTTAGTAAAAAAAATTCAAGGAATATTCAAGCATACATTTCCATTTTCAAGGACTACAGTGGTGGTCATAATTATAAGGACAATGGAAAAACAGCTAGATCTTTTCGACAAATCACGGTTGAATTATGCGAATGTTATGTCTGTTAACCAATAGTAAATTAAGCATTTTAAATAAGGTTCCTTACAAATATACATAAAATTCATAATTTTAAAACGCGTTATAAAATTTAACATACAGCGAAATTGGACAAAATTATAAGGACAATTGTATTTCTGTAAGTTAAGAGGGTTCATCAGACGCCACCTAGCGGTCGTCTCTCAATAGTAACTCTATGGTAAAATCGTGACACTTTTCGAATGCATATCACAAGTAATTATTGGAATATTTTCACGCGGTTTGTGTCGTTAGACAGATTTTAACGTGAAGATGCATCACCCTTTCGTTATTTTTGTTGAAACTTTTGAGAAAAAAAATTACATAAAAGTTAAACTTTATCTTCATTTTATTAAAATTGAGAACAAAGTATTAAAAAAGTGAAAAATAAGTTACCGAGATTGAACATTTCTGTCTTAAACTAGACTTAAAACTTTGAAATTGGATAATTTGAATTTGAGATATTAATTTAAATGTGAAGACAAGTGCCAAAAAATTGTGCAAAGCCACGCCTCCCGCAAGAACCTCCCCTTCTCAGGGTTCATTTAGTTCGGACAGTACGTTATCAAGGACGGGAAAGCTTCACATGTGGTCTTAAGTGTGGGGGGCCAGGGGGGGGGGACTTTTTCCACCTTTGAAAAGAGAATTTCGCAGAAAAACGCACCGCAGACGCTGGGGGAGGGTGCGAGTACGAGGGTCTTTTTATTTTGTATTTTCTTAGTGCTTTGTCATTTGAACTCATAGCGTTCTTCGCCGTGGCTATTTCACAGCCCAGACTACAAGCTACAAGTGTCGGACTCAGAAAGTGGGGTTTATTTGGTTTTGATGCCAAATGTAGGAATCGCATAAATCAGGAAATGATAGTTTTGTTCTTCTGTTTGATTCATTTTCTTGATTAGAAAAATATACTAGTTCATTCTGAGTTCTTATTACATTTTAAGTTTAAATAAAATTATTTTAATATAATTTTAGTGTATAAGCTATATAATTAGTGAAATAATAAACTTAAAGTTTTCAGAAAAAAATACTATTAAATTATTTCGAAAGAGCGTTTGCTTTGTTCTTGCAGTATGATGTTGTGAACTGCTCAGACATTTTAATGATTTTAAGAAAAATTTTAAATATGGAAAGTTACGTACCCTTGATAGAGCATTTCATCATAAAAAGAAATCGGAACAAAAAAATGTTTTAAAATGTCTCTTTACTATTGTCTAGTGACATTTTCTTGCATTCACATGGAAAAAATGCAGCAGAGTACCAGAAAGTAAAATTTCGAAGAGCGAATCCAATGCTTAAAAAATATCAAATATAATTATACTTTAAATTCAAGCAAACTATTAGCGATTACTGTCGCCTTTCTAAATGGAAAAACTTGGTTTGGTATGAATGTTGAAAAATCCAAGGCTGTTTGTAGAACTCTATATGCAATAAAAATTAACAAACAGCATCAAGGCAAATGGCTCACACAGTAGGAATGTAAAGAAAATGCCAACTTTTATTTATCACTATTCACAACTTCGTTTTAGGAGGGAAAGGAAACAAAGATGTTATGAGAACCAAGAGCTGTGCTTTCTTGTCCTGTATATTGGAGGTTTAAATGAACGCATTTCCTCTATTGTATTTGCACCTTCGTATAAAATGTTTGAAGTTACATATATGCGTATTTCATATTAATCGATAAATAATGTGATGTCTAAAGGATCCTGATAAACCACATCATCATTTAAAAAAGATTATTGTGATTATTCAGAATAATATATGAACGACCAGATCATATATAAATGACATATTTGTTAATTTGCATTTTGTATCTAACTTACTCCTGACAAAATGCTAGTATACAGCTCTTATACGCTGTATACAGGGTGGTTATAAAATAACGCTCGCTATTCGGAGTGCTCTGTAGCTTGAATAATTAATCCGAATGCAACAAAAATTGAAACACTTACTAATCAAGTAGGGGGGGGGGGGGGGAGGGAATAATGGAATCATAAAAAATTAACTCGTCCCTTGACCAGGGTTCTAAATTACGAGGCATAATTGGGTGTGCTGGCCGTAATTGGCTATGCCTCGTAATTTGGAACCCTGGTCAAGGGACGAGTTTCTTTTTTATGATTCACAAAAACGAAACTCGTCTCTTGACCAGGGTTATAAATAACGAAACGTAATTGGCTGTGTTGGCCGCAATTGGCCATAATTGGCTACGCCACGTAATTTAGAACCCTGGAAGAGTAATTTAGAATTTTTTAAGTTAGAAATTATACGATTTTTTATGATTCCATTATTTTCCCCCCTTCTTAATTAGTAAGTGTCACAATTTTTGTTGCATTCGGATTATTCATTCAAGTTACAGACCAGTCTGAATAGCGAGCCCGAGCATTATTTTATAACCACCCTGTATTTAGTTATTACGATGTACGAATATGATCTGCCTTGTAATGATTTTTCAATCTTTATTTTCACAAACCTATAAGGAAGTATAAGGTAATAAAAGTATTGCGATGGGGTCGAATTAGGGTTGGTCGAATCAATGAAGATTTTACGTTCGTGGAAAGAACTGGGAAGGAGAAAGTAGCTCATCAAGCATGGAAACTGACATAATCCAAAAAGGTTTTGAAAGAAGTATGGAAATGTACGGGGTGAGATACAAAACGCATACTATGATTGGAGATGTTGTAGCTGCGGTAAAGGTTGAGTTTTTATGTAGTTCTTGTGACTTCTTCTTGTGTAGTTCTTTGCAGAAAAGCGAGAAATATTTTTAGATTTGCTAGACCGTGCAGCAGAAGAGCGAGAATCACTCCAAACCGCAACAATCGGAATAACTGTCCGATGTGGAAAGAAGAAAGAGAATAACGGCTTCCGAGTTTGGGGTCATCTGCCGTGCACTGGATGCCGGTCAATTATCAAGGCAAAACTGTACAGCCACTTTGACACTTCAGCCATGAAGTAGTTAGTCCGTCCGGCGAGGCTAAAAGAAAAGGCATGCTCTAGTCGACGAACAATCCACTTGGACGGATGTCCTGGCCGATAACCTAATGCAAATCTCAAAGAGCGAAGAAAGCAAAGAAACGCGCTATTTGAGATTTGCATTAGGTTATAGGCCAGGACATCCGTCCAAGTGGATTGTTCGTCGACTAGAGCATGCCTTTTCTTTTAGCCTCGCCGGACGGACTAACTGGCACCGACGCGACGGCATTGATTGTCGAGGTCAAATGCCCTGCCACCTGCGAAAATTTGACTCCCAAAGATGCCGTGTCGACAAAGAAATTTAATTTCAGGGTCTTCGATAAAAAGGGCGAAATAATTGTCAATAAAAAACATAAATATGTTTATTCAAGTTCAGGGGCAACAACGATTAGCCGAAAAAAGTCATTGTTATTTTGTTGCTATGTTGACAAAAAAGGCATAAAGGTAGAGAAAATTCTACGGGACACAATATTTTTTTCTGATCACATGAAACCCCAACTTAGTGAATTTTACCACGATTGACTCTTTCTGGAACTAATTGATCCAAGACATCCATATCAATAACAATTCGCATTTCGCCTTCAATATTAGATGCCCAGAAAAAAAGAACAGAAAAAAAATCGGAAACAAAATAATATCACAATATATACAATAAATAATATAAATATAAAATTCTACACAATATAAATAAAATTAATTTAATATTAAAGAAATGTCGAAAAATCAATCGCCATATTACATGCTTCGTATGTATTACTATCTGCATTGCACCAGTAATATTTGTTTTCTGCTGCGAAATGTGCATTATGCTTATTTTCATTGTCAAAATCCCAAAACCATGCTTGCTATACTATTTAAAAAAAAAAAATCCATAAATTTTTTTAGGCTATATACACGGCTTTATATTGCTCCCTTTCCCTTATAATTTTAATGCTTTCTTGCTTTATTCCTTTTAATGAACCTCTTGTGTATAATTTTTTTTTCTGGTTGTATGTTCAAAACGATATTTGCTACTATATGTATATTTGCTTGCCTATATGCCTTGCATTGTAAAAGTATTATTGTGGACTAAAATTAAATGTATATATTTCTTGATTTCTAACTGCACCCTACTATAATGCGTTCGCGATTCTTATTTGTGTATTTTGTATAAATAGATATTTACCATTGATAACGCTTATTGTTCTCTTCAAAAATGACTACTTTATATTGCTCCATTATAAATTTGGCTTATTCATTTTAGCGATCCTTTTGTGTATTATATTTGTTTTGGTTGTATGTTCAAATCGATATTTACTATATTTATAGAGCTAACTAGCTATCCTATATGTATGATTTCCATTGTAAAACTGTTATTGTGGACTAAAATGCATATATTTTTTTGTTCTGTAAATGCACCCTACTATAATCTGTTTGAAGATTTTTATCTATGCATTTTGTGTTTGTTAGTTTTTCATTTGTTATATAACATGTTCCTGATAAAGCATATAACAAATATCTAGATTTGTTTTGAAAGAAATTTCATTTTTACCCCCATGTTATTATTGCGTAATCTTTACATGTCATAATTTAAACTGCTGTTGATAATGCTGCTTCACCCAAAATGTTACTTTCTTACATTACATTAAACTTGATTATTTTTAAATGATATATATATATATCGAACTGCGTCTATTAAAACTTCTTATTTGATTCGGTTTTTTTATGAAAAGATAATTAAACTGGTAACGTAAATAGATTTTGAGTGCTGTAAGGATTTATTTTGTTACTGTTTTCTTCCTTTGTACAAAAAGGACATGCAAGTAATATTATTATTAGCTGTGAAATTAATATTATTACTGTTATTTACAAAACCCATTAATATTTTTAAATTGTATACTGTTTAGCTGTTCAAACGCGCTTTCTTAGCTAAAATATGAATGCCTAATTCTGCTCCTTGCAAACTTTATTTTTCAATCACGTCTCTATATGTTTTCATATTTACTGTAATTGTTCTCGATTGATTATCTACTGATGACGAGCCTAAAAAATCTAGCAATTTGGACAATTATTAATATAGTTCACAAATATCTACAGCCTTTCAAGTAGTTTTCTAATCCCCCCCTCCGTCAAAATATCATTTTTATTTTGTTTTGCTCTTTCTTCAAATACACTAAAAACCTGCTTTTCAGATGAAAACAACTAAAACAAATTACCGAAAAAACAACTATATTTTTGCGAAATTTTTCTATTAGAAACCAAATTCTCACGTGTAATAGATGATATTTTAATAACAAAATCCCACCTAGGCACCCACTATGAAAAACGACTCTAAAGTTACCCTGACTCTTCTTTTAGGCCAAGAACTGAAGAACTGGTTTCGTTATCTCGTAAGCTCGGTTGCTTGAAGGGAAGATAGGTGAAATGGCCAGATCATTGAGTATTGAGGACCAGATGTCCCAACCCCCCCGGCCGGTCACCCCTCACTTTCTTAGAATCGGAGGGTTGAAATCCCCCTTGTCTACAGGCATGTTTGATTGACGGAGTCAATCATTAAGTTCAGTTATGTGGTTGGTTGGATTTGGGAAAGGTTGGGTCTTAGTGAGGTCAGTAGCTCCACCCACTGAAAGCCAGTTTCTGCTGGACTTGTGGTCATATCTTAGTTTCGAGATCACTATATAGCCATCTTAAATGCATAAATTAGCAAAAAATTAGCAAAGTTTCGGCTTGTACACGTCATTCCATCGTGTTAAAAAGATTATGCGAGTGTTTGAAATTTTCATAACACTTATATTCAACCATCCCTAACAGCCATGTGACAAGTATGCGACGAAAAGCGATATCACATACAAGTCACTAAGATCGCTGCGATATCACATTTAAAGTCACTTTTTTGTCACATAGAAGTTGAATGTCCGCTTTTGTTACGTATCTGCTACGTAACATGGATATCGATGATATCGCAGCAATGTCGCATTTTGACTTGATTGTGACATAACCGACTTCTGCGACCAGTATGTGATTTAGTGATGAACATAATATTGCAGCAATGTCGCATTATGACTTACATGTGACAAAACCGACTTCTGCGACCAGTATGTGATTTAGTGATGAACATAATATTGCAGCAATGTCACTTTTTGACTTGTATGTGACACAACTGACTTCAGCGATCAGCATGTGATTTAGTGATGAACATAATATTGCAGCAATGTCGCATTATGACTTACATGTGACAAAACCGACTTCTGCGACCAGTATGTGATTCAGTGATGAACATAATATTGCAGCAATGTCACTTTTTGACTTGTATGTGACATAACTGACTTCAGCGACCAGTATGTGATTTAGTGATGAACATAATATTGCAGCAATGTCGCATTAAGACTTACATGTGACAAAACCGACTTCTGCGACCAGTATGTGATTTAGTGATGAACATAATATTGCAGCAATGTCGCATTGCGACTTATACGTAACCTAGATGACTTTCGCGACGAACTTGATAGCACAGCAATGTCGCATTGTAACTTGTATGTGACTTAGGTGATTTTCGCGACGAGTATATGATTTAGTGTAGAGAACATGTCACAGCAATGTCACATTGGGACTTTATGGGATCTAAAACAAATTTCCCACGAGGGCGACACAGAATAACTCTGACATGATAAAAAGTAGCTTAAAAGCATCTTCTTTGAAAACAATGCTACAACTTAGAAATTGATAGTACTTTATATCAAAAATAGAGGCATGGGGAAGTTTTCTTTTCGTTATAAGATTAGATTACCTTTAAACATTCGATTAGAGCCTATCGTAGCCTATCGCCATCTTGGTTCTTTCCGATGGAAGGGAAGCCCGAAGTTAGATAAGTATCACTGCGCGAATAGCTGCCCCTTTACTTTCAACAAGAAAGTAGTTCTTTTAGTTCCTTCGTTATTTGAAGCTTAAAAAACGGATATGTAGCAAAATAAGATACAGATTAGAAACAACTTTGTTTGATAAAACTGCTGCTTTTTCGATTCCCTTCCTTCATTTCAATAAACAGTTTTTGCTTTGAAAAATGTGTTGCTTGCTGCTCTGCTGCATCGCACGGGATCACAAGCTTGTCACATTGGGACTAGGGAATTTTGTCACAAGATCATATTGCAGCTATGTTGGAATAGGACAAAAATAGGATATCACATACAAGTCACAACACAATGCCATTGCAATATCACAATGTGATATCACTGGAATATCACATAAAGTCACATTGTGATGGGGATTAAAGCGACATCGCTGTGTTATCACATACACATCACAATGTAATGTCACTACAAGAGCAAATCGTGACATCTGTGGGATATCCCCATTGTGACTGGGATTTAGATGACATCACTGCGATATCACATACAAGTCACAATATGATGTCACTGCAAGATCGCATGGTGACACCCCTTTGATATCGCATACCAGTCGCATTGTGACTGCGACTTACACGATATCACTATGATGTCATATACTTGTCACATCGCGACTGTGACCTAGAGTGACAAAAAATTACGTTGCAGCGACGTAACTGTGACAAACCGGGCTGTTAGGGTAGGTACAAAGCTTTCAGTGTTTGAAAAAGGAAAATTAATCGCTTATAAGAATTCTGGACTTACCGGACATGAAATAGCATTAAAATTGAATAGATCAAAGACTGTAATATATAATTTTTTGAAAAATCCTCGAAATTATGGAAAACGAAAACACCCACGTAGGCCATTTTCTGTATCTCTGAGAGATAAAAGACGAATTATAAGTAGAGCTTGCTCTAAAAAACAAACATCGACGGAAATAAAGCGTGAACTGAACTTGAACTACAGTGCTCGAACCGTTCGCCGTGTTTTACAAAATGCGAAACAGGTTCGATACGGAAAACTGAAGTCACGACCCCCTCTTACAAAAACCCAAAAGAGACTGATAATGGAGTTTGCTAAAAAGTACATTTCTATGGGTGACAAATGGAATGACGTTGTCTTTTCTGATGAAAAGAAGTTTAACCTAGACGGACCTGATGGTTTTAAGTATTTTTGGTATGATCTTCGCAAAGAAAAAGAAATCTTTTCAAAGCGTTCATATGGAGGCGTCTCGGTAATGGTCTGGACAGGTTACGCAGCCTCTGGAACTACAGAAATAGTATTTCTTCAAGGGAAAATGAACTCAAATAGTTATGTTGATATGCTGGGTGACAAGCTCTTGCCACAAGCACCGTTGATAACCAGTGGTGATCATTTATTCCAGCAGGACAATGCATCAATACATGTATCCGCAGCTTCAAAATCATGGTTTAACGCTAATTCTGTAAAACTGTTGACTGATTGGCCACTTAAAAGTCCCGATCTGAACCCAATCGAGAATTTGTGGGGTATTTTGGCGTATGAAGTTTGCAAAAATGGCACTCAATACCATAACAAACGAGAACTGATGTCATCAATTGAAAAGGCATGGAAAAATATCCCTGCGAGCACCCTAAAGAAACTAACGAGCTCTATGACGTCAAGATTAATTAAAGTAACTGAAAATAAGGGTGAACTTATTAATTATTAATTGTTTGGACTTGAAAATTTTAAATGTCCTTATAATTTTGTCCAGTTTCCTAACAATGCATTTTTTGTTTATTATTTTTATAAACTCAAATTTTCTAGTTTAAGTTTTTTTATTGTTCTTAAATGATTTATAGCATAAAGAAGTATTTTATGTCTAAATACATTTTCATTTAATTCAGAAATAAAAAATTTCTGCTCAATTTTCAGTTGTCCTTATAATTTTGACCACCACTGTATATTCGAACATGCAGCATCTAAATTTCACGATTGTTTTAAAAATTCATTAAATAAGAGCTCTCTAACTTTCAAATGAACTTAAATATGTGTCATAAAATGACCTTTTAGTTATCAAAAATACCATCAAAATAACATACTTTGCCTTTTTGAATTATACATAAACAATGAATCAAAAAGTGAAATAGGAACTGATTCACATTGAAAGTGTTTAAGTCAAAAAAAAATTTTCAAGCACTTTTCAAGGTTTTCAAAGACTGTGGCAACCCTGTATATAACTGTTTACATCATTTACTTACGCTTTGAGGTTTTCAAAAAATACGTCCTTTCTCTTTATGTAATCTTTCCTAAGAACAAAAAAAATCAATAAGTAAGTAATCAAAACATAAGCATAGATTAGCATTAACATAAATTAATTAAAAAAATCACTCACCTTGTTTCCTTCAACAGCTCAGTATTTTCATACTTCAATCCTTTGTTAGCCAAAAACTTGTCGGCATCTTCTTTTGTTTCAAACAGGACAAAGCACGATCCCTAAAAAACACAAATATGTTCATTCAGTTTCATATTTCTTACTACCGAGTTTCAGATTTTAGTTTTTTTGATATTTTCAATCACAAATAGCAATTACCCATCTATAATCAGTAGTTACAATAGATCTAATCTTTAGCTTTAAAAAAATGCGCATAAAACTAAGGTTGTTTATAAAAGCTTTTATATTTATTAAAATTTATGTCGAAGTGAAACTAAAATGACAAATGTCTACATAACTGCCTTTACAACTTGGGGCATTTTAAAAATACTTAGGGCAAATACCCAGGCTATTGTCTATTTTATAAATATTCAGCCTACTGAGTATAGCCTGAACAACAGCTATTACAAATTAAGTATTTAACACTTCTGCTGGAGGTGCGTTAGGGCATTAAGAACTAAGAATTTGATAATGCTTATTTCCATGTCTAAGTGAAACTAAAATGACATGTATACATAAATGCTCCTTACAACTTGAGGCATTTAAAAAACACTTAGGGCAAATGCCCAGGCTATTGTCCATTTTATTTAAATATTTAGCCCACCTGAACCACAGCAATTACAAATTAAGTACTTAACACTTCTGGGGGGGGGGGGGGGGGGGGTTAGGGCATTAAGAACTAAGGATTTGATAATGCTTATTTCCATGCTATGTTATGCAGCAAAGGGTTTCATGGGTGTGTGTACATGCATTTTAATGGAATAAGTAGGTCAGGTATATATAAATAGCTTACTTTAAAGGGTGTATCCTTTTGCAACTTGCGCCTTCTCATTGTAACATGTTCAGCTTTATATTCTTTAAAAAATTCTAGCAATTCATCTAGTGTACAAGTTTTCTTAAATCCTTTCTAAAATAGAAAACATATTATACTAAAGTTCCAAGAGACAGTGTTATACCTTTAAATAAAAAGGAAGAAACAATCATAATTTGTTAAAACAGATAATGCTCTTGTACTTTAACAGTTAAATTTTTGTGGTGTACAAGATTAGAAAAAATTAAATTTTAATTGGAAGAAAAATATAAAGAAATTTAGCTGGTAGATCAACCAAATAAAATTATTCATAGAATAAATAATTTAATTAAAGTAAGATTTAAAATAGCACATTAGCATAAATTCACAAGACATAATTCTTAAGTGGATATGAATTTCCAGAGAAGGAAATAAGTCCCCAATGTTAACTCATGGAGCAATTGGGTAGGGTAGTTTACCATTACTAGCAAACAATTTTTTAGCAATTTTGTTGGTATGCTTAGAAATCGATACACCACCACGTTGGTAGCAAATTCTGGAATATTCTGGGTTCATACGATACTCTATAAGAGTGAAATTCAAGAAATTCAAAGGAACTTTTCAGGAGTTCAGCAATGTAAATTCAGTACAAGGAATAAAATTGAGTATGTTAGAGTATTATATGTGACTTCACTGAACTTCAAACGATGAAACAGAAAGCAAAAAAATCTTCTGAAGTTTTGTGTGGTGCATTCTGGGACATTAACTAGCATCACCTCACCATGTCCAAACTATTTTTCTGCTGTGCATGCGCACTAGACTTATTCCAAATAAAGCATAGGTGAAAAACAGCAGGGAAAGGCATAAACAATTAATGTCATAAAATGTATTCAAAAGAGGGAAAATAATATAAGGATACGAGACATAAATTTAAGGAGCTATAAGGGTCCTTAAAAAAAATGAAATTCAGGAGTTTTTCAGGAGGAGTACGAAAGCTGAATATTGTTTTTAAATAAAATGTTAATCTACCATAAAGCATCTTTTTCTTGTCGGTGTCGGTCTATAAAAAGCATTCTGATTAACTTAAAACGATTTTAAAAAAGCACATACATGCATCTTATTAATGCCTAAGCATATCAAAAAGTTCAGGAACAACAAGTAAAAAATTATAGAAGTAACTCATTAAAAAAAAATCCAATTTCTCCACAGCATAACATTAGGGGTGTCAGCTCTGCTTTAGGAAATTCATGTCTCGTTAAACAATTGCAATAAACATTAATTAAAACATCTTAATTTTTATATTTTAAATAGATTTTTTACCACATATAGTGTCCGTTCTTCTTGGGCCTCTTTGCTGGCATCAGGAAGAGGTTTCTCAACACTCCTGCGAATTTTCGTGCATTCTTCATCAACCTAAAAAAATGTTTGTGATTAGTCATCAACCAACATGAAATGCGCCTTTTAAAATATTTAAAAACAACAGAGAAATTACCTCCATCAACTGATTAGGGGACTTTTTCAAAGCTCCACAAATGACTTTGTAGTCTTCAGACAAGCTCTAAAAATATAGTTCAGAACAAAAATTTAAGCAGGTAAAAAAAAACAAGCAATACCATACAATATTTTCCTTTAAAGTGTCACATGTACATATTTATACATACATAATAGATAAATTGTGTCTGTACACAGTCCATGAGAAAGCCCAGCCACTCACAAATTTTCCTTTGTGTAGTCAAAGCAGTTTACTTAACAAGATTTAACTGATTTGATATATATAATTTTGATTACATTAATTTTGATACATGGGACATGGATTTATACATTATAAGGATGTGGAATTAACAACATATATTTTTTTTTATATTTAGTATATAATTATTGTTATATTGAATGCAAAATGATACAATAAAGCAAATTAAACCATTTCGAATTTAGAAAATATATTAGTTCAATGCAATTGTTTTAATAAAGTGTAAAGAAATAAACACTCACTTTCAATCGCTTAAATAAGATCATAGTATCCATAGGCACCCCTAGAGATAAGTTAAGAGAAATACAAGAGCAAGACACAAAATACAAATTAAATAGTTAAATACATTAAATTAATTTACAAAACAAAATTGACAAAAATCAAGCATTAAGGAAAAGGATACAGCCATCATCCAACTTAATCTGTTCTCTCAAAAACTTGTCTTTAGACAGATTGAAGTTTCCAAAGTAATACTGTAAAATAAAGGACATGATATAGTTAATACTGCCTTGGACAGAACAGATAAACTGCAGCAACTTTAAAACATTTGTCAGTTTTTTGGAACATCTGGCATCAATTTAACTCTTATTTGCATGTGCTGAAAATTGTGGGCGATTTTCATAAAAAAGTTAAACTTTTTTGTGGAAAATTTCAGTTAGTATTTATTATTCATGTTTTTTTAATGATTGATGAAAAATTAATATCACAATTGATGTTAACTCCTACTTTAATAGTAAAAACATAAATTAACCTGTTTATTACTTTTTTTTATATGAATATGAGGATATATATATCCATAGATAGACATACGTGCATAAATACAGATACTAGATCTGGCAATACCCGAATCAAAATATTCATTCTTTGAAAGAATCGCTAAGAGGAACATGATTGATTGAAAAAATTTTAAAACAAACGTTTCAAACCAATCTCTACTAAGGGAGAACTAAGTAAATGTTTACCCTTTCCCTAGAAAAACTAGGGAACCAGACAAATATCAAAGAAAAAAATTAATTGATATAACTTCGCTAAATGTGGTAAAACTAGAAAATTTGCTAAGGGGGCATCCACTTAGCCAAATTACACTTTCAACATAATTACACTTTCAACATATTGTAACTTCTGACACCAACAAATGACCAAGTAGGACACCTAACATTGATAGATCATGGAAGTATCTATAAATTATAGGCAGAGGATACGCGCATGAGCACCGTTAATGCATATCGCAATATCTTTTCATCCATTGTTTTCCCCTTTTTGTTCTTTCAAATATATTCAACCATATTAAAGCAGAATAGCTCACCAGCCTGAAATGTTAAAACAAATCCCCCCTCCCACTACTGTTAAGAGGGTTATTTTGAAAGACCCTTCCACAAATTGCCCCAGTTTCAATAGGAAGCTTCTTTCACTTAACTACAATTAACAATTGCAAGGAAGGGCCATCCGTTATATACTATGTATGGATATACGTGACATCCATAGCCAAAGTAACGCTTAGACACGCCCTTCCAAAAACAGATAACTACTGCTGTCCGTTGTCACACAAGGGGCTATCACCGATGGCAAGGAGTTGAGAACCTCACAGAATAGGGGAAAACCAGTGAATGTTAAATTAACGAAACACGAAGGACGTTTATAAACAAATAGTAATTCTTTCGGAACCTAAAAACAAATTTGAGGCAATTTCCAAAAAATCGAAAAAAAATTGAAATTTCTTCTTGTGTATTTCAAAAGATTGTAACTTGAGTGTTTGTTGTAAGCAATAAACCTTGGTTTTTGGATAAAATTAAATAAATTAAATGAAGATTGCATACTTTAATTTTAACAATTAAATTAAACTACTGTTTATAAAATTTATTTGAATATTCAAGCAGTTCAGTAATGATACTTCTTAAAGAGAACAACGACCGATTTTCCTCAGAATGGAGGGTGGTTGCACCCAAGAAGTTTTATTGTACTAATAAACCTCAGTTATGCGTGATTACTACCCATGCAATGCTTATACAGTGTGTGTGCGTAAACACTTTGAAAATACTAAGTCATTATATTTACTTACCTCAACTTGCCGTATAATCTTCTGCTCCAAATCAGAAATTTCATTGGAGCCATCATTTTTTGCTATTTCTTCAGTGCCCATTTTAACAATGTTTATGAACAAAGAATTCAAGACTGGATTGATACAATTTCTAGAAGGAAAATATGTTTAGAAAAGTATGCAAAAAAAATTAAAAAAGTTTTAATGTAAAGCCAGTAATCCATTCACGCTGTAGCTATGCTGTAGCTGGATTTTGTGACGTAACTGTCACTAGTACGCATGCGAGCGTGGTCAAAGCTGTACTTCTGAAGCTGGATTTTTTAATCGTTTTCCAAGCGATATCAAAGCTGTAAATTAGTTTCGGGCATGAGCAGTCATAAGTCATTTAGTTTTTAATTGTCCGTGGTTTTTAACTTAATATTCTTGTTTGTTTACTTTTTATTGAGAGAAATAACCTATAAGTCAAGAAACTTCCATCCACGCTACAGCAAATACAGCAAATGACGTCACAAAATCCAGCTACAGCATAGCTACAGCGTGAATGGATTACTGGCTTAAATAAGCATTGTATTGGAGGCAAGAAGGAAGGCTAATAGAATGCTCCGATACATTAGAAAAGTCATCACTACCGAATCTAACAATACTATTTTGACTTTGTACAGCGATAGGTGAAGAAACATCTAGAATTTCATGCTCAGTTTGGTTCACTTTTTCTAAGAAAAAGATAGGGATCTGCACAAATAAGTTGAACATAAGGCATCAAAAAAGATTAAATGTTTACCAGGGATTTAATTACAGCTTCAGATGTTTATAATTATAGGTTAAGACCTTAAAACATGTATTCCCTGGAAAATAGAAGAAGTAGTATTAAGTTTTCCAAATTCATCAAGGAGAGAGACATGGAGATTGAAGGGTTTAGGTCTGAACTTAAATAGTCGAACGAGAGGACAAGGTAAAAAAAAAACGACTTTCAAGGGGAGGAAATAAAGTAATTTTATAATGGAGTTATCAACGAGTGGAAAGCTTTACCAAAGCACGCATGTATTCAACGAACTTTGAAGTTTAAATAGTATCTTAATATTTATTGGGGAATAGAAGAAAATTAGTAAGCTTTTCGGACCAACTTTCGTGAGCTTCTAGCATATTTTTGGTCGTCAATTTTTGTACTTATATACGTAAAAAACCTCAACAATTTAAGCCGGTGTGTGCAGGTTTGAGCACACGTGGATATGTTTATAAAAGATCAAAAATATGTACAAGAGAAACTAAAGAATACAATAGCATAAAAAATACTTACATGTCTTCAGTTATTGGTGTAAAAAAAGATTTTACGCATAGAATTTTAGAAGTAGTTAATAAAAGTTAACAACTTTGGGCGAAAACGTGTGCTCCTTCGCATCTTCGGAAAACCAATAACGTCAGAAGGACATAGACGAATTGCAAAAGTTGTAGCGCCATCTATCTCATCGATACTTAAGCAGAGACCGATTTGAAAATGTTCGATTTAAATGAAATATATATCCCTTTCTTTACACCTACTCTCCAGTATTGGTTAATTTAAGAAAAATTTCACTGTGCAAATATTTTTTAAGTAAAATATTTCTAAACTAATTATATACAATACTGGAATTTGTTTTCAATCAATAATTATTGTATTACATATTTAGAAAATATATATATCAAAATATAATGTAATGAAGGATTTCACTTAAAAGTACATTAAAAGTAATTTGAAGCATTTTACAAATTTCTCTTTGAAACCGATATTTTTTTAATTCTTTCATTTATTTGGAATAAAATGAATAAAACAGTTTGCATATACAAAAAATAATTTATTTTAGTTATTTAATTTCTTTTTTAAAAATAAGAAAATGGAAATTGTACTAAAAAATGAAGTTATAAAAGATTCATTAAATTTGAGTAGCATTGTGCCCGCATAGTGTAATACATTTTATTTCCTACAGCTAAATAAATTATTAAATGATTGAAAAGTCAGATAATTTTCAAGCAAAAAAGGTACACAAAACTTTAATTTAAAACAAATTTTATATTTTTTTACAACGAAAATATTTTCATGATCTTTATGAAAAAATATTAACTGATCATGAAAAATACATATATTTCAGTAGATTCGTTAGTACAATAATAATATAAAATAATTAGATGCACAATATGAAGATACAAAGAAAATTTCTTTAAAAAAAGGAAGGAATAACATCAAATTGATGGCCTTGTAACAACTAAAATGAAACTTAATAATCTAAAAAATTTCAATGAGGCTAAAATTTCAGTTTATAATCTGGATATATATCAAGCTTGAAGTTGGTGAAAAAAAATATAAAATTTTACTATTTATGTATATTCATGATTAATTATATAAAATGGTATATAATACATATATTATATAAAATGCAGTATGTGTCATGTAATTAGACATAAAAAAAAAGCTTAGAATTAACGACAGTTCATACAATTGTAAATGTAGTTCTCATTACTAAAAGCAACTTCTGTGATCTTTGTACATTTTTTGTGGTACCATTTTTTATAAGTACTGCACTGCGCCATTCGCATATTCAAATTTGTTTTCTCGCCTTTTTCATTGGGTCTTCTGCACACACAGTACTCCTGTATCTGGATATCCTGCATTTTGTTTCTTTTCCGTGCGTTTAACAGTTTCAGGAAATAGGGTAAAATGTCCATTTTTCAAACATTTCTTTAAAGAATGAAGTATCGTAAAGATGAAGTATCGTAATTTATCTCTGAAGGGCAACTCATAATGACAAAAGCCGATACTTAAAAATTACAGTTATGCCTGTGCAGAAGCAAGCAAAAGGGAGTAATGATTGTGGAGTGTTTGCCATAGCATTTGCTGTTTCCCTGGCAAGGGGATGTTGTATTATATACCATTTTATATAATTAATCATGAATATACATAAATAGTAACATTTTATATTTTTTTCACCAACTTCAAGCTTGATATATATCCAGATTATAAACTGAAATTTTAGCCTCATTGAAATTTTTTAGATTATTAAGTTTCATTTTAATTGTTACAAGGCCATCAATTTGAAGTTATTCCTTCCTTTTTTTAAAGAAATTTTCTTTGTATCTTCATATTGTGCATAAAATTATTTTATATTATTATTGTACTAACGAATCTACTGAAATATATGTATTTTTCATGATCAGTTAATATTTTTTCATAAAGATCATGAAAATATTTTCGTTGTAAAAAAATATAAAATTTGTTTTAAATTAAAGTTTTGTGTACCTTTTTGGCTTGAAAATTATCTGACTTTTCAATCATTTAATAATTTATTTAGCTGTAGGAAATAAAATGTATTACACTATGCGGGCACAATGCTACTCAAATTTAATGAATCTTTTATAACTTCATTTTTTAGTACAATTTCCATTTTCTTATTTTTAAAAAAGAAATTAAATAACTAAAATAAATTATTTTTTGTATATGCAAACTGTTTTATTCATTTTATTCCAAATAAATGAAAGAATTAAAAAAATATCGGTTTCAAAGAGAAATTTGTAAAATGCTTCAAATTACTTTTAATGTACTTTTAAGTAAAATCCTTCATTACATTATATTTTGATATATATATTTTCTAAATATGTAATACAATAATTATTGATTGAAAACAAATTCCAGTATTGTATATAATTAGTTTAGAAATATTTTACTTAAAAAATATTTGCACAGTGAAATTTTTCTTAAATTAACCAATACTGGAGAGTAGGTGTAAATAATGGGATATATATTTCATTTAAATCGAACATTTTCAAATCGGTCTCTGCGTAAGTATCGATGAGATAGATGGCGCCACAATTTTTGCAATTCGACTGTCTTTCTGACGTCATTGGTTTTCCGAAGATGCGAAGGAGCATTCACCGAATGCGATGGATGATGAAAATATAATAAATATTACCTCACTTCACTTCATTCATATTATGTTTGGGTCTTTCTTGTTTATAAAGAAGAAAAATATTCTGTGAATTAGCTTGTTTTATATGACGCACCCTTCCTACATTTCCTCTTATTGTTACTCAATTTGGGGCTTAGAGCCATGCAAAAAATTAATAGAAAATTAAAAATTTAATAGAGGAAGTAATTGCCATAATAAAAAAAAAACTCAAACAGAACTCTTCAACTACTAATCTGTGCATTCGTCATTTCATTAAGTGCTAAACTTTACTATTTAATTAAATTAGTATTTAAAATACTACATCTAGTTGTTTAATTAATTACATTAATTTACACAAATGCTTTAAAACCCCTTGATTCGATTCCATATTGGCGTGGGCAGGTAAACTTGCGTAATCACAATAATGAATTAGACTATTTTTTCTGTAAAAAAAGTCTATCATTGTAATTTCTAATAGATTAGAGTAATTGAGTTCTCACAATAATTACCTAACTTATTATGTTAGATACTGCAGTTTACCTGCCAAAGGCAGCATATGGCTCTGAACTTTGAGTAAGAACGGGGTCAAATAAAAAAACCTTTTGTAAAAGAAATATGACAGCCTAAGGAATAGAACTAAATTTAAATTCAAGTTAAAAACCATTTAAGGAACATAAATTTTGGTAGCACAACAGAAAAAAAACCATAAAAATACTTTTAACTGCTACGAACTAATAACAATATTTTAGAATAAGTGCCTGAGTATACAATCAATCAAGGAGTATAACTGTTTTGCAATTGAATGACAACTTTGTACAAGTTTAAAGGGTACTGCAAAGAAAAAAAAATCGCTGGTACAACAAAAGCTTTTGCATGAAATTATTTTTGCTCAAAATGCTTGAAATATTCTGTAAAGCTATATATATAAGGATATTTTTAATGCGTATCTAATGACCCATAATAACTTACCAATGCTCTGTGGAGAAGTTTTAATAAAATAGTTCAAGCACTTGATATAATACTATAATTATTTTAACTAATATTCATTCCCATTGCTGTTAAGTCATATTACTGTAATAAAGTGTATTTTGATTGAATTAACGTTGCACAAGAGCTACACGAGTAATAAAGTTTTAACCAGTACATTGTTTTTCAACTTTTCTTTAAAAAAAAAAAAGCAACTGCATTCATATAAAAAAAAATTTCGGTGAAATTTAAACGGTACAGTTGAAGAATAAAATACATGTTTTTAAAAGGAAAATATTGAAATTTTAAAACAGCTAAATTCAGGTTAAAGATTGATAAAAGAGGGGTGTAACGTAAAGAACAAAAAGTTAATATTTTGGACACACTTAAACTGCATGTTCATGTTTCAGATGAAAAATTACTTTTAATCAACACAATCTTTAAAAAAAAATATGCATTTAGATTTTGAATAACTTAGAGATGCATTAAAATCATTTATAAAGCTGTGAACTTTTTATTTGCATAAGTATTTTAATGCAATAAAATGTCTATCAGTATTTTTTTAAAAATCAGATTATGAAAGCTACTTCTTAATATTATTACACATTATTTGTATAAATTAATGCAATATAATATTTTTATATGCATATTTATTATGTTCATATTTAATTACGCCAAAAAAATATTTTGTTTTTAGAACACTTGCAACATAAGACATTAGCGAACCAATCTAAAAAAACAAAACAAAAAACACCATCATGAAAGGCACACTATTTATTATACAAAATATACAAAAATACTCAATTACAAATTGAATATCCAATGTCACCACCACACACAATCTTTGGTTTCAAAAAAGTATTCTAGTAGACTTTCTCAGTGTCTTCGGAATGATGGGATTTGGATGATGAGCTGTGTCGTTTGTGGTCTCGGCTTCTGTGCCTCCTGTGCTTGTGCTGGGAAGATCGAGACTCCCTGCTGGAGGACTTATGCCTGTGCTTCCTATCTGGGGATCTTGATCGCGACCTAGAATTGAAACAAGCAGGTTTAGTTTTAATTATTTTCACAGAGCTATTGGCGACAGGCCTCGTAATTTGGAACCACAGTCAGGTGACGGGCCGACGCCTGAGTAGGCACCCAACACAACTGTTATTGGCGACATTGTATGCAGCTTTGGGACTTTGGAGCATATATTATTAAACATGCACCCCTGTACACGGGGTATCATTCGTCAGACATTTTTGGCTGCACGAGCCATTTGTAGGTCGGCAGTCATTTTGAGGATGTCAGGACAAAAAAACCTGGGACCTTCCGCATGTAAGGCAAATGCCTAACCAAGTGGGCTCCCCAGCCCTTTAAACAAGTAGGTATGTAGCATAGCAAGATCTGTCACTTAACCTGCTTCCACAGAACATTTAGGCTCAGCAGGAAACACAATTTATGCATCTGAGAAAAAAATTTGACAAACAGGTTTTATTTTAGCTAGTTCAAATTTAATCTCTAAGAATCCAAAAACAACTATAACTATTCATATTGAATTCGTACAGAATTAATTCTTTATCTTTTTCTAAATTTGTTTGAAGTTCAAAGAACAATTATGTAAATTTTTTGCTGTATGAAAGCGAAACTCGAATATATAAAAAAAAAAATTAGATTATTGAAAATTAAGAACTGATTTATTACACAATATAATAATTTTTCAAGTTTTATTTTTATTTTAAATAAAGTTTCTTATGCATTGAAAAATTGGCATGAGTGAAAATATTAAACAAAAATGGAATTCTCATTTTATTTCAAGATTATTTATTTAAATATTAATTATACTTAGAATTTAAATATTTTAATGAAATTTGGAATATGGCCTTTCCTGATGTTTTGCTTCAATATGACGTATCCCACTTACTTGTGAGACTTGTGGTTTGTTTCATGGAAATGGGTAACAGACTGAACGATTTTAACTTCCATTTTTTACCTTATGAACTTACTGTGGAAGCTAAAAATATGATAATTGATGAAATTTTTCATACAACACCACTATATTGTGTTTAAGTAAACACAATATTGGGTATTGGGGCGTTGCAGCATAAAAACAACAGATTATTTTACTAAGAAAAACTTTTTAATGCAAAAAAAATATCAATTAAACATTGTTCATATAACAAAAGTAATATTTATTTGATAAATTTAATTAAAAAAATAAAACTAATCAAAAGTTAACACATTACATACCTATCACGTGCATAAGGCTTAGAGTATCCAGGACTCTGAACATCAGTCAAGTTTAAAAAATCTCCCTCAAATGCATTAGAAACCACATTTTTTATTACTTGGTCTTGTACTAGGTCCTACAAAAGCAAAAATTTATTAAAAATAACAATAATAACTTTTAGTTTTGCTTTATTTAACAGCAAATTTGAAAGTAATGGATATATATCGAGTTTAAATAAAATTATTTCACAATCAATATCGTTATAGAACAATTAAAGAGCTTAGTGGAAGAACACGCTAAGTGACATTAAAATTTTTTTTAGATTTCCTTTGTCAATGAACATTATTCCCTCCTTATAATAAAACAAGTGTACTCGTTTTCAGAAAAAATTAGTTGAGTATATTTTTTACCGTTTGAAATTTCTGTTTTTAACTGATCTAATAGATCACTAAAAACTCTAAAGCTTTGTTTTTATCTTTTTGCCACTTAGCACGTTCTTCCACTAAGCTCTTCAATTATGTTCAGTATGTTGAATAATATCATAACTATTTCCACTATTACATACTTCTGGTAAACTGACTTATAAATAAGATGATAATATCATCAAAAAAGCCTAAAATTATAATAAAGTATTAAGAACAAATGCTAGATTGACCACTTCCCATCATCGGCAGAACTCAAATAGGCCTCGAACCCGGCAGCTTGGGTTCTTCTTAACTATGAAAGCATATTCAAAAATAAGGGTAAATGCTGTCATAATGCACTCAGACATGAAAGCAATATAAACTATTATCACACATTGTTTTTTTTACTTACTTCTAGCTCTTTCAGCTTCTCCCTAATGGTGATGAATCCTAAATGAAGTTTTCCGTTAAAATGATCGGCCAGACGCCTGTCGTTATCATGAACACCAAGGTAGGAAGTGCAGACTTCACAGACTCTTAGCTTTTGCTGCTGCGTAATAGAAGCCGGTGTTGAGGTCCTGTATTCACTCTAAATATATAAAATGCATGTGAAATTTAAACAAGGCGTATAAATAGTAAACGAAATGTGTGAGCAGTTTTAGAATTTTAATGAGCATCGACGATAGTATTTTAACAGTGGTTAGGTTTATCTTACCTACCTATTAAAATACTATCTTTGATTCTTATTAAGTAAATACTCAACTCTTATAACGTATCAATGTTTATCTTAATAATTGACAATTGGAATTGAAACCCCGGAAAAGTATCTGCTCTAACTTCTCTTTTAAAATAAAATCTACTAATTGACTATTTGAATTACTTCAAAAGCTAATTGAAATAACCAAAAAGCTCTTTATGCTTGTTCAGCTGAAACAATCTCTAGGTACTTCTGTACATAATACAACTTTTTTTATTGGGGAATGCCTAAACAGTTTGTTCACAGATAAAAACATTGCAAAGCAAGTCTTATTAATTGCAATTGCACTGTTTTAGAAAGTATATTAGTACAATATAAATTTGCACAAAACAACTAAAGAATTGCACATTTTAGAAATACAATCTTAAGCTTTTGTTTTAAATATTTTGTTTTGGGTTAATGTAAGTGTTAGGAAAAATACACTTATAAAATAAATAAAATGCTTAACTTACTGCATTTATTTGTATTAGGTCTTTTTAAATATTTCACCTAAGCAATTACTTCTAATGTTTTTCATATAGTGCCTGCATGGATTTAAAATTCCGCCTCCATAAACAATGCATGCGTTCACTTCATTCTATAAACATTCAGTGAACATCACTATTAAGTTGCATTTGTTTTGGTTGGCTTGAAAAACGCACATCTCTAGTAGCTCTTGTATGACGTTTTTATCATGGAAGTTGAATCCGGACGCAATCGTATTATAGGTTATTTTTCTGACTGGTTGGTTGAGTAAATGTGACTTATGCTAATTTATTGTTTTTGCTATGTATTCATGCATACCGGGCACCGTAACCGCGCCCGTTGATTTATGTATATATACTGTGTGATTCTATTACTTTTCGCTCTCTGCTTCTGACTTGCTTGCTACTCAGATGAGTTAGACTGATTTGTTTGCCGTAGTGTACGGCGTTTGTTATGTTTTAATTTTAATTTAATTATGAATAAATTTTAGATTGGTTTTTAAAGAAGTCTCCACGATCATTTTGGATTATATGCTTACAATTTTTCCCACTGCGTTTATCTAAGTTATATATAAAATTCTCTGCAGTTAAGGTTAATTGAGGACTTTTTGCAATGCCCTTTTTTTAACCTACAACAAGGTTATGGGCCGAAGATATTTTATAAAGTAAGCATATCCTAAGTTTGATTTAGAAGATCAAGGAGACGGCGGGGCCATCCGCAACTGCCATCCACCCTTTTCAAGATGGAAACCTCCCACATCGAAAAGCTGAACTCTAACAACTACAATTCATGGAAAGACGACGTGAAAGTTGTACTGATGGACAGAGGTGCCTGGCAGATAGTAGTTGGTAAAGAAGAACCGCCCCTTCCCAGTCCGGTCAAAGCTGATGATGTCACTGGAGCTGACCCAGCCTTTGACAAAGCTTATCAGAAACAGCTGAAGGACTACAATTTGAGGAAAGACCGTGCCTACAGCACCATCTACCTCAGCCTTGAAAAGGAAATTCGACCGCTGATATCGGAGACCGATGACCCAGTTGAAGCCTTCAAGATTCTTCAGTTTCACTTCAGGCCAGACTCCAGGGCTCGAATCATTGGACTCACCGATGACTTCTTCAGTTGCCGGATCGACCCGAATGAAGAAGTTGGTCTTTATGCAGCTCGCCTAAAAAGGATAGCCATACAACTGAGCGACGCCGGAAAGCCTATCGACGACTGGTATCAAGCCTTCCAGTTGATCAGGTACCTGCCCCAGGAGTTCAATGGCATCGTACAGGCAATCTACAGGTGGACTGATGACCAATTCAAATCTGACAAAGTCCTGCGAGAACTTCAAGCTGAAGAAGCGCGCCTGAAACAGTGCAGCAAAGACCAGGAAGTTGTTGCCTACAGAGTAGAAAGAGAACGAACCACTCCTCCCCAAGCGTCAGACAACAAGCCACAAAGAATCGGGAACAAGAGAACCCCAGCCCCACAGAAGAGGAGATCGAAGAATGCATCAAGACGACAAGAGACCAGCCTCATAGTTGAGGCCAACACATCGGGAAGTGCCAGGATCGAAACCAGGAACTGGGTGTTCGACACAGCCGCGACGTCTCACTTTTGCTGTGACAAGAACCTGATGAAGAACTTCAAGCCTCTGAAAGACACCAACGTCGCAGTCGCCATTGGTGGAGTCACCTGCCCTGTGGAAGGAACTGGGGAAGTCTCACTTCAATTCATCACAGATGGTGAGTGTGAAGACATTTTGCTTTTAAAAGTTTTGTATTCCCCAAAATTACGGCAAAACTTAATTTCCGGTAGCGTAATTGATAAAGCTGGCCATAATTTTATCTGTAAAAATAATACTTTAACTGTATTTCATAAAACTGGCCGTAAACTTTTCTATGCCCGGAGACATGAGGGACTTTATATTGTTAAACCCAGATATCCCAAATGTATAAATTCTAAAATGTCTAAAGTTGTTCCTGTAAACTGTAAAAATACTAATGTAAATGCATTAAATTTGTCTACTACTGCTGTAAATAATGTTAATGTTTGGCACAGACGTTTTTGTCATATTAATCCTAAGTATGTTGCCAATACTAGCCAAAATAATAGTGTAAGAGGTTTACCTCCATTAAAAAGTGACAACATAAAATGTGACCCGTGTAAAATTGCCAAGTCCCGTGCAAAGTCTTTTAAGCCAATTGGCCAGATAAGATCTACCAAACCTCTAGAGCTTGTCCACATGGATTTGTGCGGACCTATGCAAACCACGGCCATAGGAGGTTATCGTTATTTTTTGACAATAACTGATGATTTTTCACGGAAAGTAACTGTTTATCCTGTAAAAGAAAAAAGTGACGTTTTTCAATGCTTTTCTAGTTATTTAAAAAGAGTAGAAAGGTTTTTAAATAGTAAAATTTTATGTGTTCGTACTGATAACGGGCTCGAGTTTTGTAACTCGCAGTTCGATGCACTTTTTGAGGAGCACAGTATAAAGTCGGAACGTACCAACACGTATAGCCCCCAACAGAACGGCGTTTCTGAGCGCTACAATTATACGGTCGTAGACGGTATAAAAACCCTTCTTAAGGATAGCGGCCTTGGAAACCAGTTTTGGGCGGAAGCTCTATTCTGTTTCACGTATGTATGGAACCGTACTTGCCATGGTAACCAGAAAGTAACCCCTTTTCAGCTTTTTGGTGGCAAGCAGCCATCTGTGAAACATTTAAAGTCTTTTGGTACGACTGCATATTTGGGTATTCCCAAGCAGCAAAGACGTAAACTCGACATGCGGGCTAAGAAAGGAATCATGGTCGGCTATGCTCAAAGGACGAGAGGTTACCGAATTTGGCTTCCAAACGAGAAGAAAATCGTGGAATCTATTAATGTAAATTTTGAGGAGGATATCAATCCTAATTTGTGCAGTGGAGCTGTACTGGACCCCCCAAAACCACCTCAAAATCTTCCTTTAATTTTAATGCCCGATCAAACTATGTCCGATTCCGATTCTGACCCAGAAGTTGACCCAATAAGTGCATCTAAAACTATCGAAAAACCTAGATCCGACTTGGAGCCTCAGCCAGGTTGTAGTAAAAGTGAGGAAACACCTCGTATTACTACTGGCGTTTCATTTGTAAGAGAGGCTATTCCAAGAAAGACCGGCTCGAGAATCGATGTTTATTACCGCATCCCAGGTCAAATGACTAGACTCCGATCACACGAAGATGTGCGGAAGTATTGTGATGCTAATAACATTCCGTATGAACGCGACAACTTTAATTTTCAAGGTCAAAGCACCGATTTCGGTGATGTAAATATTGAGGAAGTAAATTTAGTTGACATTTGACTAGAAATCCCTGTCCCTACCACTTATAAAAATGCTCTAAGTACGCCACAGGCTGATTGTTGGTATAAAGCCATGAAAGAGGAACTCTCCGTAATGTATGAAAGAAATGTCTGGGATCTTGTTCCAAGAACCCCTAACAGTAAGGTAATTGGTTGCCGTTGGGTTTTTGCTATCAAACACGATGACCAAGGCAAAATTGCTCGATACAAAGCACGTCTTGTTGCTTTAGGTTTTCGGCAAATTCAAGGCATACATTACGATGAGGTTTTCAGCCCTGTGGTGAACTTTTCAATAATTAGATTGTGTTTTTGTATATTTGTGTGTAAACTTAAATGGGCTCACTGCCAAATTGATATAAAATGTGCATACTTATACGCCAATTTAAGTGAAACCATTTTTATGGCACAACCACCTGGTTTTGAAGACCCAAACAAGCCAGAGTTTGTTTGTAAACTAAATAGAGCTATCTACGGGTTACATCAATCCGGAAGGGAGTGGTTTCTAGAGGTTCATAATGTTTTAATTAATTTAAATTTTCATAAAATAGAATGGGCTAATTGTATATATACTTTTAATGACAGTGTTATTTTATTACTATATGTTGATGATATCGTTATTTTTGCTCGAAGTAAAGTTTTGCTTAATGAAATAATTGATAAAATTAGTAATAATTTTGATATCAAAATATTAGGTGAAACGCGTAAACTTTTAGGAGTTGAATTTATTCAAAGTGAAGATAAATTGTATATTCATCAAGCTAGTTATATAGATAAAATATGTGAAACGTATAAAAAGTATAGATACCCAACTTCATCTTTACCAATCGCTGTTGGGACTGTGTTATCAAAATTACAATCCCCAAAATCTAATGAAGAAGTATCTCAAATGTCTAAATTACCCTACAGAAACATATTGGGTTGTCTTGCATTTCTAGCAAACAGGACTCGTCCTGATATATGCTATGCAGTCAATGTCTTGTCCCAATTTCAAGCAAACCCAGGGTTAATCCATTGGAATACTTTACTCAAGCTGCTGGGTTATGTTCAATTAACCAGAAACTATAAAATGGATATTTCAAATGTAAATAACATAAATTTAAGTTGTTTCAGTGATTCTGATTTTGCAGCGAACCGCGATGATCGCATTTCGGTAGGAGGACTGATTTTATTTGTCGGTGATTCACCAATAATGTGGCGTACATTCAAACAAAAAAGTGTCAGCTTATCAACTTTAGAGGCTGAGTATGTTTCTTTAACAGAAGCATCTAAAGAGTTAATTTGGTTCGTTAGGATTCTAAAGGAATTAAAGGACTTAAATTTGTTGAATGTTAATTTTGAAAGCAAATTATTGTGTGACAACCAGGCTGCAATAAATTTCTCGAAATCCTCTATCGAAAATCATCGAACTAAACACATTGATGTTAAATTTCATTTTTTAAGAAATTTGGTATTGGAAAATCAATTTATATTAAAATATGTTAATACAAAGTCTAATTTAGCCGATTTGTTCACCAAACCTTTACCTAAAGTTGGTCTAAAGTCATTGGTAGACAACATTTTTGTAATGTAAATTAATGTATGTTCTAATATGTGTTTTTTCAATTTTTCATGTCTGACCTTCTGCTTGTTGGTGGTTTTAATGATTCCCGCCGAGGTGCTGTGCTGCAACTTCGGGGATGCTGTCGAAGCGTACGAGCAGCCTTTCGTTCCGTCTCGGGAAAGGTGCCCATGTAAATGCCAGAGTACGGGGAGACTTCATCTTCCGAAGGAGTGGTCATCACCGGAGCCTTTTTGGAGCAAGTTGTTATTTTTAAGTTTTAGCCCCAGTTTTGAAGAAGCTCCTTTATGCCCAACTATTCAACAAGCAATTGGACACACATATTGTGTTGTGTTATGAAAAATGTGTGTTTCCCTTTCAGAGACTTTTTTTAAACTGTAATTGAAGAGTGTTTTTCTATTGCTAAGTAAGCTGAATTGTAATTATTTTTATATATAAAAGTCACTCAACAATTAGTTTGAAAAATACCTTTATTGATTTTTAGTAGTTAGTAGTTAAGTTAAATTCTTAGAAATTTAGTCTGTTATTCTGCTTAGTGAGAAATAGGCGGGCCATTGTTAGGAAAAATACACTTATAAAATAAATAAAATGCTTAACTTACTGCATTTATTTGTATTAGGTCTTTTTAAATATTTCACCTAAGCAATTACTTCTAATGTTTTTCATATAGTGCCTGCATGGATTTAAAATTCCGCCTCCATAAACAATGCATGCGTTCACTTCATTCTATAAACATTCAGTGAACATCACTATTAAGTTGCATTTGTTTTGGTTGGCTTGAAAAACGCACATCTCTAGTAGCTCTTGTATGACGTTTTTATCATGGAAGTTGAATCCGGACGCAATCGTATTATAGGTTATTTTTCTGACTGGTTGGTTGAGTAAATGTGACTTATGCTAATTTATTGTTTTTGCTATGTATTCATGCATACCGGGCACCGTAACCGCGCCCGTTGATTTATGTATATATACTGTGTGATTCTATTACTTTTCGCTCTCTGCTTCTGACTTGCTTGCTACTCAGATGAGTTAGACTGATTTGTTTGCCGTAGTGTACGGCGTTTGTTATGTTTTAATTTTAATTTAATTATGAATAAATTTTAGATTGGTTTTTAAAGAAGTCTCCACGATCATTTTGGATTATATGCTTACAATTTTTCCCACTGCGTTTATCTAAGTTATATATAAAATTCTCTGCAGTTAAGGTTAATTGAGGACTTTTTGCAATGCCCTTTTTTTAACCTACAACAGTAAGAAATAAAAGTATTAAGTTAGTACACAATCTGTACTTTCTACAAGAGGTTGCATGTTGCAGTGCTTGACCTATTATGGTCACCCCATTGAAGTCCCATTAGGATTTAAGTGTCGTATCTGCAAAATAGTGTTATCTAGCAGAGTTCATTCCAGAACTGAAAAAGGGCAGGGTGCTTTAAATATAAAAAGGGCACTTGCAAAAGTTTAGGGCACATAGTCTAAGAGCACTTGCAAAAAGTTTAGGGCATCTTAAATGCGATAAAAAATAAATTTTTCGGATTTTTAGAAAATACACTCGCATACCAAATTAAATATTTATTATTTTTCTACTCCATCATTTTATGAAACATCTTTTCTAGTAAGTGAGGAACATGATGAGGCACTTATGCCTAACAATAAGCCAGAACTGCAAACAGATCTACTAGAGATCAAAGTGGTGGAAATCATTAATGCTACTAATCAAACAAACAGGTTTTGTTTGCATTCAGTTCTAGCATTTAAAATGAAAAGCATGGGTCATACACTTTTTCAAGTGTAGTAAAACTCAAAATATTCGAAGAGGTGCTGATTATAAGATTGTCAGAAAAATTAAACTTGGCCGACCTGTTACTGTTCCTCTTTATTCCATATGTCATGTATATGAATTGTTTTGTACCCATACAAAAAAATTACTAGGCATGACATCTAACACAGACGAACAGAAAAAAAAAGACTGAGTATTAAGTTATAAATCGCATGTAAAGTTTAGTGCACTTTTTCGAAGATTCTAACATAAGTTGAAAGAAAAAAAAACTATTACAAAAAGCTACAACTCAAACTGAAACAAAAGCTATAACCCAAACTACATCTTACAATTTGGATTTGTTTAAACCGAAATTAAAATTTAACTCATTACCTAGTAACTCATTACCAACAGCCCAACAATACATTGAGTAATTGATTAAAATATACCTTTTCTCCAATTATCCAAATTTTCAATTATTTATACGAACGTGGTTTGGTCCCAATTCCAATTGCTTTGGATAATTGGAGTTCTACAGTACTATTCAAGATTTTTTTTTCAGAAAAATTCAAGAACTAGGAATTACTAACAAAATTTTGAATATATAAAGCGTGTATTTGCCAATACTCCATTAAAAAACAACTAAAACCAATCTCAAATCTGAAACCCCAGTATAAGACAAAATAAAAAAGGCCCTATAGTTTCAAAAGTAAACAAAAAAAATCCCCTTTAACGTTCAACCTGCTCTTGCGATCACAAGGTCACGACTCTAAAACAATAGATCAGAGGAAAATATTCTGGTTGGTCCGATTAGGCCTGAACCGGAGCTACAAAAGTATTGAAACACTCTTTCCGATCACGCTGCATTTAAAAATACTCCATTAAAAAAACAACTAAAACCAATCTCAAACCCCAGTATAAAACAAAATAAAAAGGCCCTACAGTTTCAAAAGTAAACAACAACAAAAAATCCCCCTTAATCCCCCATTCAACCTGCTCTTGAGATTACAAGGTCACGACTCAAAAAGAATAGATCAGAAGGAAATATTCTGGTTGGTCCGATTAGGCCTGAACCGGAGCTACAAAGGCATTGAGACACTCTTTCCGATCACGCAAACGCAAAGCCATCGAACTGTCAATCATTGAGGAGGCAATGTGATGTCATTGGTGGATTTCTAAAAAATTACTAGGCAGCAAAATGATCAAATCATTAATCATGGACTGCAAAATTTTGGTCCGGAGAAGATGATCCTCTTTCAATGGGGGATTGCACTAGCCGTTGGTTGATATTTGAAGATATCTTAGTGTAATATAATCTTAATTCATCCTTAAATTTTAATTAAAATTTTTACTTTCATTATTAAAATCCATTATTTAAACTTGCTATTTATCTAATGTCTAAATTTAAGTTAAGTTTTCATTGATATAAACCGAGAATGAAGGAAACAATTTTTTTCAGGTTGTGTTAAGTTGTGGAATATTTTAGGTCTTTAGTGTTTAGCCATTAGTTAAAGCTAACCCCCTTGGTCAAGGCATGATTTTTGCTCAAAATTCTCGATCGTCTATCTGGTTTTATAATCGATTATCTTTGGTATTTATTAATGATTAAGTTTAGAAAAACGGGTTTAAAAGTATAATATAACGTAACGTGAGTTAAATAAATTTTAGAAAAAAAAGTTGGATAAGCGTAATTTTTGAAAAACTCACAAAAACGCGGTAATTTTTAAAAGAAAATCGGCAAGGAGGGCGGGATTTATGTTGTAAAAAAGGGCATATAGGGCGGGATTTATATTAAAAAAAGGCGGGCAGGGCGCTCCGCCCCGTGAAAAACGCCTAGAATGATCTCTGTACATGGGTGAAAGTGAGGTGAAGTTCCAAATACTGAAAACTTCTCTAAGAGGATGGGGGGGGGGGGGGGGGGGGGGGGAGAGGGAGAGAGAGAGGGAAAAAAATTATGTTAAGTACTGTCCGAATTTCGTACCACAAACAAATTTCGCTATTTTGGGCATCTTTTCATCCAACCAAGCAACTCTCCAATGATTTCTTATTGCCGGTTCTTTAACTTAAAACTTCTCCATCAGTAAAAATTTCATATTTCAAGAACTATTTCATTCTAAACTATAGGAAGCGCCGATTCTTTGAAAATTTTACCATCGGCTGCCGATGGTAATTTAGTGAAAAAAATCGGCCATCGGCCTCAAAAAAACATCGGCCAACCGATGTAAAGCCGATGTTTTTTTAAAAATCCATATCGCCGGAATTCCGCCACTTAGGAATCGCCGTAGTTTCGCGATCTTTCGGATCCCCGGAGTTTCGCGACTTTTGGATCCCCGTAGTTTCGCGACTTTCGGATCCCCATAGTTTCGCGACTTTCGGATCCACGGAGTTCCGGTCCGGGAGTTTAAATAGCCAACAAGTTTTCGATTGTGGAAAGTGTGTATTTGATGCAGGTGCAAAGCTTTTCAGAAAAATATTTCCGTCATATTTCCGTATTTGAAAATAAAAAATTTACGGAAATCCGTATAAATACGGAGTACTTTCACCCATGTCTCTGTATCTAGCTCTCACATCGACTCGGCAGCACACCTGTTAGCGAGCTAGCCTTTGGAGCTTCTGGGTTCGAATCCCGGTAAGGCATGGATGTTTGGTCTGTCAATAAATGTTGTTATATGTCTATGTGTTTGCGTCGTCCTTTCATTGTGTGTCTCCTGTGTCACTCCTGGCGAGTAGGGTAACGGGCTATAACCCAGCTCCTCCCTTCTAGAGGGCACATTTACTGTCATTTGTCATATCTAGCTCTCACGCCCCTTCAGCCAAAGTTAATTCAATTTAGCGTTAATATGTCTCAAGATGAAGAATAGATACTTTAGCATTCAATTCACTTTCACCCAATATATATGTAAAATAAGCCGACAAGGAAACTTAGTTAAAGTGATTCTTCTTTATTACATGTTAATCATTGTGAGAGGGAATTTTGGTCGTCTTGAGAAGACAATGGCTGGAGATGAGATGGAATGTGACAAAGATAGTGAAACATCTACGAGACTCAACCAGACTGACCAATCAGAGGCAAGAGTTTGTTATGAAAAAGTTGTTAAAAAAGTCATTGCGTGGGTAGATGAATCATGAAAGTATCGTGGGAAAATGACTATTTGTCGGGACAGGATGTGTTTGTGATGTTATAGTGCTAAGTGATATTAATTAAGAGTATTTGAAAAGTAATTAAGTTATGAAATTAAATTGAGGATAACAAAAATAAGTTTTTGAGGGGTTTAAATCATGATATGTGCGGGGTTTAAATCAGGATAGGTCGTATATACTGGCAGTTGCCATGCATTATTTACCACTTATATTGTTATAACCACTTGTTCTCTTTCCCCTAGGACATATTAATATAGTGATTCATTAGAATGGCTTCATCTTGTTTCAATTCAATGCGTGACCTTTGCCTGCCTTTCATACTCCATCTGGGAGCATGGCAATCAATAGTTGTCCATGCTAGACCTTAAGCCTTTTCATAGATGTTACATACAGTGGATCAATCCTACTACATTGACTTACTTCAGCCTCTTCCTTCTCTTTTTTCAATGCTTCCACTTCCTCCATCACTTTCAGGGATCCTTCTACATCTCCCTCGGCGCCAAGTCCTTCGGCTATGGTCAGTTTCTCGGTGATTTGTTCTTCGATCTGCTTGATCTTTTGAAGCTTTAAGAAGAAGAAAAAATTCATGTTATTTTAAAAAAGTAGACAATTGAAATAAATTGTATGCATGTAGCTGGGATTAATATAAAATATTTGGGATTCGTACATTTGATGTGTCTTATACTACAAAAAGCTGTCAGTTAAATTTGAAATTTAGAGTTAATAGCTCTTTCAAGCTTAGAAAATTTAATTCTGGTTGTATCAGGCAAGAGGGGAAACAATTATGTTTTAGTAGCTTATACTCTTGAAAATAAAGCATTTTTCATAATATAAAGGGATACAAACAAATTTAATTCATGAAAAGCTACTGCAGACTATGATTTAAATCTGCCTAGTAAAGTAGAATAGAATAATAATGGTGAAAATAAATAAATAATTATAGTTTTATTTTGTAATTATGGATATTTACTTTCATTCAATTAGTAACTGTACCTAAAACTACATAATTCCAAATTCTAAGATAACTAAGTAATTCAGAATTTTTATCAACCGTTACTCACAATCTAAACTTTCTGGTTGTGTTTACTGATACAAAACAACACTATTTGCTCACAGGTATGATGTGGTCATTTATATTAAAAATGGATTCAAGTGGCTTAAATATTTATAATAAAAAGTAATTTGTAAAAAATTTTAAAAGTGCACAAACTTAACTTAAAACACATAGTTTATCAAATGTGTATATGTAAAAAAGACTTATTAGCAAACAATACTTTTAACCTTTATGCCCCAACAGAACTTTTAAGTACCTTTTTGTTTATTTTATTAGTTCACTTTAACGAAAAATGATGCAAGATGTAAATGGGGATTGTACCTGCCAACTCCCAACACACAGTCATTATTCATAAGAACCACTTTAAAGGCTGTTGCTTAATTTTCATGAGAGAAAGCAACTGATACCAAGACGTTTTATGACACATTTGTTTTCAACATATAAAGACAGTATTAAAATGGTAAGAAATAAAGTATATAAGAGTCATTGTGTTGGTTGGAGCAATTTTATAATTGGGCAAGACCAGGGCTATTTTTGAGATTTCTAACCAACTTCTTTTATCACAAAATGATGCCGGAAACTTCAACGATCACAAAGAAACAGGCAGATATAATAAAAATTCATTCAATTTCACAAAAACACAAGTACAAGCATGCAACATGCATGGAATAACTCATCAAATAAAAAAAAAGGTCGTATCCAAATCGCTTCTTTATTTTTTCTGTCACTTTCAACACTTTGCAAGTTAAATACAAAAAATGGTATATTCGGACCTGCAAACAGTGGACATACTATGATATTAGTTCAACTGCCCACTATCTGAATTTTAATACGGGAAAAATCATATTCCAATCACAGAGAGAAAGTTTAATGTTATGTGCCCTCTTTCGAAAATTGGAAAATTGGTACAGATGACGCAAACATTCAGAAAATAGGTAAAAATCCGGTATTGCTGCGTTCAGGGTTGCCACGCATTTTGGTTTAAAAAAATGAAGGACTATCTAAGGACTTCTCAAGGATTACATTTCTCTATTTTCAAGGACTGTACATTCGAGCATGCAAGGCCTAAATTTCATGATAGTTCTTAAAAATGCATTTACAAAATGAATAAGAGCTCTCTAACTTTCAAATGAATTTAAATATGTGTTATAAAGCTATTTAGTTATTAAAAATCTATCTAAAATCACTTCCTCTGACTTCTTGGATTATATGTAATTAAGAAATCAAAAAGTAAAATAGGAACTAATTCACATTTAAAAAATATTTTTAATGAAGCCAAAATTAAAATTTGCAACAGCCTTAGAAGACAACAGCCAAAAAATCAAAGACTTTTCAAAGTTGATAATGTTTTTCAAGCACTTTCAAGACTTTAAAAATCAATATTTTTTTCACAAGCACTGTTCAAGGCCCGTGGCAACCCTGTGGGTTATATCCAAAGAGTTGGCAAGTCTTACATTAAAAAAATCAATGTAAATAATTACACCAATTTAAAAACACATGCAACACATACTAATCACTACTGAATACCTTTGAAATCCAATATAACTACATTTATTTAGCCACACATAATTACCAGTGGCAAATGTCATCTAAGTCACATAATTTTTTAAAAAGCATAAAAACATACCCCAAACCATTTACACTATCTTAAACAGGATTGTTTTCAGTTTCAAAATAACAGTCATGAAACCCTATAATTTTAGAAAACAGACTTTGAGCTAGGCTTACAAGAGTTTAGATATTGATATTCTTTACAAAAACTTAAATGCCTTCTGATTTTTAAGAATATATAATAATGAAAACCTTCAAACCAACAACAAATATATGACAGAAACCTTCTTGTACCTTTGTGGGAAGATGCATCAATGATTATATTGTTATGTAACTTAACCCATTAACAACGACTAGCAAGAAATTTTGGCCCACTTAAATAATCTTAATGCTTAAATTTATCTAAATAAACAAAATATAAGACAAATGAAGAACATAGTACTGAAAAATTTATGTAGCACAAAATAAATTACACAAAAATAAAATTTTAAATTAATGGTTTTGTTCAGAAATGAAGGTGCTAATGGCCGTCACAAAGTCGTGGTTAATGGGATAAAGTGCAAATTATACATATAATTTCAAAAAACAATATAACACCTTAATTTTAAAAAATATAACTTGCTAAGGAACAAAAGTCCTTAAAACATTTCAGCAGGAAGCTTAAATGTTATTTAAGCCTTATAAAACTAGAAAACCACTTCAAATTAATACTATTCTTAAAATAAAACCTTACAAAAGAAGAACTTACTTTCTTAAATGTGCCTAATAAATATTTATGATAGTTTTATAATAGAAATACATGGAATCACAACCATTATTTCCACATTATAATAGACCAATTTTATTAATAAATTATAATTACTCATAATTACTATAACCACTTTCAATTCTTATAACTAAAAATATAATAGAAAGAAAGTTTAATGCAAAAAAAAGGATCAAAGTAAGAAAAAAAAATAAATTAAAATAATAAAATACCCAAAAATGCCATACTAGTATAAAAGAAATTGTAGGGGAAAAAGGAAAATCAAAAAATAAAAAATTCTTACTGCTAGTTGTTTATTTATATTCTGTAAAAAATTATAGCATGCAAAAAAATATTAAATCAAGAAAAATAGCAGAAGTAATAAACACATATAAAATCAAAGTAATCAAGCGAAGAGTTGAAAAATTCTCATTTTTAACAAATTAAGTTTTACAGGCTAATCAAAAAGCGAGCATTACATAAAATAAGGTATCATACCATAACATTAATTAATATCTGTACCTCAAGGCTGACCAATCTAAATTTGATTTTAAACTTTGCACAGGATTTAATAAAGCAAAGATTATCTTATTGTCTGCCTTCACATAAATAAGCAAGTTATGGATCTTTTTTTTTTCTTAACTTTTTGAGAATGTGAATAGCAAAGCCTTCTTTTAAAAACCTGGAACATAAAACTTAATCAACAGATCCAAACTTAACATAACACACAATAACAATGAGATTAATTCTAATTTGGATATGTCCTGTTTCTATTTGTCAGTTAATAATTTTGAGGGTTTTTTAAAAACAAAATAAGCTAGTTTAGTCTGGCTTTGAGAAACAGATTGAGATCTTTTTAAAAATGGATTTCAAATGTTATGTACACATTATTTTAAAAAAAAATCTTGATATTGCTTACCCTAGCAGCTTCTTCTGCACTTAAAATCTCTTGAGTTTCTGCTAATCTCACTTTTGCAAATTGAGTGCGCCTTTCGCTTTCATCAACAAACTTTTTCAACTGCTGCAGAGCCTAATTAAAAAATTTATAAATATCATAACCAGACACATTTGGCAAAGTGTCGTCTTTATGAAGGGCGTAGCAGCAAAACTAACATTCTCCAAGCATAATTATGATATAGGTTTCAGCCTGTTTATTGGCAACTTTTGATAATGGTAAATTCAATTAAACAAAATAAGAAAAAACAGCCGTGTTTGACTTGAGGAAAGACCTATTTTGAAATATTCTCAAGATTTAATCTATCAAAACAATCCTTAATTAATTATAGAATTTTAACAGTATGAGATCCATTAACAATTATATAGGGCAGCTAAAAGTTTACTCATGAACCATGATGCAGAAAATCAGTCTAAGCCATTGCAAATTTTATGCCAAAAAAAGTAAATACATTTATTCATATTACAAAATATAGTAGTGCATTAAAGCCTATTACTTGCGTAGTAACCTCATTTAGAAATGACTCATAAAAATACCACACACTATTTAAAAAAAAATCGGTTATACATCTATAATTTTATTGTATGTTTTTTCCGGAAAAGCAAATACCGAGTTAAATTTTAAATAGCACATGCAACAACTGGTGTGCAGTAAAAGCCACTGTAATTGAACAGCAGAATCAATAAAAGTCATAAAAATGTTCCTCAATTTCAGTTCTAAACACATAGAAACACTTACAGAGCACTGAGCAAATAATGTATCTGAGTGTTTTTAGTGATAAAATAGAGAATTGAACAGCAGATTTATATGTTAAGCCAATAGTAAATATCTGAAATTAACTTTTGAGTTTAAGAAGTTAATTTCAGATATTTACTATTGGCTTAACCTATAACTCCCAACTTGGAATGGTTAAGTTAAAAACCAATCCAAGTTAGGAGTTATATTAGAAGCATAATTGACAAGCAATATTTGAATTTCTCAAATTCAATGAACAGAAATAAATATCTTGTTTTTTCATAGGGCTTATTTTGCATGCATTTAAGTGATTAATTGGGACCAAAAATACATTACATAATTATTAATTCTAAAAACAATAAAAGTTTATTAATGATACAAAAAAAGGATATTAAATAAATTAGTAACTAACATTTAAAATGCACAATAAGCTTTTTAATTTAACCTATTAAATTTTTTAAAAATAAGTAATCAAAAGCAATATAGCTTACTTCTCTCTGGAATTCATATTCATATTTTCTATTAGAATTTTCAAAATCAGCTTTAAGTGCAACATCATGCACTTTTTTACAATGGCCCATATCTCCTCTCTATCAGATGGAATATAAAATAATTTCAAGCATAAAATCTTTAAAGAATAAAAACAAACTAAAAGTTGTTTTCAAACACAATTTTTTTTAACCGAATTGTGTTACACAATATATTTATATTGTGTTTTTAAACACAATCTTTTTAACAGAATGTATTACACAATATATTTATATTGTGTTTTTAAACATATTTATTTAGTAGACTTAATACTTACACTAGAGAAAATAAATACTAAAAAAATATAAGAAATTATTTTACGAAATGACTGTACATGTTAAGAACTAATAAAGTTTTGTTTCTTAGAAATATCACTTTACAGTGTAAACTGATTAAATTATTACCTTCTTTACACTGGATTATTGTATTAAAATTATAGTACAAAAATATTAAGTTTAAAATATTACACATAAAAAGCTATGCAAACCAAAAGTTAAAAAATATATCCTTTAATTTTAATGCTATAACAAAGGATATTGGTGCTATTTTAAACTAAGATACTGAATTAAAAAAAATTAAGAAAGGAAATCTTTCAAAGAATACAATTCAAATAAATTGTATTAAAAGTACAAAGACTACAAACCGTAGCAGATAATATTTCATGTGGGCAACAATTCAGCAAAAAATTCTTGCAAACCCTTGCATTGGTGAAATGCAGCTTCTCTTCTCTAGTATCTTCACCTGAGATGTCAATGAAACTATGTATTGGCCACATTAAGTATACAATTTATTCATTAGTCATCCATCCAACACTCATTACAAATGTACTTGCTATGTTATTGCAAGTCATGCATTATAATAAAAACACAAATAAAATATGTATTGCCAAGCTGTTAAAGCAGATGATCCTACCTAAACATATTTCAAAATATTAATTTTTAAATTGATGTAAAAGATTTTTTTAAATATAGGTGTGTAACTGCAGCTGCAAGTTGTGTTTACTTTTTTTTTAAGTAGCACATTTCATTTTCCTGTTAAATGCGAAAACAATTAAAGTAGTTCAAAATATAACAGGTAGCTTATAAATAATAAGCTGCCTTATTTATTAGGTTGTCACTGATTTTTAAAAATGGTTCAAGATGGCCCCTAAAACCACAGTCTCCATTTTATGAAGTAATTCGACTTAACTTTAAAGGACAATGTATTAATCAGTGTGGGAGGTTAATGATCTTTAGTTGCAAAATGAGACAAAATCCTTCAATTATGCAATCTCAAAATAAATTTAGCCGCATTATTTTTAAAATGTCACGATCAACTTCTTTAAAAAAAAGTGTTCTAAAATCCCTAAAAAAAGAATAAGCTTAAAATAGAAAATCTTAACGATCTTAAATCTATCAAAATTATTATCAGTGATCCTTAAATCACTACGTAATGGGGGCCGGAATGCTATTTGGCGACTTTTGGTGTTCGTGAATTAAGTACGTTTTTGCTACTTGGCTGCAAAAGTTAAGTTGCCAAAGAGCATTCCAGCCCGCATACGCTAGAAGTATCCTCACTAAATTTAGGCTGTACATAAATTGTTGTGATACGCTGGCGATTGTAAATCTTGAGATTCCAAAGTTCATGAATTGGGATTCCTATAATTTGGAACTCCATCTCTCCCAAAATCGCCAAACTCTATTGATTCAATGCGAGCATAACTATGACAATTTTAAGAGTTTGTGGATAAATTATATAAAAATTCTTTTCCATAATATATCTCTCAAAACTGGTCCCGGATAATATGCATTTGTTCCTAGGTTTTTTAAAGTTGGTAGCACAAAACCCTCTAAGGTAGAAATTTACTGTATGGTAACTATTGGCGAACTTTCCGAAATCGCGCCAAAAGTCCGTATTCTGGCAACTTTTGACGACATGCTCTCTTCACAGCGATGACGTTTTCCGGCAACGCTATCTGACTGTTATGGGTTTTGGTCGAAGTCAGACAGGTTGCCACAAAAAACTATTTATAGCCAAATCTAAAAATCGGGCCAATAGTTACCGTACAGTAAAGGTGAAACACGCTCTAATTTTTTTTAAAATCCAATTTCAAATAGTACACATACAAGAATGATGTAGAATTAGACATTTAAAAACGAAGCCTATGTGAATAAACTATTTTTTGTGTGGCAAATGGCTTTTTCTTTTTATTTCCTTAATTGAATGCTAAAATTTAAATTTTTAACCCAATTGCAGATTGAGCTTTTTAGCTTTCCTTTGTGGTAAAATTGACTGGTAAATATTCCTTACACGACTCTCTTGGACGTCTATATCATGTCCAGATGGAATGTTCTAATTATTTATTGACAGCGTTTTATTGAATATTTAATTTTCAAAGATAAATAAAAATGTGTTGGATAATACATAATGATCATATTTTATTTAATAATCATAAATTTATCTAGAATTTGAAAAATATTTCCAAACCCCTACATTCGTTTTCGAAAATGGTGGAAGTGGCTCATAAACAAATTGAAAAAGTTCCGCTTACCATTGCGACGAGTTCCCATCAATTCGTCCAACATTTTTCGCATTTGTTCTTGGGCGGACATTCTGTTTCGAAATGCGAGAAAAAATAATTAAACTTACATTTACAGAACGCAAAGCAATCGTCAAAAATCACCTGTAGATTAGTAAACAAATGATAAATGAAAATGTGTTACTTGGTTGGTTGGTATACATATATTTTCAGCCTTGCGTGCATTCTCATAGGGCCGCTTAAACCTTCAAGAAAGACAGTCAAAACACACACGCTCACATATACGTGACAGATGCTGTCACCTATTATGCGCCACCTCCACAATTTAGACGTCCTTGAAGGGGAGGGAAATGGTCTCCAGGAACCTGAAATCGTGGGAAACTGCGTAATGACAGCCCACAGGATTTTCGGACCCAACAGATTTAACGAGCACGTACTCCGCATATACTCGGTGAATTTTCAGCGACCAGGACTCAATCGCGGGACCTTCCGATCCGTAGATCGAGACACTGACCTTAAGGCGCCTCACAGCTCCATGAAAATGTGTTCTATTCTAAAATAAGGGTATTGCCACCGTAAAAATAACTTATGTAACGTTAAAGTCAGCTGTTTCTAGATTGGTTTCCAGACTAATTTAAAATGAGAACAGTAAAGCTACGGACCAGAAAAGTGAAAAATCATCGTTGTATTTTGCTATTCAGCTGACAGAAGTAGTTGAAACAAAATTCTATTTTCCCACTAGTTTGAATGAATACATATTTTTTGCTGCGTATTTGAATGTTCAAATCCTTTTCTTTTAATCATAATCATTATAATCATTTGTAAATATAATACCTTTAAAGGAGATAAAGGGACAATTTTTTATGATTTAGTTTTATTTCATTTACTACCACAAAAATTACAACTAGCAAACTATGTAGTAAAAAACACCTTTTTTCCCAAAAGTATCCCATCACCCCAGCTGACATCAGCGGGCGCGGAGAGGGTTTATAGTATCCTGACTATCGATTGAGCTACATTATAATCGTTGATAAAACTCTCATGTTTAGCTAACTGAAGCTAAATTATTTTATTGAATATGATAAAGAGAGGATTTTTTTTATTTTATTGAATGAAAATCTAAACTGATCATAAATATTTCTTGTACATTCCAGCTAAAACCAATGCAGCTGATTTCAATGAGGTGTAACTATGGAATCCCGTCAGAATATCCTGGATGTCTTTGACCATTTCTGGAGTTGTGGTTGAAACTGCATCTTCGAGGCTAACAGCGAAGCCTGTGTCTCTCAATGTCTTATTCTTAACATCGGTAACAAAAGGAATCGGGGTCGATACAGTAAAGTTGTGCAATTGCAATTGTAATTTTGGATCATCGAGACAAATCACAGTTGTCATCTGCCACCTGAAAACAAAAATTATTAAGTGAATGTTGAGCAATTTTAACTGTCAGAGACGGATTTTGGCTTAGGCCAATGAGGCCCGGGCCTAGGGCGGCAAATTTTGGGGTCGCCAAAATTTTTAAGATATCTAAAACTATGACTAAAATCATTAATTATGTTAAAAAAAAAGTAAATGTTTAATTCATACCTGAATGCCTGAATAAGATTTCTTCTTATTATTGGTATCATTTTTATTATTTTGTATCCATATACGTATGTATATATATTCTTACAAATTAAAAGGGGCGCGCCATATCGTCTCGGGCCTAGGGCGTCCGCAAACCGAAATCTGCCTCTGTCCACTGTAGTCGTCAATTTTGATAACTTAAACCTAAATCATAGGGGTGGGGGTGGGTTTCACAGAAGGAAAAAAATTAAACTAGGAAAAACAAACGATTTTAACATTTTTTTTTTACCCAATAGGCATTTCAAGTATTGTACTTTTAAGGAATAATTTGTAAGCATCTTGAATTTGAATTTTGAAGTGTTCCAGCATTTCAGTGCAATCTTGCGAAAAAAATTTTAACAGTGTGATTCACTTCTTCCACCAATCACATAAATCACCAACGAAATACTGGAATAAATTTTTGAGTGCTGCAAATATTTGTGTGTTAAGACCCGGTTTATGACCAAAAATAAAAACGCGCCCGGGTGAGTATGAGGCTCGATTAATTCAAAAATGAATGAAAATTAGTCACTTAGCCAAATTTTCTTTTTTTACTTGACAATTAAGAAAAGTTAACTTATTGGCAGTTCGATACCTTTGAGGTACGTCTTCGTACAACAACGTAGAAGTAGCAATCAAAGTGGAATCTCCGGAACTTTGCCTGGCACTGTGGATCTTCATTTCGGCTCTGTGAACTCCCGCCAAATGTCCTATGGGCAGTACTGGTTCTGGTATCGAGTCTTGTGTTGGCGGAATCACTCTTGAAAACGGCACACGACAGTGGAATATGCTCGCAAAAGCTTCCTCAATAGCTATGCAGTGCGACTCTTCAGACACTATAGTAAGATTGAGGCATTCTTCTTCAATATCTATGGAGTAAAAAAACATGCATGTTAACTCCCATATACTCAGAATAGCTATTTAAGCAACTAGTATCGAAAATGTGACACTTTATTAAGCGAGTGGCTTTTATTTCACGAGCGAGGTATACGAGCGAGTGAAATGATGACAAGAGCTTAATAAAGTGTTATTATTGACACATGCTTGCTTACAATATTTTTTATAATAACGTGCAAAAAAGAATTTCTACCAATGAGTGATTTTCAAGACATCATTTAATTACCATGGCAATATTCTAAAATGCAAAGTAGTAAAAAAATGTTTTCAATTAATTTTCTATTTTGAATCAAAATAGTATTTACATTAGTGCTACCGAACATGGGTGAAAATGAATTTGAAATGATGTTCGACCAACTTCCAGATTAAATTGAAAAAGCAGCTAAATAAGCTTCGTTGAATCTTCTTCCAGAAAAGTATTGTTTGGAGTGAAATTTGTGTTCTTACTTATATCTTATTTCATGTACTTTAATAATTTTTGTAATACTTGTAGTTTCCATGGAGATATTAGATAATGCAAAAGTAATGAACCAATAGAATTAACTGAGTTTCATAACCATTTAGTTTCCACGGAGATATTCATGGCATCATTTTGTTTTTCTACCAATCAGATAGTCTTATTTACTTTACCGCACTAGTGCCGAAAACCTCATTTTCACCACTGCCTGTGACGCAAGCACGTAAATTGTCATTTTCGCAATTATTTATGAATGATTATGAATTGATGAATGATTGATTATGATTGATTGAATATTGATGATGATTGATTGACTATAAGAGTGATGAGAATGATTGATATGAATGATTATGATTTATGAATGAATATGATATAAAAAAGTGACCTTTTTTGCACGTTGTTATAAAAAAATTTGTGTTAACTTTTAATAATTGTTTTTTTTTCTCAGTCATCATACGTTGTGTTAAAACAATACACAATTTGTATTTCAATTAAATAATAATGCATGGTTAGCACAAAAATTCTGTTGAAGGAGCAGCACGCAAGTATTCTTCCAAAATGTAATTCAGCATCTGCTCATTGACGTTTTTGATAAATAGCTATACTATAAAGATTTTAAAAAGAATCTATATATTACGGAACTTTAAATTGAAAGTTATAATTTTGTTATACATATTTTATTTTAAAAAAATACATATAGCTTATGTTGTTTGCAAATCACGCATGAGTATACACAATAATCGCCTCTTCTTGCTATCATCAGTTTTATTGGAACAACACAAATTGGTGGTATTGGTTCTTGTATTGAAATGACACAATAACATCAAGCCATACTTGTGTTACATTTGTGCTGTTTGAACACAATTTTATACGAGGGTAACTAGTTAAACCAAAAGTATTCTTAAAACCATTAATTTCCTTCATCAGGAAAGGATTCAGAATATATAGACTTCCTTTCTAAGTACTTAAAGCCACATTTTTAAAAAAAAAATTGAAAAAAACTTTAATTTGGCAGCAAACTATAGTAGGCAAGATATATTTTTAAGATAGTATTTACCCTTGATTCGATTGAATTCCATTTCAAACAAATTCACGAAGCTGTAGAACGAAAACTGTAAATAAATGGAAAGTTTAAAAACACTGGATATGTAGCGAAAGTTAATAGCGAACTAAGTAAATATAATGTGTACTTGTTAAATAATGCTGCATACTTACTTGAGCACTCTCCAAAACTGTGCGTACAAGTCGGTTTCTTAGCAACCATTCACAGAATTTTATACCATTATGAAAAAACCCACAAATTCTCTTACTTGATTTACTTCTGAAAATGTAAAACATTTTAGGTAGTAAGCCATAAGATAAATGCCTTAAATAATAGTTATCACTAAAAGTTTTAGAACCAGATGACAGCAGAAACTTGTTAAAGGTTTTAACCTATGGGCACGTTTAAAATTATCAACTGTTCAAAGATACAATTTATTTGATAGTATAGTTGTAGCATTATTCGATTACTTCTAATTTACAAACCATCTCAATGGTTGTGAGGTATTTCGTGTTCATCCTCATAAGCCCAAAGATATCAGATTCTAATAGCGATATATTTTCATAATGGGAGAAAGGCATGCTTTAATATCCACTTTGTCATGCTTCAATATCCACAGAGAGCTCATATTTATTATGATATGAGCGCAAAATTGGTAGCGGGAGCCGCCAAGATGGTGACACAAAAAAATTTCTCCCAGTTCTGTGGAATATTCCGAGCCTGCAAAGGCTTGATAAACCAAAAAAGCAGTCCCCCCTTTTGGAAGAAAAAATTACAAAGCAATATCATAAAAGAAAATTGTAATAAATTCACTATTATTTACCTTCCTCGATGAGCTTTGACATCTGTTCTTTTATTTTCTGTTTCTCCACAAGGTATCAAAGGGGGTATATTTTCATAAGAATTCCCAAGAGCGTCATCATTTGCAACTTTACTTCGAGTTTCAAAACAAGTCAAGGTATTTTTATCCGCAGTAGGAAAAGCACCAACAAGTATACTTTTCAAAACTTGGTCTAAAATTATGTCAATAATAATGCCTTCGGAATTGTTCAATGGAAATTCAAATTTGAGATCTTCGGTCTCTAATTGTTCTTCCTCATTTTCGATCTGATTATTGTACGGAACCAAACCAAGATTGTTTACTGGTTTAAATTTCAAAGCGTTATCTGCGAGAGTCTCGCTGCTAGAAGCAATTTCTTGAACAAAAGAATTGCATTCTAATGTTTCTATTTTACTCGAGAACTTTTCATGAGCAGAAAAATAGGATGAGGATTCCAAATCAATAAAAAAGGATTCTGAATATGAAGGATTTGGAAGATTCCTTAGGACATTAAATTCTGTTTCAGAAATGCTCCGCATATTAATAGTTGATGGAGACTTTGTTTCTGGGTCTACAAACTCATTATTGAATGGGACCAAGTCCAGATTGTTTGCAGATGTAGTTTCTAAAGCCTGGTCTCTAAGAGACTCGTCATGAGAAACAGTTTCTTGAACAAAATAATCACATTCGTCTGATTCAATTTCACTCGATAACTTTTCCAGAGTAGTTAAATCTGAAGTTGATTTCAAAACAATAATATCTGATTCTGAATCTGAAGTATCAAAAGAATTTTTTACATCAAATAGTTCTGTTTCGGAAATAAAGCTCCATACATTACTCGACGATAGGGAATTTGTTTCTGAAATTAGATCATCTGTATATTGCTTCAGGTGTCTGTACCTTTGTGTTTCAATAAATTTATCATCTATTAAAAATAAAAATAAACATTAAATGCATTAAAAAATTTCAAATGGTAAGAAAAAAAGATATGGAAGAATATTTATGCTTAAATAGATTTCATTGATGATACCATAGGGATTTAGTACTTCATCTTCATAAAATATTTTAACTACAAAAGATGGTGCATGTCTGTTTCGTTTTCTTTCGTTTGTCATGTATAATGCAGCTTATAGAAGACCGGAAATAAATTTGTGACATGTTGTAGAGAACTGGTTTCTGCTGAATATTTTTCCAAGTGGAAATCCTTTATGTACTATACAAATAACCGTCATTAAGGGTATGCCAGTGCAACAAAGTTATGAAGGTAATGTATATAAAAAGCTATTTAGTTATCAACAATAAATCCAAAAACGTTAATAAGAATGAATGACACGGCAAGAAAAAAAAAACTATGTCATTAGTTCACCTGATGAACATTTCTGCGAGATTGATTGATAAAACTACATTGTATAAACTGTAATATCAACGGGTTTCTAACTGAAATAATACATTCATCAGTGCTTTCCGTGGCTGCGCAATCACTGAATTAGCATTATTTATACACAGAATGTATGTTTACACAATCGATTAACATCAAAAATTCATTTTTGATAAAATTGTGAGTTATGTTTTTTTTAATTGATTGAAATGTGAAATATCCTAACTCGATAGGCATAGGAACCCTATTCATAGGAACCATTTTCAAGTTCAAGAAGTCGCAAATGAAAGAAACGACCTATATCATAGATGCACCCTTAACTTTATATAAAGTTTAAGTGGCTCTGTCGGTTAAAAATCCACTTTTTATGCATCGATCTTACAAATGTAAGTCAAGCTTTTAAAATATTAAAATGTTTTCGGACAAATATATGTATGAATAATTATTTAAAATCAATCAACTTTTTTTCTTTCGAACTTAAATTACTTTATTGAATCTGATAATTTAAAACTATGTCTTACCTTCATTCAAATGTGGGAGGATTTCAAAACTATCACTCTTTTTCAAATTTAAACCCGCATCCTAGAAATTTCAAAAAACAAAAATAATAATGAAAAAAAAGTCAAGGATTTTTTTCCAGATAAAATGTCAATGGTGACGTCGATATGCGGGAACATAAACAATGAAACCAAAATTTGATTAATTTTCTTTCAATATGTTTTATTGTTTTATTATTATTAAATGGGTTGTTGCTGTTTTAAAAGAATATTTCAAACTGATGTATATTAAGCTTTACTTTACTTTTAAGTAATTTTAGTGAATTCCTAGAAGCAATTGTGGATTCCCTAGGAGTCACTGGTATTCTTTTTTAATTAAATAGGTATCTAATTACCCAAGGACATCGCCAAAATCGGTATCCCATTACAACTTTAATATAAATGCTGCCAATATATGATCTAATGGACGGTCTGTTCATTGACGAATTTTGGTGAGCTTCAAGCTTTAACGTAAGGTTTCTGTACCTATTTAATTGTATGAAATATAAACTGGAATGTTTACCATATTTGGGAATTTTTCGTTGCCTGAAAATGTAACGCAAATTACCAAATCGAGACCGGGCATTATGTCATTACTGTTTCTCAAACTCGTTTTACGTTTCTTTCTCTCTTACGTTTTTTTAATATGCAGATATCTATAAGTATATGTAAGATACTATAAAATATACAAAAAAAATACTCTAAAAAATCGATAAAAGAGAATAAGTGTGAATAAAGTTGGCGAAAAATTGACAACATCGAATCACCAAATTAGTAGTGATGGAACTCTGGAATTTTGAAAAAACTTAAATTTAAAGAAACTTCCATAGGAACGAAAAAAAACTTTTCGTTCAATAATTCGATACTACTTCGATAAAAGTTTGATACATTTATTTTTTTAATGCTTCAAAACAATATTGTAGGGGGATGGGAATTATTTTTTAAAATATTATAATTTTACTTTACACACAGTAATTATTTTACTAGTATTTATTATTTAGTCATTTAATACATTTACTATACAGAAGCACTTTTTTAAAAAAGTTACCGACCTCCATATTCTTGGAATTTTAAAGTAAAATCCTTTATTAAAAGTACGAATTTACGTTTAGAAATTACACTAATTTAGTAGTCGAATTGGAAAGCCTTTAAATATGTTGTGTATTTTAAAATAGTCAAAAGATCACTGCCAATTTTTAAAAACAAACTTCTAAATATATATATTTTTTAGCGTGATTATAAAAGTTATGTATCCAACACGTGCATAAATTACACTTTTTTAAATTAGTGAAATTTGGAAAAATCCTAACATTACAGACTGGTTGAATAAATAACTATTATCATGCACTAAAACGTAATTAGTTAACATGTATAAAACCTTTTTTTTTTTAGTCTTATCTTAGTAAAATAAAAATACTCAATAATGCAAAATTTTCTGTAAAAGTTGTTTTGTTTTTGTGGTACCCTTCAAGCAGAAAAGACAACATGCAGGGGGAAACTCTTCAAATCCTGACGTATGGTTGCTTTGCGTCTTGCTCAAGTATAGTAATTTTTTGATGGCTTAACTTTTGAAAAGGCTTGAAAAAATATCGGAAAAAAATAATAATAACTGTTTATTTGTTGAAGTTGAATACTCTTTTACTTTCAGTCTTTCAATTATCTATTATGAATTATGAGATAATGAAAGTATTGTGATGCAATGGAGTCGAAAATTTCAAAAGGAGACATTGTGTTTACCTCAAACTATGGAGGGTGCTTATTCTAAAGAAGTGGTTTGCCAACATTGGTCTGTCTATCCGACTGAAACCACCAACCTTTTTTTTTTTAAAAAAATCTTATCTTAGTAAAATAAAAATACTCAATAAAGCTTTTAATATTCTGTAAAAGTTGTTTTGTTTTTATAATACCCTTCAAGCAGAAAAGATAACATGCAGGGGAAAACTATTCAAATCCTGTCGTATTGGTTGCTTTGAGGGTTTTGCTTCTCAATTAATTTCTTTTGATTGTTTGATTTTTGAATAGGCTTGAAAAAAATATATTGGAAAAAAATAATAATTGTTTATTTGTTAAATACCCTTTTACCTTCAATTACCAAAAATAATGAATTAAATAATAATGAAATATAAGGTAATGAAAGTATTGCGATGCAATGAATTCGAAAATTTCAAACGGAAACATTGTGTTTTCTTCAAACTACGGAGGGTGCTAATTCTAAAAAAGTGGTTTACCAACATTGGTCCGTCTATCCGACTGAAACCCCTCTAAATCTTGAACTAAAAGAGCTACGGACTTTCAATTCGGTGCAGGAGTTCCTATATAGTACCTGTCGGATGTGATAATAAGGTTTTCGAGAAAAACGCGCGCGATGAAAGGATAGTTGCCATAGAACTTTTTTGGTTTTAAAGGAATTGCTAAAAAAAATAGAAACAGAAACTCCAAATGTGGTACAAGAATTCACAGTTCCTGTCTGACGTCATAATAAAATTTTTGAGAAAATCAAGCATATGCAAATGGTAGTATCCATCAACTTTTTAGGCTTTAAAGTTATTGAAATTAATCGTCTAAGGTATACAATTACTACCTTCAAACATATTGATTTTTGAGTGGTATAATGAAAAGTCGTGCACACACCCCTAGTTTTTCCATCATCGAGAGACCAGCAGTTACTTTATTTGTAACGTTATTTTAGTATAATGCTATTCCATGATTTTTTTTAACAAAATGCACACATATTTCGTTTAAAATAAACAAAGCTGGCGTCGCGTTAATTCTAATATCACTTAAATCAATTCCTCCATTTTTATATGATTTCTAGCAGTTTCTCCTTAAAACAAAAATAATTTGAAACATAATTAACTTTCAGTTCTAATTTAAACAGGCTATAAGTTACAGCTAATTGCGCAACAGCTCCAAATCTTTTCTTAAATAACTCTACATACATAATAACGTAATATTAAAAATAACTTTATTTCTATCTTATGCCTTCAAGTAAATTAAAGATGCATAATATGCACAATTAAAAACGCAATATGACTCTTGTTCAAAAGAAATGAATAATTGATACATGGTATGGTATGATACATACATAATCCAGCTTGTGTGCTTGTTCAGAGAGCCGCTCTTAAGCTTTCGTTAAGTGGACCAGACACACAGAAAGAGTTTTTACAAGCACAAGAGACACACAAAGAAAGAACAACGCAAACAAATAGACAAATAACAACATTTATTGACGGTCACAAACATCCATGCCAGACCGGGATTCGATCCCGACTCCAGCAGCTCCAAAGGCTAGCATCCTAACGATTGCGCCACCGGGACGGCATAAATGGTACATTTGAAGGAGAGGCATCCTAACGATTGCGTCACCGGGGCATTTGGTACATTTGAAATGGGAGGGGGATGATACTTGCATTCAAATTATAGGAGTCCTCCTACTTCTTTTCTTCACTTATACCAATGAGATTATCTATGACATGATGGTTGGACTTGATTTAGCAATTAGCACTATTGTACCAAGCTACGAAAATGCCTAATTGTGGATAACATTGTGTTCCATATTTCATACAATTGGACAGGTATAGCAACCCTACACTAAATTTTTTAGCACGCCAGAAGTCGCCAATGGACTGATCGGACATAATATTTATAGCTACACAAAATATTGTAGGGGTTACACCAAAACACACCTTAAGTTTGCAGCATTAAAATGTTCTACGCGGAGGAAACGCGCGTAAACAAACCGATTTGCCTCTCTGATTGGACGCTCCTACGCGATACGTCCGCTTTGATATTAGTTCGCCCTGTTGCGTTAAAATCGAATTAAAAAAAATAATTAATATTACACTCTAACTGAAGCAAAAACGAATAAAAACGGTAAAATATGTCTTGAGATAACGAATAAAGTGATTTACTGAATGTGAAAAAACTTTTTTTATTCGATTCTCGCACTCGGAAATTAGAACTATTTACCCTTTTTCCCATAGAACATTTGCATACTGCATACTTAAACTATGGTGAGGTATAGTTTCTCTCATTTACTTCTAAAAATAACCTTTGAAAAAGTTCCATTTAAACAATACAATATTTTTTATAATAAAACTTTTGTAGTCAGAAGAAAAAGAGATTGTATACATCTTCTCTGATAGGATTTTCATTTCTATCTCTATTAATTTGTGAATTCTGTTAAGTTAACTTGAGAACTAATTTTCTTCCCTTTTATTTGCAAACTCAAAACAATTATTGAAAACTATTAATACTTAATTTCTAAGAAAGTTGAAAGTTATCATGGATTTAACTTTTTTTTGCTCTTTCCATTTCCAAAGGGGAAATAACTAGTGAAATTTATTAAAAATGTGGCTGTAATAAGTAAGATTATATTATCCAAAGGAACAGAATTACAATTTCCGAGATGCGAAATTCATTTAGCTCAAGAAACAAATATCCACAAAAAATGTCAAAAACTTGTTTATTGGTTGCAAAATAAATTTGATACATTAAATCGAATTTTATCTGTACTTCTAGAGGGGATAAATGATTTTACCCCAAAGAATGCTGGATAGAAAATCTTTCCAAGTTAGATATTCTTCATATTTATGCAACTCGGGTACTGTGGCTTGTATCACATTAATTAGGGAAATTTGGGAAGTCTGAAAATATAGCACAACAATATAACAGTCAAAAGTTAAAATTGAAATAGTTATTTATGTAAAAAGTGTTAAAAGTAATACTTTTCAAAAATGAGTGAAATAATGCCATGTGTTTTGAAAAGTTTACCTTTTTTTTTTAAGTTTTACTTTTTATATGTCTATAATAACTACAGATGTTAACAAAATTCTTTTTTTCACTGCTTTTGGGTGAAAAAAAGTACTTTTTTCACTGTTTGCGTCTGATGTTAAAACTATAATGTAAAAGTAGGTTCTTTTCCTGACATTACAAAAACTAATTTAATTGATTTTTCAAATATATATTTTTTTATCAGGTGTATAGCACAATAATAATATACTTTAAATTTGTAAAATGTAATGGATTGTTTCAAATGACATAAGTTTCTAGTTTTTCATGATTTAATTGGTTGTTTCGGTTTCACTCTCAATGCATGGAGAAACCACAGATATTTGGTATACAGGATATTTTATATTGAGTATTTCTTTTTTAATATGTAGATAAAAATATTTTACAGATTACAGTGGGGCTTAGTGGTAGTGCTTTGTATTGTTACGTCACAGGTCTGGGGATTGAATCTCAGATTGGAAGAAGTTGACTCAGCCTTTCATCTCTTAAGTAGGTCGACGCGTAAACCTTATTGGTTTACACATCATTTTTAAAAGTGGTAAAATGCGTACCAAACATGCTTGGGAATTAAACATTGGGGGTTCCGCATGAGGTTGACCACCTTATCGGGAGACATGCCTAGCACCCCAGAGACCTTAGTCATGTAAGCTGGAATGGGCATGGCAGGCCTTGGCCCACTAACGGGCTGTTGCGCTGAGGAGTTTAGATTACAGTACAATAAATTACTCAATTAAAAAATATATAAAAGAGAAAATAAAATAATACCATGAATAGCATACACTGTCCAAAACTATTAAGCGCTATTTAATATTTTTTATATTAAATTCAATAACTAGATCAAATTATCCCTGAAGGAATTTAATTCCAGAAGGAACAAGAATGAAAACTAAGCTGCTGGAACAGTTGCCACTCATGAAATTTAACATGCATATTATGGTGAAGTTTTCATTTGGGCTGAAAAATGTAATGATAAGGGTCTCCATGCTAAAAGCACAAAACACAGCCTTAACTAAACTCTTTGGTGTGACAACCTATAAGGCCAAAGGCCTTCTGTGCCCATTTCACATCTAATAACTAAGGTTTCTGGGAAGCAAACCACATGTCCTATTCAGAAGGTCAACCTCACACAATCCCCCCCCCCCTCCAATATTTAGTTGCCCGACAAGCTTGGTTCTCTTTATATTAAGCCACATAAGAAATGGAAGGCAGTGTGAATATTTGCCAATCTAGGAACATAACAACAAATAAAATACATCTACTAATAGATAACTTTGCAAGGGTTCTCATAACTTACAAAAAAAAAAGTAAAATATAGGATAAGCTTACCTCCATTGAAAGTACTAATGTTGCATCAGAATTAAATACAGTAAAATGGACATCACCTATATTAAAAATACATTTAGTTCACTATTTTCAAAAGATGTTACAGATATAACTGAAATATATAAGATTTACAGCATACTGAATTGTAAGTGGTTACTAAAATGCGATTTTCCCAAGTAAATTAAAATTCATTAAATATTATTTTAAATTAAGCTCAGTAGCATGACAGACAAAAATGGATAAAACCAGTTTTTGTTGATAGTTCAGTAATTTTTTTTTAACTATGATTGCAAGTTTTTAAAGTTAAAACCTAGTAACGTCATACGAAGGTTACAATATCAGGTTTCTGCAGTTAAAATTAATCAATTTTTTAAAATTAAACAGGGTTTTATGCACTTAACATTTTTCGCGGTTGAGTCAATGTTGTATTCATTAGAGAAAAAGTTCTTTTTAAATAAAATTCAATAAGATATTTGTTAAAAATAATGAAAATTTTAAAATGAACTTTCATGCTAGTAACAGCATAAGGAAATTGAAAACAAAAACATGAATCAGCAAATCATTGACTTTATGATTACGAATAAAATTACCTGTAGTTTCAGAAGAAGAAAATATTCTTGACAGTACAGAATATACAGGACAAATTGTTATGATATTGATTATCGTTGAGAGAATTCCTTGAATTGTTAGAACCATGATTCTCAACTAGAAGAAATATGCAAATTTATTATTATAAAACTTTTTCTAAAGTAAAGTTATACACAATAGGGGATTTCGTAAAGAAATTCAATGAATCAAATACAAGCACAGTCAAACAATTTAGGTGATATTTTTTTAAAAAGATTTTATTGAAAATATTAAATTTATTAAGTACTTGATCTACAAGTTTATGTAAAAAACAACATACAAAATCTTTTATTTAAACATGAAGAAATGTTCTTTATAGACTTAGTAACGATAGATAAAATTTAAAAAAAGTGTAGAATTCACTATAAACGCATTGTTATGCAAACTGTTTAAATTAGGCATTTTAGGTTTGCTAATGTTAAACACTTAAAACTGCAGAACCCCCAAACTGGTTCAAATAAGACCAATGGGAAAAAGGCCAAGAGAAAATCCGGTAAAAGCTGAGAAAAATAACTTTTTTTTTCAGGTTACGAAGGTTTACATGTACATTTGATAGCAAGTTTCTACATTGATGAAATTGGCCTTATAAGGAAAATATGTTTGAAACATTGTGTCATTTTATTAAATGTGTTTAAGTATTATTAGTTACATACCATTAAAAAAACACAGTAATATTTTTTTTGTTAACGCCTAGAAGTTTGCGATACATCCACTAACTTTTTAAGAGGATCATATGGGAATGGAAAACAAAACGTGCTTTTTAAGGGTCTTGTATGGAAACCGTACTCTATAAATTCCAATGGTGAAACTTTTGTCCCTGTTTTTAAATAAAGTATACAACATGTACTCACAAAAACTTACCAAAAAAAAAGAAGTTATCTTGCCATTAAAGTAATTAATAAGTATAATTTTAAAGATATTAATTAGTTATAATTCGAACAAATAATTTTGTTTAGATATTTACACACTGTTAAGCCCTTATCAGATGGTAAGGACGTCGCTCATTTAAACAACTTTTGGTTCAGCCTACGAGAACAGCTACGTCATGGTTAAAAGCAGTAGTAACCACAAACTTAAAAGCAGTATTATCGCGGTATTGGAGGAGGGGGTACAAGATGGAGGCTCGGCCATGACGTCATGACTGAACTTCGTTTTTGATTGGAGCAGCAGTTCGAACAGCGTAAAAGTAGCGCATTTTTTTCACGTCGACTTGAAATAACTCAGCCAGCAAAAGCTGCTCGAAAAACCAGATTTTGAAACGGCGTAGGGACGTCGCTGAATGAACGAGCTCTCGTGTGATAAGGCCTTTAGTGTTGCCATTTGCAGTTTGTGAATAATTACTAAAATTTCATTTTAATTATAACTAATTAACATCTTTATGATACTTATTATTTATTTTAATGCCAAACAAACTTCTTTTTGTATTTTTTCGTAAATTTTCATGAGTATATGTCGTATACTTTGAAAACAAGGTCAAAAATTTCTCCACAGGTTACCATACAAGACCCTTAAGCTATTTTTTGTATTTTTTACACTTTAAGGACAAAACACAAATCGGATGGTAATAGCAGAGGTGTAAATAAGCATAGCCCAGTTAAGTTGGAGCCTACTTCATTTAATCATGCAAGTTAAACTTTGAAAACAATTCTACACTTACAGATGTAAACACAATGTAATAAACCATCACAGTTGGAAGCAGAAACAGTAAAACCGTGAAAATTAGAGTGCCCAGAAACAGCTGGTGAATATCGTAAGTGAATGAGTCGACTCTCTGTCGCAAAGGGTTCCACTTTCTTCCACGAAACAGCCTCCACAAGGCAGCCAAGCTCATCATTTGATACCCATACAACCTGAAATAGTTTTTACACTTTAGTTTTTAAATTTTGACCATTACAGTTGGACAATCACATACTTGGCCACATTTCTTGTTGTTTCTTTTGAATACTTTAAGAATATAAAATATCTTTGTAATGATAAATATCTAATTACAATAATATATCTTATGACCTCTAAGGGGCTGTGCACATATAACGTTATCATTGTAGAGGGGGGAGGGGGTAATCCAAATCATATTTTGTAGGACATCGAGAGGGGGTGGGGTGGGGGGGGGGTTAAGTTTGATATCGTTATCATTTTTTATTTATTTATTTTCAATTTTCGTACATTGTGCAATATTCGTGAGTTTATTTCTAAATTTCATTTGTGAAAACATTTTTAAAGGAAATTTAAGGCACAAAACACTTCAATATTTGATTGATTGAAATGACACCAGAAATATCACACCTCAATACTGACTGTTCACCAATAATTTTATGAATGAACGGGTGTGATATAGAATTAAAAACTTAAATATTCTTTTTTGTATGTGAGAACGATATCATAGAGAGTGTGTGGGTGGGGGGGGGGGGTCGTGTAATGATAACGTTTGATATCGTAGAGGTTGGTCAAAAATTTGCATAAAATTGATAACATTATAAGTGTACAGCCCCTAAGCTCTTTCATCTTTTAGAATCAAATTAAAGAATAAGTGTGCTTTTCTGTGCAAGGGTATTTTTCTTTGGACATATTTAGCCACATGTAGGTAAAATAAGTTATTTATTACATTTCCCTAGCCCAAAACTTGCAGCCCCCCTCCCCAATAATATTATCATCTAATCACTTGATGAACCCCAAGAATAGCTTGCTGCTCCCCAATCGCTCATCATGGAGGATAATTATTTATGGACGAATGAGGCTGGATGATCCCGAGTCTCCAAACCAAAGAGCCTCTTTGTAAATCCAATGGAAACAATTATTTTCTAAGTCATATTTCTCCAGCTGCATTTGAATATTTTTGCCGACAGTTTCTTTAATGATAAATGTTGCTGACATAAAGGTCTATGTAATCCCACATTTTGTCCCACCAATTACACTAAAGAGTAGAACCAAGTGGAATTATAGAGCCTTGCAAGCTAGCTACATTTGTGAATAAAACTACTTGTAAAAATATTCAACACAGCCGGAAAAATGTGGCTTTTGATTTACACAGAGGCGTTGAAGACCAGCCGTCATTCATGCTCATTTGCCCTCAAGTTGCTAAGATTGCCTCAGAAGTTCAACTAAGTCTTTTGCCAACAATTAAAGAGTACACATTGCCAGGCATTTTAAGAATATATATGAAGTAGAATAAGATCTACTTCACAGGAGAGCATAATTATTATTTAGTTAATTCTAATAAAAGGAGATAGTTTGGAGGTCCATTGATAATTTATTGTAAAGAAATCATTTAGAGTATAGTCCAGAGCCGAAGCTCATCCCGCCAAAAGAACACACAACCTTACATGTCAGAGTCTAATTAAAAAGTGACTATTTTTAATGGTTGTGAGAAGAGTGGATCAGAAGTTAAAACAAATTCAGCAGCGTCTGCAATTTCTCTGGGAAATTGACGCCTATTACAACAAGGGAACTGTTCAATGGATCGGCAAGACATTAACTGAGAGTTATTAAGAAATAACAGAATATTATAGAGATTTTTTAGCTTAATATTATAACTTAATAGAGATTTGTACGATACATCACATATGTGGGCAGGTAAATTACAGTACCTAGACTGATAACTTAGACCATTGTTATTAAGCAATAACAGAATATCATAGAGACTTTTGAGCTTAATATTATAACTTATTAGAGATTTGTACGATACATCACATATGTAGGCAGGTAAATTACAGTACCTAGACTGATAACTTAGACCATTGTTATTAAGCAATAACAGAATATTATAGAGATTTTTGAGCTTAATATTATAACTTAATAGAGATTTGTACAATACATCACATATGTAGGCAGGTAAATTACAGTACCTAGACTGATAACTTAGACCATTGTTGTAAGAAATCAATAACTCTAATCTAACAAAATATATATTATATAAGTGATTATTTTTAGGCAAAAATTATAGAAATCTATGTTGTGGTTACGGCAGTTTATCTGCCCTACAGCAGATATGTCTAAGGTTGTTTTCAATTTACCATAAACATACCCCTGTTAGAATTAACACATATTCTTTTTTAAATCCATAATACTTGGTTTAAAAAATATAAATTGTTACATTTACTTTATGCCACACAAATTGTGTGTTAACAAGTTTATTTTCTGCATAAGTCTTACCGAGTAGCATATCCATAGAAACAATAGATATGCACTGTAGCTAAAGTTATGAGGTCACTCAATACACTTAAGATGAATGTTGCACCAACGACTCCAATAATAGATGATATATTCAAGATGAAAGTGAATAATGGCAGCACAACTGCCATATATGCTGGAGAAAAAAGGTTTGAAATAATAAGTTAAGTGAGAATTATGATTTTGGAATGATTTGATAATGTATGTATACATTTATCTTGCTTAAAAAAATATTAAATACAGGCATAAGAAAATAATAATGAAAGTCAGTGATACAATTTTGAAAAAGGCAAGTAAAACAATATTTAATTTTAAAATGTTTAAAAGTTTTCATTGTGGTAACTATTTAAATGTGAATTCCAATTCAAGCATAACACATTGACACCTAATCTCTTAAAAAATCAATGCATTTGAAACTTTAATAACAAAAATATATGTATACAAAAATATAAATTAAAAGTACTGTAAATTATTTAATATTTCAAGTTTGATGAAATACCTTATAGGACAAAATAAAAAAAATCAATAAATATAATACGCTTAACATTTTATTAAAAACAACAGTTCTCACTAGAATATCTTTTATAAACATGCAAGTTTTAAAGACTTTTCCAGTTTTTTAAGTATTTAGTAAGACCGCACTAGTAATTATTATTTTTATTTCTACCTTCATTAATGCAAACTTTTTTAAATCAAATGTGAATAATCTATGGGGTGCTAAATTTCACACTGTAGCTGAAACCAAATTTTGACTGATCATCAAAAATTACTCCTAAAATATAAGTTTTAATAAAACTAATGGCTTTTATGCATCCTCTTATATAGTTTTCCAAGTTAAGATTCTAAAGACAGTTTTATGCAATAGAGAAACCTTATAATTATTCAAATAATCTAAAAAAGATACCTTCCCATAAGTAAATGTGATATAAAAAGAAATGTCCCAAGGCACTGTTGAGAGGTATGTTTAATTTCAGTCCTGCCGGGGCACCCATCAACCATATGATGAGACTTTTCAGACCACTGACTAGATACTAACAGAAAACCAATATTAGTTAAGAAAATAATATTAGTTAAGACTAGTTTAAGACTCAAGACAAACTAATAAAAAAATGTAGTATTTTAGTTAAAATCAAGAATTTTATTTCAGTTTCTTCAAAGGATTTTAGGGAGAAAAAAAACACATTCTAAAATAATTACGGTACATAAAATATAACTTTATAAGTAATGCATTTCTCACTTATAAATAGGTACAAAAACCTTTGCGTTGTGAGTAAGAGTTCAAAAAGCAATGTATAAAACGTAAATGAAGAGTTTAAAGATCTTTAAAAAATTCATATAGCTGTTTTGGGATTTTAATGCACAGGAAGTCCCGAAACAGCTGCATACTTTTTAAGATCTTCAAAAAATTCATATAGCTGTTTTGGGATTTTAATGCACAGGAAGTCCCGAAACGGCTATATACTTTTTAAAGATCTTTTAACTTTTTATATGCGTTTTAAACTCTTACATTCTGATACTTGAAGCTTCTGTGATTCTACGAGGCCATCTTTTTTACAACAGCACATTTTTTGCATGTTTAGTCCGCCTGCACACAACTAAGAATCCCAAATATTTGATTGTGGAGGTGTCCACTTTGTAAAAAGGTAGAGAACCTAAAGAAGGCAAGGTCGCCATGTCTATGATGTTCAGGGTGGTAACAAAATCCTTGAAAAAAAGTTCCGGGATATTTCCATGATTTCCCCGATACTTTCATAAAAAATAATTCCCTGATTTTACAGTTACTTTTTAGTTTAGTTTGAATTAGTGTCATACTAGAGCTACACAAGGGCTATCGGCGACGGGCGTTGTAATTTAGAACCACAGTCAAGTGCCGAGCCAACACCTGAGTAGGCACCCAACACAAACGCTTAGGGCAACATCGTAAGCAGCTTTGGGACTTTGGAGCATATTAGGTGTTTGATAATAATTGACAGGGTTTTTTTTTTGCCTGTGCATGATAGGAAGAGAGTCGTGTTTTCTTTTGTAGCTCAGACCAATTGGACTAACCAGAATATTTTCTTTTCATCAAGGAATGTCCACTAGTATAGTGATCACAAAAACTACCTAAACCTATTGTTTAAATAATGTAAAATGGAAAAATTCCCTGATATTTTGTGAAATTTGAAAAACTCCCTGAGAATTCCCTTATATTTTCAGAATTAAAAAGTTCCCTGAGAATTTCCCTGATTTCCAGGTTGTCCGAGTTCTGTTACCACCCTGCTGTTGTTGCGAACCTGCGAATTGTTGGGTTAGTTTAGATGAAAATAATGTGTCACACTAAAAATGCACATAGTTTATTAGTGATTCATATTCATTTTCATTTTGTAGTATGTATCATTTACCATATTCAGTATCACTTCGGAGAATTATGCAAGTTAAGAAATAGCCATGCAATAATAGTGAACCCATGCAACTTCGAACTGACCATCAGTTGAGAAACTGTTTCCAAACTTTAAAGAAATGTGCACCTTCAAAAAGCAATGAATCACCAAATATAGTAACTCTGGCTGAAACCAAAATCTTTCTGACCCCTTTTCGTTTTACAAGTGATAGTTTGGACTCGTCTAAAACCAAGAAGTGGTGGAAGGACTACACTCGGGTCAATTATCTAATCCTTACCCTAACCCACCATACTAGATGGGCGACTAATAGTGATGTGGTAAACTAGAATGAACAGATTCTGCAGTAAGAAACGATCCAATCATTTCCTCCCCTCAGTTTATTTTTGCTTTTTAGCCAAAGTGGATGCCAAGATTTTCACAAAAAATAAAACAATTTCTTTTTACATTTTGAGGGGGAAAAAAGCAATCAGCGCTTAAACACTGACATTTATGTTGCAAAATATCTTAAAACTACACAGATAAAACCATTTATTAACATGTTATAATATGAAAGAATTAATATAAGTAAAAAATAAAAAGCAACAGATACTTACATTTGTTTGCTCAATTGAATAATCAAGAAGCAATAATTGTACATTTGAATGCAAAAATATGAAGGTAACAATCCAACCGCAGATCACATCTATTAAAATGGCTGATATAAGATTCTTGCATCTAAAATACAATTTTTTAAAGTAAGAAACAAGCATAGGTACTCTCAGGCTCTCAGGGCTGTATTGGGGGTATATGGCGGCATACGTAGTACACATTGTGGTTTATTTTAAAAAATAGAGTACCCTGTAATTATTTTCCGAATTAGCGTATGCCCTTTAATTTTTTTTAACGAGTTTGACACTTTATTGTAATTTTCAAAAAATCATAAACCTCTTGAGGGGCAAGCAATCCACAGCTTGCAAGATTTCTCTGAAAATCCAAAATCTTTGCCAGGCAATCTAAAACATCTGCTAATGACAATATCAACTTTGCCCTGCTCAACGACAAAGTGTGAACGGGGCTTCAGTTTAATGAACATCATAATAACTGATTTGAGGGCATCGTTACTGATTTCTAATGTTTGAAGTTCAATGTTCATTAATGCTAATGGGCCACCACTTGATCGGTTTGAAACAAAGAGGTATGCGAGATCATGGTTGGTAAACCATCGGGCAGCGACTGATGTCCAATCAAAAGTAGTACAGGGGCGAGAAAGATAAGTTTAATTTATGTGCAGCTTAAACCAAGTTTTATTTCTTCTACATCTTGAATTTACAGTTTATGCATATTTGTAAATTTTATTACCAAATACCAACTCATATTAAGAGTATACCCTATCATTTTTTTTATTAAGCCACAGTATACCCTGTGCAAATTTTACGAATACAGCACTGGGTACTCTTGTATCACATTCACACAACTTTTTTTTTTTAATTCAAAACTTTTGGTATACTTCAATTTCACCGGCACCAGCATTTAATTTTTTTGCCAACAAAATGGAACAGTTCCAAACATTAAGTTTTAAACTGAATTATAGCCAAAATTTTAATATAATTGATTGAAACTTACTTAAGTGAGAGCAATTTTTTAGCTTGAACTTCATCAACAATTTGTTGGCAATGAAGAAATCTTTGATGCAGTTGACGACCCACTCTAGTTAAAATTACGATTTTCAAGATGCTTTGGTGCAACCTAAATAAAAATATGGTTTTAGATTATTTCATAGTATACAAGTTTTTTTTTACTACAAAAACAGCAGGAAAATAAACTTAACGCATTTCATACTAAATGTTTAAGAAAGATCCTAATTTATTGGACAGAAAAAATTTCAAACCATAATCTATATATTAAAACAGCTGACAAACCCTTGACAATAGACATAAAGAGATGGTATTGGGTCGGCCATGTACTAAGAATGAACGAATAGCTTTAACTTGGTCGCCAGACGGTAAAAGGAGGAGGGGACGACCAAGACTGACATGGCGAAGAAGCATCTTGAAGGAGCGAGACCATCTTGGTTGGCCAAGCTGGGCAGTTGCCAGGGAGGCCGCACTGAACCGGAGGAACTGGATTTCAACAATTGCGGCCTCATGCGCCTATAAGGCGTGACGAGTCGCAAGGCAAGGCATACAAGGTTTACGTCACAAGCCAAATTATAGTGTCCTACTCTTAGTGGCTTTTAAAAGCAATATTTATACATGCTTCGTGCATACACTTTAACACATTAAATAAGTGATTGGTGTGACATCTTTCACGTCCATTGAATCACTTTGTTGGCCAACTTATAATTTTGAAAATAAAAGGGGACATCCAAATATTACTAAAGTTTTTAGGGGTGGATTTGTAGTTAATCTGGGGGGGGGGGAGGCAAATCTAGCTAAATATCACCAGGTGGAAGGATATGATTTTTATGGACGACCCCTATGGTGGGCATGTTTTCCATCATGAGTGGCAACAATTCCAGTAATATTGATTGCATTTATAATTTTACTGGAATTATATTTGTTTTGGTGATAATTTGATCGAATTATTTAAATTTAAGGAACAGCTAGGATACAATGGTCCGTCTCTATTTAGCGATTTGAGTTATGTCGCCATGCAATGAAAGATCGTAGTAAACATTCCATTTTATGTTAGCTGTACCATTATATCATAAACCACCATTATATCATAGCTGTACCCAATTTAACATTAGAAATTTACTATTTCATTTTATAAATGTCTGAGAAATAAAAAAAAAACTTGACTAACCATAAAGGTATCGATAAAGCAAAACTCAAGCAGTGGGAAAATAGGGTAATTAAATAAAGTACGATTCTAAGAAAATTTTCAAATTGTCTCTTAACAAAGTTTTCTTCTGATTCTATAAAATTTACACATTTATTTTCAGTAATCAATGATAACTCTTTGGAGTACTTTAAATTACTTTCAAAATTTTCAAAAAGGAACGTGATAAAGTTTTTTTCTTGACTGGAACATAGAGAATTTGCTTTGTTGAAAAATATTAATTTAGAACTCATCAAATTACAGCTGTCATACAATATTATATGGCTGATAATTTTTTGACTCTGTTGTTCAATATGAAGATTTTCTATATGAAACGAGTTGTTTGTCTTATCGACGCGTAAAACAATGTGATTAGGAAAATCAGCGTAATCTATAACAAATGACTGAAAGTTTTTCTTCTTCTTTGACGAGTACAAAAGACCAAGAAAACAAAAAGTGTCTGAAGGAGGTATGTCAGTTCTGGTATATAATTGCTCATGGACATTTTTAAGCATTTCATTGTTTCCAATGCCAATAGTACAATTTATTAATATAGAAGTATCCGACCGTTGATAATATCCAAACAAATAAGTAAAAGATAAATCTTTTAAAGCTTGTTTAGGGATGTAAATAGAAACATTCATGGAAGTGGCCATTGCAATCCAAAACCAAAATATAAACACTAAAACAATAACAATAAATACTAAGTTTAATTTAGTTGTTTCGAGCTTGATTAAAAAAAATAAATGATTCAAATCGCGTTACCTATTTTGGATTATTCATTTAAAAAAAATCCTTTATTTGACTTATTTGACTTTATTTTTTCATTTATAATTTATGGTACCACTCAAAACGTAAAACATATTAAATATATATAAAAAATAATATTTCAAAATTGAACTGAGATCGCAAAACTTGACTTGTTGTTTGCTTACATCTTGTCAGAGACATAACATAGAGTGGACTGCGCATTGGCAAACCTAAAGTGTCCTAAACATCTAACTTACACAGTCACATGACTGTGTCGCGTTTGGCTCGCATCTATGGCGAGTTTACCATTTGGCGAGTTTTTCCACAACGACCTGAAAACAGAGGCCGACAATCTAATGTTATGATAAAGAAGCTTGGAAAGGAGCAAGGATGAATCGCTAGTATTTTAAGATCCTCTTAATAGATTTCAGATTATTTCTTTGATTTTGTGCGTCCATTTAAGATTACTTGAACAATTGAATGTGGACTCTTTATTAAAAATTAATTTAAAAGAACATTAGTAGGTTTATGTAGAGTGTTGCTGTAATATAAGTTGGTTATTGACATGGTGAATATTTTCTGCCGTCTCTATAACTTTCGTTCTAACGGTCCGACTCTTTTTTTTTTAAAAAATCAAATATATATTTTTTTGAAATATTGCTTCTCCTTTATTTAAAAAAAAATCAAATACATATATATTTTGAAATATTGCTTGTTCCTTTATTTCACCTGGAATAAATCAAGTTTCTAAAACACATCAACATATTCCAAATTCAACAAATGCTCTACTTTTTAAATATAAATAACTCAAAAACTACGATTGCAAAAACAGGTTTCGTTTTGACCAAATTGTAAAAAAAATATTCTACTTCTAAGCTGTCAATGTTCAGACCATTAATTTAATTGACTTGGCCCAAAATATTTATTATAATTAGAGTTCTAACAACGTTGATTTAATCATGAATATGATTCTTCAGTATAAAAGAGCTTTTAGAATAAATTCCCTCGATAGAAATTATAGTTTATGACGAACACACAATTACTAAGAGTATGCAGAACTAAATAAATGTTACCCTTGAAAGTGTGACTAATCCTTTTTTATACCCCTCTTTACAATTAGGAATTCACAAGCATTTGGCATCTTGCACAAAACGTTACTGAATTAAGAGTACAACATTCACGATTGTTAACATGCTCAGAGATTAAAAGAATGTAATTAAATATTTATTATTTAAGCCAAAAGAGAAAAATTCCAACAATGCTCAAAAAATCGTCTGCAAAAACATTAAAAAAAAATTCAAGCTGCCGTGATTGGTAGAAACCCACGTGACATGGATTGATGGTAGTCTCCACTTCGGTTTGCTAGCTGATATTCAGGTCTTGCGACAATTTGGAATAGTTCGTAACGAAACGGTAGCGTTAAGTTGCCATATGTAGCAACCTTTCCCCTCTTGGCGATTTATGATGGGTAAATTCCTAGTTTCGGTGGACGGCGACTTTTTATTTCTCGCCAAACTTGTTGGCGAGAAAACACCTTGAAGTGATGCGTGATTGGACGTTGCTACTCTGAAAACGCGATGTCAAAGAACGGTGGATCACGTGACGTGACGCTGTTCTTGTAGCGTTGTTTGGAAGAAATGGCCGCCATTTTCAAAATACTTTGCACTACAAATGACAACATTATCAAATGCGACGATAACTTCAGCCACGTTGACAATTAACCGACAATAAAAGTATGCCAAAAACAGCAAAAAAAAATATTTTTTTAAAAATAGGAAGAATAAATACCGATAATTACGCTGCAAATTTTCAAATTTGAACTACACACGTAGACCGAGCGGAATAAATCCGTAATCTTTTCCGTTGTTATTAAATGGTTTACATTAAAGTAATTATGCATTTCGCATTTAAGAACAATAATTGAGAAAATTTTAATTAAAATGCAGTAGATTTACGCTTTTAGAACAACTAATTAGCAGAGTAGCAACATCGGAAAATACGCCACTACAGCACCGGACCGGAAATGGGACGCGTCGCGGCGTTCACAACTGAACGAATCCAAACAAAATACAAGTATATTGTATAAGCAAAAGTGAGTCATCCAAATTGAAACCTCCTCTTTCCCCCGTCTGGGTTTAGGGTTACCACAAAATTCACGAGAAGAATTTCAGTACATGGTTGCCAGATTGGAATTATTTATCGCCTTTTTTCTGTCGCCAAAATTCCGAAAAAGTCGCCGTCCACCGAAACTAGGATTTAACCTTATGATGTTTAGGACATAATGCTAATCTGCAAGGGATAGCGGTTTTTTAGAAAAAACTGGTTTTCCATTTTCCATCGGTTTTTCCCTAAAAAACCGGTTTTCGGTACTGTAGGGCCTCATACAAAAAAACCGGTTTTCAATCAAAACCGGGACCACCGGTTTTTTGAAAACCGGTTTTGGTTTTCCATCCCTAAGCTGCTTTACTATGAATGCGCAGTCCACTCTATGTTATGTCTCTGCATCTTGTGCTCTTGGTGGCTTAGTGGTTAAAATCTCAGCCGGTTACGCTAACACATTGCACATTATTAAATGCGGGCTCAATTCTTGCTTGTGTCCTGAGTGTAACTTCTCTCTCTGCTTTTGCTTTATAAGTTGATCTCTGATCCAGCACACAGACACAGCCGTAAAATATATGTACCAACCTGTTTACATTTACGAATACGAAATTGAAAAGTGACTTTTTTTTTAACACCATGTGTATTTGTATTTTAGAAATCATTTATTCTTTATCAAAATCAGGAAAATAGTTTAGCGAAAAATTTCTGCTCATTTGCTAGTTTTTTTAATTAGAATACTGAATTCAATCAAACAACATGGTTTCACTAGGAGAAAAAATTGCCAAATTAACAAATCCAACACCCCAAGTCCTTGATCCAGAAGACGATATAAATTACGGTAAAATGAGTGACCTATTATATTTTATTATGATTAATGTGCATTTAACCTTATCGAAAGTAGATAGCAGTATAGACTGTCCCTTAATTTTAAGGGATTTTAATCCTTTTCTATAGGGTTGAATTAAGTTTTATGCATTATCAGATCAGGTATTAAAAGTTAGTAAAATGTTCTACTCTTTCAATTAATACTGCTTACTACTGGTAATAGAAACATTGGGTACAGCTGACATAAGCAGGTCACGTATATCCAGACTGTACATCAAGTATTATTTAACAATTTCGGAGTGATGTGTATGATGTGCCACTCCTCCTTGTAATGTTTTATGTATAACGCTTATCTTCGTATTTGTACTCGCATATTTAAATGAGGCATGCATTTGTTTCTATCACAGAATTGCTATGGTGTAAAATAGTTGTTAGATTTTGTCATTTATTTTTCAGTTTCGGCTTTTTTATACAATATAACAAGTTTGCGATTAGTTAGGTTAGTGTCTTTACAAAGTCTTTCCAACCAATTTTATGGTATTATTCTTGAAAATAAAAATCAAGGCACTGTGATATTATTTGCCGCAATTTAAAATAGAAATGGCGGATATTAACAAGTGGGTTGGAAAGTTTTGGAATACTAACTCACACCAAAACTACATGTGTTTTTTTAAACAGTTTTAAATATAATTAACATCAATTGGACTAATTTTAATGATTTGTTTATTTTCAAACCTTATTTTTATATAATTACTTGATAATTGCAGTTTTATATAAATGTCGTTCTTATTTAAATGGTAAACATTAAATTTTTGTAATTGTTTTACTGTATGCTGTTTAGTTTTTTATAGATTTGTTTTGAAAAGCTCATTTCCATTAAAAAATATTTAAAAAATTAAATTTCATCTTAAAAAACTTTTTTTTTTCATGTTAAATAAACTGCTAAGTTTTTTTACCAATACCAGGAGAAAGCCAGGACGTTAATTTTGTTATTTGTTTTTAATGAGGGAAATTTTTAACATTTAGTTTGGGAATTCACAGATTCTGTAGCGACCCAGTACTACATCTTTGTTTTGATACAATACTTTGATTAATATGCTATATCATATAATTAATATAATTTTTTTAGAAGCTGCAAAAACTACTTATTCTGAAGATGTAAAAGATGCAAATGATAATGAAGTAAGCAATCTCAGAAGAAGAACAGCTCCTCTGTTGGAGGATATTGATCCGACTTATTCGGGGAAAAAAGTTTCTCGGCAGGCTTTAGGTCCTATTTTTAGGAAAGGTAATAAAACAAATATTTCTCTTAACAATTTTCAGACCCTACTATTTTCTTGTTGTTCTAAATCAACCACTAATCGGTTACTGCAATACTTATTTTCTCAAGCCTGCTGCCTTTCGTAATTATGAAAAGTTAGGCCTCACTGAAAAAGAATTTCCACCTTAAATAATAATTTTTAAAAAATTAATTTTCAAATAAAAATTCAATCAGTGCTACAAGTAACAAATTAATTGAAAAATTATGAATATGAAACCCACCCAAATAATAAGCTAAAATGTTAATTTTTTTTTATTTGCTAATTGACCGAGTTAGAATTTTAGTTCAAATTAGCATATTTTACTGTGTTGGGACATTTTAATTTGCTTGTATAAATGCCTTAAACCCATAGAGTTAGGAACGAGAATAGAACGGTCCATGTATGTGCACAGTAAGGCACAAAAGAAGCAGACTAGAGAGGTGCATCTTGGTATACCTCAGTGCTGGTATATTATGTGCAGTAGCTCGAAAAACCTGACAGCCCTGCTTCAAACCATTTGAATTGATAGACCCCTTTGCTCCTCCTTCCTTACTATAAGCTTAAATTAGAATATCTCTTAAAAAAGAGCAGGGTTATTTTTTTCACACTTTTATTTATTCTTGTCTTGCTGCTAAATGGATAGAATTTCTAACTGTCAAACGAGGAATTGTGCGGTCCAAACAGCCACAGCTATCTAAAAGCAGTTTTTAAAATAAAGGTCCCCGAAGGGAAAGTCAAATGTTTATAGTATCTTCGGCAAGATTGAACAGGTTTGGGACTTAATTTTTTATGATATTGTGACAGTTTCTGTAGCTGGGGTGTGTTTTTTTTTTTCACAATTGGGGAGAATTTTTTCAAATACTTTTTGGATAAATCAGCAATTAGTGAAGCAAAGGATAAGGCATGACTTTCTTGGTCAACCCCAGAAAAGACACAGGCACAAGAGACATGCATAGAAAGAGATGACGTAACAAACACATAGACAAATATCATTTATTGAAGGACATAAACATCCATCCCTTACCTGGATTCAAACCCAAACCTTTAAGCTCCAAAGGCTAGCTCCCTAACCGTTGCGCTACTGGGTCGGCAAACGCAAAGAATAAACAAATCATTTTTTCAATTATTTTCCAAGTAATCCGGCCATTTGAAGATATTTAATTCTAATTCGATGCACACAAAAAAAATCATGCAGTGCAGGGTTATTTGTAGAATATGGAAGTAATGTTGAGTTCAAATAATTCAATAGCTATTTAATTTAATCAAACTTTGATTTTTATTAATGTATATTTTGTATTAAATTTGTATATAATATTTTATTTGAAATTTTAGATGACGAGATAGATTTTCATAAATCTGGTTCCAGTGGTGGAGACAGTTTAACAGATTCTGATGAGGCAGAAGATGATGTAAGCGATTCCGATTTACAAAACTTTAAAGAGTTTGTGGCTCAACAGTCAAATGAAAGGTTAGTCAACAAAGTGTCATAAAATTTATTTGCTTATAAATGTATATAAAATGTATCAACAGTCCACACTCTACTCTTATTTATAGATTAACAAAACATTTAGCTTTTTTAAAACATGTCCTTTAAAGAAAATTATAGTAACTTAATAAGTGCGAGATATGTCAGCCATGCATATTTAGCTTTCTGAGTTTAGTGTTATAGCACCCAGTAATTCATTGCACTTCTATAACTACTTTAAGATTAAAGCCTGTAACCCACCCTTATGCTTAGGTACAAAAATATTATTGTGTTTTAATGTAGTTATTGTATATTATTGGTACTTTATTGCAAAATACAGTACCAATAATATATAATAAGTTTTGTTAAATTCTTCTAAATAGTAGTAGTTAGGTGTACAAAGTAGTGTAGTCATTGTATTTTTACAAGACTTGTTGACTTTGTACATTGACCTACCAACTAACTGGTGTTTCAATACAATTATTTTATATTTTGCTATACATTTATATAGCAGTGAGAAATTTATTACTTCAAATTATATATTTTTTTTCAGTGAAGCAGATCAAAGCGAGGAAGATGAAAGTTTATCTGAAGAAGAAGATGAAGAAGGTAATATAAATATTATTTTCAAATTTATTACTTAATACATACTTACTTTTATTTTCTGATTTTCAATCCCTATATTTTTTTCAGGAGATATGACTGAGCAGTTTTCAAATTTTGATGTTAACAGTGAAATTGAGAAAGGGCAGGCAATTAAAAATCAAAAAGGTATGCCTAACTTCTCCTAATTGTTCAATATTAATTTTCTCTTCTAGATTAATCACAATATTTTTTTTGATTGTTAGTCACAAAGAAGATGTTTTAAAAGTACATGATGATTGAAGTTATAGACTTTTGATGGGAAATTGATGGTACTTTTATCTGAAGAGCCAATTTCAATCAAAATTCCTCTCCATGAATAGTTAATTTATGCAAAAACCCTATTATACCAAATACTCTATATGTTAGTTAGACGTGGGCGAATAATAAAATAGCAAGAAAATTGCTGCTAATAATGTTTTTAAGGACTTTAAGAAGGAAGAAAGAGTTCAATTATTGGGGTGGTAAACTGAGCAATTAACTAAGCTTATCAGCTACATTTAATTAACTAAAGAAAATATGTTAAAAGGTAAATTAACCTTAAAGTAAACTATAAATACAAACAGCTTAATTTTAAAAGATGGTAAGTACCCCATGATCAGATGAGGGACAAGTAGGGACCCATTTTCAATGTGCCGATTCAATTCCATTTTTTAAAAAATATATAATAGCCTGCTTGTTTATTGGCAATTTTTGGCCAGCTTGGAAATTTAAGGTAGTGTTGGTTGGTGTACAGATAGAGTTGTAGGAAAAATGAAGTGGAATGTTAACCACATTTGGAAATTTTCGCTGCTTGATAAGGAATGGAAAAGTTAGACTGGACTTTATATACAATAATTGTTTAAGAAAAATAGTAAATAGACATTTTTAACCATTCGAAGAGAGGTAGGACAGAGAGAAAAAGGACTTTGTGTGGTCGAGAGTAAACTGTTAGGGAAATCTGACCTCCTACTTTAAAAAAAAATTAAGAAAATTGATTGGCTGATACTAGGAAATAGTGTTGATGAAGTGGCTTAAAGTCATTGATTAATTGACAATTCTCAATATTATGATGCAATTTTTGCTGATACGGTATTTTCTATTAATTTCTAGAAATATGGAATCGTCTAATGGAATCCCGTATAAAACTGCAGAAACCGTTGGTCATTGCCAATAAACTACCTCAAGCATCCACATGGAATACTGTTAAAGATAAAGGTGGCAAAGAAATGTCTGACAGTTTAAATAAAGGTAATTTTTCATATTTGTACTTATAGACTTATTGAAAGCTTTTTAGTTTACATAAATATAATCGTAACTTTTTTTTAGTCTTGCAGCACTCCTGTTTTAATGCAATCGATTAAAAGCAGAAAAAAAACCATGTCCTACTTCCTAAAAATTAAGCATCAAGCTATGTTTATTTTGAAATCTTAAGTTAGCTTTTTATAAGAATCGGTTCTCTTCTACTACTTCATAAACATAAGCAATTAAGTCTCCAAAAATTTACAACTGCCCCCTAACAGGATATTTGTACTTGTAATCTTCTATTGTGCATAATGTTATTATATAAATAAGTTGAAAATCATTAGAATTATGCTCCAATGTTTCTTTTTACAGTGTATACTGTGTTTTGTTACAAAAAAAAATTGTTTAAGGATATTTGCGTCTACAAATTGGAAAAGCAACCAAATTATTTTATATTTGCATGATTGTGTTAATAAATAATTTATTCAAAATCGTTATGTCTACACAAATTTCTGTTTCGATGTATTTTCAGCCTCGAAAAGTATTAAGAACCTTTTGAGTGATTTAATAACTTTGCAATCTGACCTGGTGAGCAGAATTAAAAAAATGAGCAGTGCCAATTCCATTGAAAATCCAAAGGCAGTGGATGACAGGTTGGGTATTTAGTAACCTTTCTTGCAAATAACTCATTTTAGAAACAAGTATGAACTCGTTTAGAACCTATGAGGTGTAAAAAATGACATGTTTTAAATAGTTTTGTTTAAGGAAACACAGGGGTATACATTATAAAAAACAAATTTTTTAACAATTTATTCCCTATTTATTTCCCCTTGATGTTCATGATATATTTTTTTGCTATCTTACAGGAGTATAGCACCTCACTTCTAAAATGAATTAACAGGATTTCTTAAATTCTGTTTATTTCTTCGTTAGGCAAAATATGCATGGTCACGTGTTTGGGTGAACAAAACGAAAGAAAAGTTCTGTACGCGCGTGCATTTGACTTCTAACAATTAATTACAAAACACATTACCCACTGGTCTTAAACAGGAAGCGTTAAACACAATTATGAACATCTATCTAAATTAAATAGCCCTTTCAGATTTCTGTGCAGAAGCCCCTAAATCATTGACATTGGCTTGATTATGGGACTGGCAAACGTCATATTCATTTTTAAAAACGTAGTACCCTCAGATACATTGATATTCCACATAAGTTGACCTTTGTAATTTAAATTATTCCATAAAAGAAATACTAGTTTTCTATTGGTAACCTAGTATTTATTTTGTTACTGTATAATTTAATCCTAATAATTACTAATTCATTTTGAAATTTATATAAATTTGTGTAATAAATAAGAAAAATTATATTTTTATTTGTTTTGAAGTTATTTATATAATTTGAGTGTGGCGGGTTAGTTGCAAAATGGGACAGGTACATTCTTGTACACGCCGTCCTCGAAGATGGGTCCAATTTCCGAATTTTTACGAGCCCTGATCTTTCTTAATTCTTGTAATTGGGTGAAAACCTGTTGTGTTGTAGTAAACTCTTTTATTGTCAAAAGGCTTTGAAATATTTGTCTCATATCGAAGTCAATGAGTTCTGCAATTCTCTATAAAACAGCTATGAGTTCTGCAATTCTCTATAAAACAATTGATAAGCTATTCTTATTTTTAAACACAAGACATGGAAAACTGATTGAATAATATTTTTTTGTTTGTATTTTTTTTTTTTAGTGAAGAAATACCTAGTGATACAGATGAAGAAATGGAAGAAATAACCCCTGAGAATAAACCTGAAGAAATTGGTCAAAAAAGAAAACTAAATATGGAGGACTTTGATACTATACTTGGGAAAAGATTTAAGTCACTAGAACCATATAGGTAATACAATTTACATTGAATGTATGATAATGTTTTTCTTTCTTTTTATACTTTGAAGGTACATGCTTATAAGTAAGCCAATGGTTTTGTGTTTTAAATTTTTTTGTAAACAATCTTGACCTGTAAGTAACATCATCTAGGATATTGTGAGATACTGTACCCCATAGTGAGTTTCTTAACATTGGCCTATCATTGGTAGATATGACTACAAGTTGGGATGTATATTAAAAGTATGTCACATTAAGTGTAAAATATACATAAAAATAATTGCAAAATTTCTTTTACTTCATATGGAAACTTTCGAAGAAAAACCATAGATTGAAAAATGTCGACAGATTACGTGTTTTAAGTATCTTTTTCGAATTATGTGGCGTGTAACCTCTTTGGTTATTGGTTAGAAAAAAAATTTTGGAAGGTTTTGTTTGTTTTAAACTTTAAAAAATGAAAGCCCCAAAACTTTTTTAATCTTAATCTAATTCTTTTTAGAAATGCGGTTATCCAAAAATGGGATGAAAAAACACGGTTAGCAACTGGAAGAATGACGCAAAAGTCCTTCCGAGGATTTGATAACTCAGCATTGAAACAAATTGAACAGGTAAAATGAATGTCTTTCAATGGTACTTGCTTGTCTGAATATTTTTTATCTAAAGATATATTTTAGTAGGGCTTTTTGAAGAGAACAAAGGCGTAATTTTTGTATATCCTGGTTGATTTTTGTTAAAAGAGTATAGAAATTTTAGGTGTTTTAAAAGTCTTGGCTATCATAGGGTGGGTCAGCTTTCTTCTCAAGAAGGAATATCAATCAAGAGTTCTAATAGCTATTTGTTAAAATGAGCTATACTGTTAGGAAATTTCCATTTTCTGATGTATTTGACGAACTCTTTTATATGCCAATTTTGGTTTGTAAAGACACTGAGTCCCACTGCTTGAAGCCGATTTTGATAGTTTCAATCACAAGTCTGCATCAATTTAAGTTATCTTCTGTTTGATCATACGAAAAAATCCTTTGCATATGGAGGTTGTATCAGCACATTTTTCAAACAATAATGTACTTAAATTAAAAATATGTTTTGCAAGTAATTAAAAAAAACCCCAGCATTTTGCCACTTGCTAAGGGTCATCTCAATGTAGTGGAATTGGAGGTTTTGAGCAGCAAAAAAATATGCATTTTTTATGTGGTATGAATAATCAAGCATTCTCTGGCATAATTTTTAATAATCTATTCTAATATTTGTTTTAATGCAAAAAAAAATATTAATTTTTACCTCTGAAAAAATAATTTTTTTGCAGAAGCTAAGAATCTATTTTGCCCCTACTACATCATTTTTTAATAATATGAATAAACCAGCTGCTTAAATATCAGTATTTTTAGAAAGCTCAAGCATTCTGGTTTATAATTTGAAATTCGGCTTGTTAAAGCAAGGATTAGGTTAAGAGATTAAACAGAGTCTGTTTAAGAGAAAGTCTACTGTATATATACTCTTATTCCAATATTTAAAAAAAAAATCTTATAACCAATAACTTTGCTTTCTATTGCAGATATTACAAGATAAAACTAGATTAGTTAGAAGAACACAACTGAAAAGATCCTTGTATAGAGTTCTTGGAAAGCCAGAATCTGTAGAAATGAATAAAGAAGAAAATACCATAGCTGAGGTATGTTTTATAAGTTTTTTTTTATTCATGGGTTCAAATTGAAATATCGTGCTCACTTTTTTAACAATAATATTTTAATTGAAATTGCCTAGAATTTGTTTTATTTTAAAGCAGATTTCTCTTTTATGTTACATGCAATTGCTTAATTTTGTGTGTGTATATGAATAAATTGTGTTTTCTAGCCATCGGTTTCACAGCAAGATCTCTTACTCAAAGATTATGACCCTGAAATATTTGATGACGACGATTTCTATCGTCAAATTTTGAAAGACGTTATTGAATCTAAATCATTTGGTATCGATCCTGCAGTAGTAAGGTAAAGTTTTTCTTTTTACTTATATTTAACATGAAGTATGAATTTTGAACTGTGTAAAAAATAAGGTATTATCCAATTTGGGCATTAATTAAATTTTCAACTTTCTTTCAGAAAACAAATGGAAATTCAAAAAATCAGAAACAAAATGAAACGCAAGGTTGATACAAAGGCGAGCAAAGGAAGAAAATTAAGGTAATTTTACCTATTCATTTTTTTTACTTATACAGTAGAACATCCCAAGCCAGTACTTCCATGGTCCACAAGTCATTAATTCAAAATTGCTTGTTTTGTTTTTAATAGAATATTTTGATTGGTAGAAGGTATAACCTTTCAGATGTAACATTTAAATTGTTTTAGGGGGATATTTTAAACTCATTGAGATAGAAGAAAAGTGGAGTGAGATGTAGGATTCACTGAACAGGGCATGAAACAAGCTGGTTCAATAACAAAACGCGGATAAATACACAGCACTGCAGCATAAACAAACTGGGCAGAAAACTTAGAAACTTGCCTATTTCGCTATTGGCTTCATTCGTTTCTTCGTTGGTTCTTAGTTAGTGATCCACAAGGTTAGTTCTTAAAAAAGGTGGAATTTAAAGTTAAAGTTACTTTTTTTGGAACTTAAATTTTATAGCCCAAGTCAATATGATAGAGGGGTTTCATGCAAGCATTGCATACAAATGTAGGGAAAATAGTCCTTTTCTGCTATGTTCGCTCAAAAGTGTGTGAGTGGGTTTTCAGCTCGCTGACACCTCCAGTTTTCTTTCTAACTTAATGATTCAACTAGATATTGAAATTTGCAATCTTCCGTATTGCCAGAAAAGCTTTGCCACATGTTTCATTATGCCAGCAGTTTAAGTAAATTAAATGCATTAAAAATAGTTTTAAAAGAAAGAAATAACAATAGTTATACATAACAGTTTTTAAAAAGTCCTCACATTTGTTGAAATGTTTGGCTATTAGTTAGTCTTAGTAGGAAGCAAAGTAAACTAAGTTTTTGTACAAATTTATTAGAACTGCTTTTTCAAAATTAGTTAACTGTTCCAAGACCATAATCCTCCAGTGTTTAAGGAATTTTTATTTGTCAATTAGGTATGATGTTCATCCAAAACTTGTGAATTTTATGGCTCCTGTTCAAGTATCTACAATAGCTGATGAAGCTAGGTAAGTAATATTCATAATATTTCTTTTAAAAAATTTAAGTTGTGCTCGCAGCTGTGTTTTAATTTTAGCTTTAATATTTGGCTAATTATTTTCTTTTCTTTACAGGGATAGTTTTTTGAAACATTTGTTTGGTGGTAAAAGTGCTGTATAACCTGGAGAAATTCTTTGTGAAAAATGTACATATATGTCTTATCAAAATACATACTATGCCAAATGTAATGTGATGCGTATTTTTTCTTCTCAAAACTACATTTTTCATGGGTTCTGGTTAAATAGGTTCTTAAGTTTTGTCTTTGACTGCTCTAGAAATAGCAAATCGAAAATACAAAAAAAATCTTTTTTTTAATTCTTTGTTTCTTCTCTGCTCGTATTCAGTAGCTATCAGTGCCCGTCGTTTAAAGACTAGGCTCAATGGCAGATTTCGGAATAAAGCAAGCCCTGTCTACTATTTTTCTCAGAGGCCCCAGCCATAGTGACATTATTTGGCAACCAATAATAAAGGTTTTATGTGATATTTTCCAAGGTTTGTTTGAAACTGCTTTCCATCTCTTCTGCTTGTCCACCAGTGTTTAACCGCGGTAGAGGTTGTTAGAGAGGAACAGTGGGTTTTATGGACCACCAAGACTTTTTTTGTGAATAATTAACAATGATGTTTAATTATAAAAACGAAAACAGAATTACAGGTGCCGGACAGGTTTTTTTTTAACCTCCGTGTTCCAACATCTATCTTCTCCTGATCGTCGCTCCCCACGCGGCGATCGCAGCTCCCTACAACCAGTGCAACCTTTAAGAACAGGATATGATATATTTAACTATGAAAGAAAATTATTTTTGAAAAAATGAAAGACCTTTGAAGCTGAACAAATTTGAACTAAATTTACACTTTTGACACATACTTTCATACCGCCAGAGTTAAGAGACCTACGCTCACTACAAATTAAAATATGATTTTAAAATCAATTTTTTTTTTAAAGTTACCTTTACTTTTAAGTTTATAAATAGCTAGACTTGGCTTTCCTGGATGATCATAAAAATTCTACCTGATTCTTCCTTGTCACTTTAAGATGTACATAGCAAATCCTCCTTTAATTAGAATCAATTAGTATAAAACAGTAAAAATAATTCTACAAAAAGATCTGACAATCCATTAATTTTATTTTCAAAAACTAATGCCACAACCACCGCATTATAGGGGAAGGTGGGTTCCCTCGGACCTATTTTGACTTTTCAATTTTTAATTTCTTTATTACTTGCAAAAAGTGAATAAAAATATTTTTACTAAATACTTTATGTTGTTATATACAACATATATTTATTTTAACATGTTATTTAAATTATTTCAACTATTAAAAAAATAAATACAGAAAATTGTAATTAGGACCAAGGTACACCACCGGCGGTGTACCTTGGTCCAACTGGTAGTGTACCTTGGACCAATTATTAACAGGTAGAGAGACTCGATTTACAGTCCGAAAACCAATATTTATTAGCCACATAAAATTCAAAAATACATTTTACAACCTATTCTTATTTCTAGCCAAGATTGTAGTAATTGGTTATGTTAGGTCAATTATCTTAGTAAGGGGTTTTATTGCCTTAGTTTTTTTTAGTGCCCTTTTGGCTTTTTCAGCTGCAATGCGATCTTTTTCAGGTGTATCCGTTAAAATGCAGCATACAATTTAAACTGTCATTTGGTCATTTCATGTCATAGAAGAACATTTGGCTATCTTTCCGTCATAAATTTGAAAAAACAACTCAAATATTTTCTCCTATGTTTATACAACTAGGCCTAAACGTAAAAAGGATGTTCTGTTTAGATATTTATTATAAAAAACATCTTTTTAGATGCGCATGCGATAATTATTTTCTATATTATGTCAATATGGTTAAAATTTTATAGGCCTACCATAGATCTAAATAATTAACTACAGAAAAATTATTTGTCACACCATATACTTTTTTTTACAAATTTCCATTCTACATAATTTTACACATCAGGGTTGCATTTTAATAGCTTAAAATACTTAATTTCTCAAAGGAAAAAATTTACTTGAAATGTAAAAAGGGTTTTAAACAATCTGAAGTACATAAGACCTATAGTAGTGTACCTTGGACCAGTCCAAGGTACACTACCTGTATTAGGTTCGAGGTACACCACTTGGATATTAAAAACAAAATAGTTAATCACCATGTTAAGGTTAGACTTAACTTAATTTCAAGCACACAGTTTTATAACTAAAACTTTGCTTTATATTGCATAACCATCGTTTCTGAATAAACACTACATTTTTGAGCATAAAAATACACTAAAGAATCTGACAAAAATTTACTTTTGAACTGTGAATTTAGTTTTACGAAACCTCTATAATAAATTGACCTTTTAAACAAACAGATAGAACTTTTCTGAGACCCCTGGTAGCAAATACTTTAACTGCATATGGTGTTGTTTCAATATCTAAGCAAATCGAGCTAGAATCATCATAGGTTCGAGGTACACATATGTCCAAGGTACACCACTTACCCCTACTATAAACTACTCTAAAATGAAATTTAAACCAAATCTTTTTACACTACATTCTCCCCCTATTTTATTAAAAGCATTTCAAAAAAATAAAAGAAACTCATTTAGTGATTAAGGAAAAACCATAATTACATGAGACTTAAGAATTCTAATATTTCCATTCAAAATCTTGAAACTGTGACCAAACTTGTGTGATTCTCCCCAAACTCAATATTCCGTCTATGAATAGACCTGCCATTATATCATATATGTAACAACTATTATTTTATGCCAATTATCCTCCATTTTTATTTCCTACCATTTAAAAATTCAATATAGGAATATATTTAGAATTGAGTTGAGAAAGCCTGATCCACAGCATAAGAAAAATATTTTTAAGTAATAAATAAAATTAATTTCAAATTACAATCTTAAGAATTAAACTAACTTGCATTTATGTGTTCATACTTAATGGGGTTGTTTCACTTCGGATCTAAAAACAACTCCACGGCGCTGTTTTCATTTTTCTAGAATTACTTTTGTTTTGGTATTCAAAAGTGAGGTTTTTAAGAATATTTTAGCTGTTATTCTTTTAAATGGCAACTTCTTACTGTGATGTTGGTTGCTTTAATAAAATAATTCATTAAAGAAAACTTGCACAGACAGAAAAGTTTCTTTTCATCTATTTCCACTCTCTGATTGTGAATTAAAACAGAAACATGCAGTTCGGAGATCATGGCATCGTAAGTAACATTCCCATTTTAGCTCACGTTGAGCTCGCTAAAATGCCTCTTATATAAATAATAATAGATTTCTGGCAGATGGTCTTTTCTGTTTTCCCCCTAAAGGTGCGCATGGTAAATGTTCCGGATGGTTGCCACCTTCATGGGTTCTGTGTACTAGCCATTCATAAGCGAGAAAATATACAACTCGGAAAATAACGATACACAGTGTACATGCAGAGCCTGATTTCCGGCACGGCTAACGAGGCACGTGCCAGCGCCTCCACTTTAAGGGGGCCCCCAAGTTTTCTTCATGAACATTTATGCTCAATACAACTGACCCAAACATTGTTATATGAAGTATGCAAAAAAAAAAATAGTTATTGTGGGGGAAAAGCATTCTCTTCAAGCTGTTTACTTCGGCTACTTTTATGATAAGATAATTGCAATGATTTTGATAAGAAAGATGATGAATTCGATAAGACTGTAAGATAGGAAAATACAGGGTGTTCCAAAATTGACCGGAATTGTATAGGACGCAATTCCTAAATATTTACCCGGCCCCCGCCAATGAAAAACGGCTAACTAATTGGCCGCCCTTTCGGTCGTGCATGAAATCTTGCACTTGTGCTACACAAGAATGTAGAACTTTTAGTTTGGTTTGGTTGAATTTACATCCGATAAAAATTGCAGGTTCAACTAGTTTAAAAAAAAAAAAAATTAGGAGGCTGTTCATTTTGATAGGTTGTTGCTTTATTGTTAAAAAAAACTTGATGTTGACCATCAGTCTATACATAACAATTATTGTATTTTGCTTATTTATGCTGGGTAGGTATGCACATATACAGGGTGGTTATAAAATAACGCTCGCTATTCGGGGTGGTCTGTAGCTGTAATGAATAATCCAAATGCAGAAGACTTTGAGACACTTACTAATCAAGAAGGGGGGAAAGAATGGAATCATAAAAAACAAACTCGTCTCTTGACCAGGGTTCTAAATTACGAGGCGTAATTAGCTGTGTTGGCCGTAATTGTCCATAATTGACGACGCCTCGTAACTTAGAACCCTGGTCAAGAGACGAGTTTGTTTTTTATGATTATTCTTTTTGTGATTATTTTTTAAGATTCCATCTTTTTTATGATTCCATCCTTTTTCCCCCCTTCTTGATTAGTAAGTGTCTCAAATTTTGAAGCATTTGGACTATTCATTCAAGCTACAGACCACTCCGAATAGCGAGCGTTATTTTATAACCACCCTGTATATTCCGGTGTGTGTGCATGATCAGAGACCCGCTTATAAGATTTCGTCAAGTAAGACAGCCACAGAAGGATTTTTTACTGACAGAGAAAGGAAGTACACACAGGGCAAAGGCGGGAATTGAACCCTCGCCCATTACAGCGCACGGACTGCTAGCGTTATGGCCTGCGATCCAAACCACTCGGCCATCGATACCCACATGACACCCTAAATTGTCTCCGTGTTGGTAGATGGTGCGGTTGGTAGGTTTAGTCTCTACCCTACTATAGAACTATTTGGTCCCAACACATGCACATTTCGACAAACTGTACATTTCTATCGCAAAACGTTTAGCTCCTTCCAATTTTCAAACATCCAGCTCGAATTTGAAACACACCAAATTATTTAAATCGAAATCCAAACACAAAAATTCCATTTTCGTAGTTACTAATCATTTTTAGTAGTTTTAGAAACTGTGATGTACAGCTGTGGAAATAAAAAAGTACCCACTTGAGGTTATTTCATCCGTTAGTCACCCTATAGAATCGGACCTTTTTGAGATTGTGTACAATTAACATTCTGAGTTAATTGCACGATACAAAATTTGCATAAGGGGCCGTCTTCATATTAAAAATATTACGATCTTTGAAATTTCCAATAGCAACACCCAATTTTAATAACTTAGAAATGTTAAGCACTCTTGAAAACCCTTAAATCTAAGTTTTTGTTACATTTGGATGAATATTTGACGAGTTATTCAATCGAATCACTTGTGGACCTTTTGGGGACCAACTCTGAAATGACAAGCAAGCATGCATGCAAAGCCGTCTTTATTTATCAATTACACACGTAATCTTATACACAGTCCCCTAAAGGGTAATTATAAAGTATTTTGTGATTTACTCAGCAAATTATGAATAAACATTTTTAAAAATTGGGATTTCGCTTAAACTTCTTGTCTTAAATTTATTTCTTTAAAAATATTAAGGGGTTTCCATTCATATTTTTTTTAAAAATCAATATAATAATTATTTAAAAATATAAAAATTGTTTTAAATACCCCAATATTGAATGCATTTTGTTTGGGTTATTATAATTTCTTTTCAGTAAAAAATTCGTTTCATTATCTTAATTATTTATAGATCGGGATAGTTTTTTATGTGCAACTCATTTAACATTATGGGACCTAAACTTTGCACGTCTCTAACTCCTCTAATAATGCTTAAAAACTAACAAAATTTGGCATTTCGTATTAACATAGGTCAGAGATTTGAAATATGGATTCAAAAAGGGGTGTTGCTATTGGAAATTTTAAAGTTAGTAACATTTTTAATATGAAGATGGCCCCTTATGCAAATTTTGTGTCATGCAATTAACTCAGAATGTAAATTGTTCACAATGTCAAAAAGGTCCGATTCTTTAGGATGAATAACGGAGGAAATAACCTCAAGTGGGTACTTTTTTATTTCCACAGCTGTACCAGAATCTGCAAATTGCAAAATTACTAGGCAATATGTCGATTCAACCAAACCAAACTTAAGGGGTCACAGGAGTCTTAAAAATGTGCAAAGAAGGTACTACAAAACATAGTTTGATCTTTCATGTCATTTTTGAACTACTCAATATATAAGTATAAATCTTTTATATGTAATTCTACAAGATTTATTTATTATAAAACAAGTTTTAAAATTTATGAAACTTTAGCCAAAACTAAAATAAATGATATTAAACATGAAGGTACTTCACTTGAACACACTGTGATTAGGCTTGCGCGGCAAATTGTGAGGTCAAAATTGAAAAAATGACCAAGAAAATGACTTTATATTGTACAAATATGTACAAACAGACTTATACCTAAATTCTCAGCTCAATTTTAATTAGAAATTATTTTTTTAAACATTTAAAATCAAAATTTTTAAATTTTTATTAATTTTTTTAGAAAAAAGTTCTTAAAATAATTTCTAATTAAAATTGAGCTGAGAATTTAGGTATAAGTCCTAGTTTGTACATATTTGTACAATATAAAGTCATTTTCTTGGTCATTTTTTCAATTTTGACCTCACAATTTGCCGCGCAAGCCTAATCACAGTGTGTTCAAGTACCTTCATGTTTAATATCATTTATTTTAGTTTTGGCTAAAGTTTCATAAATTTTAAAACTTGTTTTATAATAAATAAATCGTGTAGAATTACATATAAAAAATTATACTCATTTATTGAGTAGTTAAAAAATTACAATAGAGATCAAACTATGCTATGTAGTATCTTCTTTGCACATTTTTAAGACTCCTGTGACCCCTTAAAACAAATGCATCCCTTCGTCAACACATTCTTGTGCTGCCCTAGTTCAAGTATGCAACCACTACCAAAGCGCGTGATCAATTGGCTTTTTACTATTTTTCGGAGGGGCCGGCTCAATATTTCGGAATTGCATCAATTCCTATTCCGGTCAATTTTGAAACACCCTGTACATGTGTAAATACTTTATTGAGGTATGGTTTGGGGGCCCCAAATTTGCTTGTGCCGTGGGCCCCTAAACTTGTAGTGAGTCGGGTCCTGTGTACATGTGGAACGGCTCTCAGATAATTAATCATAGTCAGTCCTTCTGCATATATTATATGCTACAGTTATTGAGTGCTTAAAGCAATGGTCCAAGTCACTATAGGGGTGAAAGTGGTATTCTTAAAATTTCGTCCGGTTCGTTTATTTTGGAAGGTTTTCAATTTCTGGTTTTTAAAGATGAACTATTTACACATTTTCAGTTTGGCGATTTAAATACTATTTCGTATTTGCAATTTGACCGCTTTTACTGATATTCGAGGAATTTTCAATTTGTCATAATAGGAGAGTCTTCTCAAGTGACCTTTAAATTTTGTCGTAATTTGATCCGATTTCTAGTTTTACATTTTATAATTACGGAAATTTATGGATTTTTAAGCAGTCGTTTGTTGCCGATTTTCGTCGAGCGATCTTCTAGGTTTTGAAACATTTTCGGACTTCAATGTTTCACTAAACGCCGCTTGCACAAAAGTTTCGTGATTTGTAAATTTTGAAGTTCGTGATCTTGCGACATTCAAGGTATTCGTAATTTAACGATTTCGAAGATTGCGATTTACCAAACTTTAAGATTTTGTAATTCATTCATTTTTAAAATTTCTCGATTGTAAAACCCATTAAATTGAACTCAATATAATTAACATACATAATAAATTTAAAATGTTAAAAAAAAAATTTCTTTGATAATTTAAAAAGAATCTCACATAAAAAAAACGTCCTAAGCTATTTGTTGTTGTTTCACTAAAATTGAAAATTTGGCTTTAGATATTAACTAACTTACCCCTGTTAAAAACAAATATAAATTTTTCCAACAATCCTGTTGAACACTTGGATAACGCTTCTTTAGAACTTATTCGTCATTGTTTAGCTATAAAATTTTAAATGTGTCTCCAAATGAAATTAATTTTAGGTCGATGAAAAATATAACGAGGTTTTTAACGAGACTCCCTCTTTATTGAGATTTCCTGTAATGTGGCTCGACAACACCCCCTCCCCTAAACGCCTAACGTAATTTATGGACGCCCCCTTTCAGTGTTTTTTTATTCTATGAAAGTTATTAATTAATTTAATTAATAAAGCTATTTAATTAATTCTTTTTAGAACTGCTTGTTATTCTTGTGTCCTAACAAATTTTTGATTTGGATGAAATTGTGTAAGAATAATGATATTTGTTGACTTTCTTTAAGTTTTAAAATATAATACTGCACAAACATTGACGTCAAAAGCAAGCCCTCGGGCAGCAGTGCACGTTAATTAAAGCTAATTTCAATGCACAAACATTTAGGGAAAAAGTAGCTAGTCACATAATCAGGAACACAAAAAAAAATGTGTGAGGTAAAATGGATAAATCAATCAAAAGAATAGTGAAGAAAGCAAGCTAAATACTAGAAGAAAGTTACAAATAATAAATCATGGATTGTCAACAGCTGTGCTGTTCAAAACGGAGACTTTCGTTTTTCTGCTGATAACTGACTAGTCGACCTTGGCCGCTTTAAAGGATAACTGGATTGCTAATGCAAAACACGTTACTGGCACGACAGTTCCGCCTAATTAAAATCATTTTTTAGGTCCACAAGCCATAGTTTTTGAGGAAACAAAAAAGCTATTTTACCAGCAACCTTGCAACGAAATTACTAAACATAAAATTAAACAACAATTTTCAATCTTTTGGGCGTGGTTGCTTTATTACAACTTGAAAGAGCATGGAAAAGCATTATTTAAAAATTATTTTATGAAGTTGAGGTTGAGCCTCGATTTGTTTTGAAATGTAATGCGACTTTTTTTTTTTTAAAAAAAAGACCTTCTCGCTTAAATACAAAACATTTCCGAAAATGAAATCACTAATTTAATAATCGCAAATGTAAAAGATACATATTTTAGAGCAGTTTTTGTATAACATTTGAAGTACTAGAAGACGCAAAAATCCATTCTGAGTTAGTCGGTTTCGGCGTCTACTATGTAATTAAAGGGAAGTTCAAAAACCCTACATTTCGAATCGTAAAACGAAGAAAGAAATAACATTACTTCTTCGTCGCTTATGCATACTTGTATATATTTTTAAATGACTGCCGTTATTTTCATGTATAAATTATATGTTTATGTTTTAAAAAGATTTTCTCCGAGTCTGCAGTACATTTTAAAATGTACTTCTAAATTCATTTTTCATTTGCAGTATTAGTACTATTGGGAATCTTACATGTTGAGTACTAATTGCTCAAAATCTAATCTGCACTTTCACCGATATATATATATATATATTTTCAAAATTATTCAAGTGTATTGCAAAGAGCCATATAAAAATTTATAAATCGGCCAAATTTAGTTAAAAATTGAATTTTGAGGACAGAAATTTTTTTTATTTATGAAAATAACACTTCCACCAAAAACACTTAATTTGTTTATAAATCTAATTTGTTATTTTAAGAAACTAATTAGTAGCCGGCGAAAAAAAAAGTTGTAGCAAAAACATCCGTTGTCTCTTTATTTTAAGTCAAGGTCACGATTTGTTGCTTATAAGGTTTACCTTAACTCTCTATCGCTGCGAGGTATACCATAGTTTTAGAAACTTTCTAAATTTATGAGGTATACGCTAATGCTTGGCGCATGCAACCGTGTCTCGCTCAAATCGCAATGGATCAGAAAAAATGCTGCCGTTGCCACCAGCTCAGAGGTCAACTATGAGCATGCGCAGTAAAGAAAATGACGTCATTTGGCGATTTTTACAAACTTGACCGCCAAAGTCGATTTTTTAATTGGAATATTTTTTAATATCTCTTGTTATTCTAATTTGTGTTTTATCATAGCAACTGAAAGTTGAAAAATGGGCATACGTATTTCGGTCTCTCCAGTAACATTTATAGATCGATGAAATCGCTGGAAGAATTGGAGCCAAATAAAAGCGCCAAATTAGAAAAGAAGCCAAATAGTTGTCCTCTAAGCCGTTGACAACGGCTGCGTTTTCTTAACATTCAGTAGTACATCCATTAATATACATCCATGGGCGCATGCGTTAAAAACTAAAAAAATAAGGTTAAGGTTAGAGGTACCGTTTCCTTCAAAGGCTATACGAAATCTAAATGGTACATTCGCGCGCTTTCTGTTTTCTTTCTGCTGAGGGGCTGAGGCCTCAGCTTAGGGAGTTGCGTAATATAAAGACAGTTCTAAAATTACCTGTTTCTTTTTTAGGATTCATGGTTTCTAACCCATGATATTTTTTCGGATAATTCAATTTTTGTTCGGCGAATTTTTTAACGAGGCTGCTTTATTGGTGTTTAATCCATTGCAGACTGTGGGCATACTCCCCAGAACAGATTTTTTTTTTTTGTGGCACCATCAGGTGATTCTCGATAACAATTTAAACACTCAGATTACAATGAATTTGAGCTCTCTGTGGATGTTAAAGTATGTCGATATTTGATTTGGCCTAAAGAACCCAAACCAAATGGGTACTCAAGGAATCTTTTGCATGCCATACAATCATATGACATGCGTGCCCCCGATTTTCCCATCCAAAAAATCTAACATCTCCAGGGCTAGAATTCCGGTAAACTGTGGCTTATGAGTAATTTTATTATAATTTTTTTTAATAAGCACTTATAAACGGCTCGTGATTCAGCTTTGTTTTTCAATACGTTTTTAAAAAAGACAAATTATTGACTAGATTAGAATTTTTTTTTCGTCTTCATATTAGGAGATTAACTAATTATTACTCTATAATAATAACAAGTTGGTTTGTTATAGAATTTGTCTTATTGGCATCTTATTGCAGCTGTTTTAATAAAAAGAACTAAACATTCTTTTTTATAGTGGATCTAATCAATGCATGTGGCGCAGAGGGCTAATTAGAATTTTTATAGAATATTTTTATCAAGAAAATAATCCCTGAAGCTTAAAAGTGCTTATAAAATAATTTACTCTATTCAAAGTATAGATATTTAGGAATAAAATTACGGTAATAATAATTTAATATGCCTAATAATTAAATATGTCTACCTATCTAAACACTGTGAAGTATCTCAGATCCCATTTTAATTTCTGTTTACATTTTAAGAACTGCACAAAAATTAAGCACCTAATAGAGATAAAACGAATGAAAGCAAATAGATATTGAACACATCAGCAAAAAAGCTAAAAATTATCGTTTGCGCATCATATTAAAATCCGCGCAGTAGATTTGTTAAACTCACGTGACTTGGTACCATATGTGAGTCACCATAACGAAACAGTAGCTTATAAATTGCCAGGTTGCCACCTTTCTTCTCTTGGCGATTTTTGATGTTGAGGACGTTTTTGGAAGCTGCTTTACTATTGAGTGAGCAGTCCATTCTATTTAACACGTTAACTGCGCCGATAGCGATTGAAAACTTTTATCGATAAAGGCTGATGTGAAGTAGAAGAACATCCTGTTTTTTAAACCAGATTGTTAGAATAGAAATGAACTGTTTTTAATTTTCAAAAAAGTAAAAACCTTAGTTCGAGGTCGTAAAATTACAAGGTTAGGTGGAATTAAGTTGCTAACTAAAGCTACAAGACAGCTAGCCATAAAAATACGAGGAACTGTTCCTGGCCTTTTCGGATCGGATAACTCAATTGTCACTATAATCATTGAATTGAAAGCCAATAACCAGGGATCGGAAAGTTACTTTTGAAAAGTAACTCTGTTACAGTTACTTTGCTAAAAAAATTAACTCTGATACATTTACTTTTCAAAAAAGTAACGGTACCGTTACTTTTAAAAATTTAGGTTAATAAGAAATAAATTTTTATGTATCTTACCGTAGTGAAAAAAGACTATAGAAATATAAGTACAAAAGACTAATTAGAATTAATGAACAAATACCTTGTTTAATTTTTTCTAAGATCTGGCAAGTACTGAGAAAACGTACTAGCACCTTTGGGAAAATTCATCCAAAAGCAATGTGTGATGATAAGTCGTAAATAATTGTCTCCCGTTTCAAACAAGGAAATGTCAATTTGTGAAATAGATTCATTACGCATTCAGAATGAAATGGTAAAAAACATTAGAAAAAATCTTAATTTTTTAATTAATATTTAAGGGGAAAAATTGGAATCATAACTTTTGAATAAATTATAACAATACTTTTTTCGAAACTTTATTTTTTAAAACAGTTAAAATCAATTTTAAAATTTCTTAAAAATGCATGCATGAAGAATTCAGGGTCAATTTGTTTTCTAAAATAGTTTTGGAGTGAATTTTATTTTACCATGTTTTTCATATTTTCATTTAATTAAAACAAACTTTATTTAATTCTTCAAAAGTTATGATTCTTCCATCTAACTGTACATAAGTTCAAGCTTAACTTAGGCAGAAAAAAAATGCAAGCTGATGATTCCAAATGGAAGCATTGGGGATGAAAGGATTTAAACCACGCGCTCCCCTAATTGTTGTGAGCAGTGTAGTTACTTGCTAGTAATGTTCCTCTTATAAATAATTTGATATCAGGAGCTAGATAAGCATTAAGTGCCCCTCTTCACTGGTGACTACCGCAAGATTAGCGACGACGAAACTTCGACCGGAAAGATAAACAGCGCTAAAACTTCAACAAGCTACATCGTTCGGGTAAGCATCAAGCCACCTCCATTTTGGAAGCCAGAACAAACAAGAAGTTCTTAAAGAACTAAAATAGCATACTTTTCTGTTACTTAAATACTAACTAAAATTCTTATCTTGAAAAAACTAGGTTCGTAACAGTAAGTGACATCAACAACAGTTTTTCCACATTAAATTTATATAAATTAAAATAAATTTAACTAAACACAACATCCAGCTATAATTTCAACTTCTTAAAGCGACAAATCAATTATTTTCATTAATTTTCTATCGCCAATAAAATAAATATTACTTATAGTCCGCATGATTTATTTGCAGTTATAAATAAATATTTAATTATTCGTAGAACAAAAACCAAAAAAAACTACTCCTCAATGCACTTAAAATAGGAAATGTAAATTAACAAGTAGGTTTGTAACAGAATCTGTCACTTAACCCGCTTCCACAAAGCAGTTGTGTTTAACAGGTAAAAAGTCGCCAAACACAGCATTAATTCTATATTAAACATTTACTTGCTAAATTCGGCTAATTTCATTTATTTTATTTCGAAAATTGAATAATTATTACTTAAATAGTTTGCAAAAAATTACATTTCAAAGAATACATATGTAATATTCCTCGCTTTTAAATACTAGAATGAAAACAATTTATTTCAACATACAAAGATCTCGTAGTGAAATATATTTGACGTCATCTGAAATTGATCGATGTCTCAAAATTAAATTTATTTTAATTTATTGTCTAAAAGAATTAAAGTTTCTCGAGTGATTGTTGCGATGGCAATGGTGATTTAATTCTACAGTGGTGGAAATTGATATATGAACTAACATTCTTTTCACCAGATATCGCTTTGTATTAAGTGCTAACAATTCAAATTTTGTGTGTTGGATATTCAGAGCACAATAAAGGAATTTCACACATAATTTTTTTCAAAAAATGATATTAAATAAAAATATATCTAATTTTAGTTTTTAAGCATGTCAAATGATGGAAATGGATTTATGAACTCAAATTTATTTTGAACCCTGGTACCAAATATTTTAACTAGTTCTTCATTTAAACTTCAGAGGAGCTTACTATCAGTGTTTATAAATAAAATTAAGGCCAAATTTGTTGAAATTTATCTGTTTTATTCCCATTTTACTAAATAGAAAAGCTTGCGGGACTGCCTGAAGCCAAAAAGGTAAAAAATGACCCTTATATAATATTGTAACAAATCTGTAAGAGAAATTAGCATATTCATTAAAAGATCAATAAATATAATTCATAAATATTTGAAGAATCATTCTGACCTCGAGAAAATCCATCATTAAAAAAGGTATAACCCTCATGGGACGAGGGACAAAAGCAGGATTATTGGACTTATATCTCAAAAAGTTACAATTTGTGTCAACATTTGTGCATTACAGGGCGAATTTGTTATGAACAATCACTTCCTGTAACTCCCAGAAGAGTAGGACAAATATTGATATCGTCGTCGAACTTGAAATGTTCTAAAATGAAGGTTGGTCCAAAGCTTACTCTGCACCATAAAAACAGGCCATTAAAATACAGTCGTAACTACATGAAAATGGATTGAGTGGGGGTGGAGGGAGGGAAATGGGAAAAAAGTGACATCTGCTGATGATAAAAGTTCATTTTGGATGGACGTGATGGTTTAAAATGTTATTAAAAGGATCTTCGGAAATATCCAAGATCTGTCTTCAGCAGAAATGTTAGTGGTGGAAGTTTGATGGTTTGGGCCCCGATATCTTATGATTGAAGAAACAAGGTTATGTTTCGGAAGGGCTGACAAACATCACTTTATTGCAGATTAGTTTTAGAAAAATCTTTAATTCCTTTTTGCATGGCAAAACTGTGCTTTTGATTAGATTTTTATGCGTGATAATACAAGTATCCACATTTTAAACGAACTGGAAGACTGGTTAAATGAACTAATTGTTGTTCATTTAGATCATCTTGCCAATAGCCATGACTTAAACCCCAAGAATAATGTCTGAGATCAATTGGTTTGAATAATTTACTCAAATGGAGTGTGGTTTTAATGAAGTGTGCATCAGTTATGGAATAGAAGGACTTAATCATTAAAAACTGCAAATTGCTTGACCAAAACTTGACCCAAAGTTTTGTGTAGTCTATGAAAAACAAAATCAAGGAAGCATTTGCGACAAAAAATAGTTTTAGCAATTATTAGTTGAGATTGAATGTAAAAGTTCATAAATCAATTTCCCTATGCTAAAACTAAAATATATCAACAAAATAAATTGTCTACGAATTTATATAAAATTTTATTTACGTGTATAATTTATAATGCAAAGCCTGTATAGTATATAAAATTTAAATCGATAAAAATTCATTTAATAAAGAAATACTGTTAAAAAAGCTGTCAGTTCATAAATCAATTTCCACCACTGTAATAAAAATAGCTTCCTATGCTTTTTAAATGAGCATTAAATTTTGAAATTTTTTAAATAATTGAATTACTTAGAATTCGAATTCTTTTATGAAATTTTCAATGAATTCTAATTTCGATGCGCTGAATTTTTTTTTTTTTTTTGACGTATCCTACTTGTCCGTAGCATTTGTAGTTTTCAACAGCGATTTAAATTACTCGAAATTGAATTTTAATGCTAATTCAATGCGAAATTCGTCGACAAATACTAAATTTATGTCCGTCCGATCGTACAGACAGACGGACAAGAAGTATGAAAGTTGGGTGTCTGGGGTTATACCTTTCTAATAAAAAAAGAATTTTTAAGATCGGATTGGTAGAACCGATTTTGGAAGTGGGTTACGGACAGACAGACGGACATCGACCGCATGTCAATACTTACTTTTTCATTTTTTTTTAATTCTCCGAATTAAAAAAAAAAGAAAAGTAGGCTAAAAATATGGCTTCTGCAATTGGAGGCACAATTTAGGAATGCATCGATCAGGATCAAACAAAGCTCGACTACATAGTGAGTTCCATCGAGGCAGGAATTTCATCGCAAGTGTCGAATATACTAACGCATCCGCCTAACGACGCCAAGTTATTATATTAAGTGAAGAATTAGGCTACGGATAAGATGAGTGAAACCTTTTTGAAAACCCTTTGGTTACAAAGATTGCCGAACGATATGTCAAGTATCTTATCAATAAGTGGATTTATCAAAATTAGCCACAATGGCGGACAAGATGTGGGAGATAAAAGCTCCTATCATATTGCAGCCATTGCTGCTGCGAAGGACGATAGTTTGGTGGAAAACCTTCAAGAACATATTGCCCAGCTGTCTTTACAAATTGGTGAGTTAAATAGGATGCGGTTCGGTTCCACAACCGTCGCCAATTTCGACCTCGCTGCGAGAGCTTCTCAAGAGTTAGGCGTGGTGCTGAAAATAATGCTACTTGTTATGACTACTCAAAATTCGGTGAAGCAGCTTTTGATTGTAGAGAGTTACTGATTATTTATAATCGCTGAGGTAAGCAAATCAATTATAAGCATGCATTTTCTGGCTCATTTTAACCTTTAGGTTGGTTCCAAAAACCGTAAGCTGATCGACGGCACCACCCTACTGGAAACGAAGGGTATTCCTAGTTTCCAATCGGATGATAAAATTCCCATTGTTAATGCAGTACAGGAAACATGCAAAGATGTCCTCGATAAATTTCCGGATTTACTGCAGTTAATTGCTGTCAATAAACGAGACAGAGAACGCAAAATCGAACACTGTATTGGGAAAAAAAGGTTAACTTGTTTTCGCAAAAGCTAGGAGATTGCCAGTAGAAAACTCAAAGCTTTTAAAAAACAATTTATTAGAGTACATGCTTCAAATGGGCTTATGCAGACCATCCAAGAGCAATTGGTCGAATCCGCTCCACCTTGTAGCGAAGAAATCGGGTGACTGAAGACCTTGTTGGGATTATCCGGTTGAGTAACGTCACTATTCCAAACCGATACCCAATTCCATTTTTGACAGACTGCAGTTATATCCTAGCTGGCACTACAGTTGTCACATCTTTATATCTGGTAAGAGCATATCAACCAAATTCCCGTTGGCGAGGAAGACATCCCTAAAACAGCAATTGGGACTCATTTTGGCCTGTTGAGACTGATTTATGACCCTTAGATTACGTAATGCCGCACAGACATTTTCCCGTTTCATGAGAGAAGTTCTTCACTTAGCCAACTTCTTTGCTTAGCGGTATCAAGAAAGAAATCAAGAATGAAGGAGTTATTTAGACAGAAGAATCTAAGATCGCTTTTCAAGTGTTAAAAGAGGCATTGGCTCGAGTAGCGAATCTAACTCATCCATCTGAAAAGGTAGAAATATATCTTACCACTGACGCCTCGGACACTGTCATTAGAGCTGTTTTGCAACAGGCAGAGAATAAAAATAAAAGTCCAATGAGTTTCTTCTCTCTAACGCTGACACCTACCCAAAGGAAATACAGTGCTTATGACAGGGAGTTATTGGCAATTTATGAAGCATTTCTGATATATTTTAGAGGGGAGACCTTTCACTATTTTCACGGATCACACATCCTTTGTATTTGCTTTTCAACAAGATTTGGAAAAGGCTTCACCAAGGCAAGCCAGGCAACTATTATGCATTGGGCAATTCTCTACTGATATACAATTCATTCAAGGTGAAGACAATATTATTGCGGATGCTCTTTCTCGAATAGACACGATATCTGTTCTATCTCCAGTCGACCTGCAAGCTTTGGCTGAGGCACAGGAGGACGAAGAGTTAGAAATTCTTAAGAGAAATGCCAAGTTAAGGACCATACAGGTTTCTATTCCAAACAGCAGCAAAGATATCCTCTGCGATATATCCACAGGCAGTTATGAAACGTCTGTGTATTCCTCCACACTTTTGACAACATATATTTTCGTCGATCCACTCTCTTTCTCACCCGAACATTAGAAGTACTAAGAAGCTGATTACGAAAAGATTCATTTGGACTGACAACAATAAGGATTGCACTCATTGGAGTAGAGCATGCTTGGAATACCAAAATTCTCAAGTTCAGCGACATACCCATTCGGTGCTATCAAACTTTTCTGTACCTCACGAACGATTCCAGCATGTCCACATTGACATAGTTGGCCCCTTCTTACCGTCATGTCGAGGCTTCAGATACCTATTAACGATTATCGATCGTTTCTCGAGATGGGTTGAAGCGATTCCAATGGAAGACCAATCAGCAGAAGCTGTTGCAAAGGGACTGATCTCGAAATGGATAAGTTGTTTCGGAATTACGAGCGTATTACGTCTGACCAAGGAAGACAATTGGAAAGTCAACTATTTTCCTCAAGTAAAAAATCTTGGATTTCAGACCTCAAGAACGACTGCGTACCATTCCACAATCAAATGGACTGATAGAAGACAACAAAGGAGTATTAAAGCCGGTCTACGATGCCATTTGCTAAATAGTACAACGTGGGTAGATGCTTTGCCGTTGGTTTTTTTTGGATTGCGCACTATACTTAAGAAGATATGGGCTACTCTGTAGCGGAATTACTCTATGGAAGTTCGTTTTGTTTACCTGGGGAATTTGTCGCTGAAACTCCCAGAGTTACACATAGTCCGTACAGACACTCCAAAAGGAAACACGTAAATTGAAACCCTGAAAAACGACTACTCATGGCAAAAAGTATGTTTTCCTGTCAAAAGAGCTTTCTAATTGCCCACATGTGTTTGTGTACAACAATGCACCTCCTGTATCTTACCTGCAACCAGTTTATTTTGGCCCCTTCCTCTTTGAAGGGCGAGCGCCCAAGTATTTCGATATTGAAATCAAAGGTATAGTCAAAAAATATAATTGGATAGATTGAAGAGTTGCTTTACTTTGCACGAAAACTCAGGGCAGTCTAAGACGGATGCTTCATCAACTGCCGTCAAGGGGCCTCCTCTTACTCCTCGATCCAACAAGTCGGACGAATTGTCGCCTGAAGGCGGAAGCTATACGACGCGCAGGGGAAGGAAAGTCAAGTTAACGAAACATCTAGAACATTATGTACCGTAATCGCTGTGGCTGGGAGGGGAGTGTGCAGTGGTGTGATATTTACAACTCTCGTAAGGCAACACATTGGCTTTGTAGTTGGAGAGCTTGGTGTTCTATCGAATAAAATAGTTACTTGCCCTGCTAGTAAAGTTCCTTTATAAATAGTTTGACATCAGAAACTAGGTAAGCATTAAGTGTCCCTCTTCAATGCTAACCCATGTTGGATATTGATGTTTTTTTTTTAAATCAAACAAAATTGCCCGGAGCCCCAAACTTGTGCTTACTGCACCGCCTCTACTAGCCCTTTGTGTGGTAAGTTTGGCTTGTTTTGTCATAACAGCTCTAGATTAGCTTTGGCAACTAATTCGGTGGAGCTATGGTTGATGTATCGGCATAAAAAAATTCTGTCAACGGAAAAACCCGTGAGTTTCCACAGGTCGCCAAGATGGCGACTTTTTGAAAACTCCCCAATCAGCCCAGGGACATAAAATAGAATGGACTGCGCTTCAATAGTAAAACAGCTTAGGGACGGAAAACCGAAACCGTTTTTTTTTAAACCGTTGTTTTGACCGAAAAACCAGTTTTTTAAAAGACTGGGCTGAAGCAGAAACCGGGTTTTAGGTAAAAAACCGACGGAAACCGAAAAACCAGTTGTTTTCTCAAAAACCGTCATCCCTTGCAGATTAGCATTATGTCCTAAACATCACAAATCGCCAAGAGGAGAAAGGTTGCTACATATGGCAACTTATTGACACTGTTTCGTTACGAACTATTACAAATTGTCGCCAGACCTGAATATCAACTGGCAAGCCGAAGTGGTGACTCACATCTTTCTCCAAGTCACGTGGGTTTCAACCAATCACAGCCGCTTTGTGTATTTTTAAGGTTTTTGCAGACGATTTTTGTTTAACATTTTGGCCAAAAATGTAAACCTGTTTTGGTATCGTAGTTTTTGAGTTATTGATATATTAAAAAAAGTCTAACATTTGTTAAATTGAACAGCGAATGAATTTAAATAGTGATTAATCTTTGTTCCTTTCCGAGCTACTTTATCACACCATTAGATTGTCGGCCTCATGTGTGCAGGTCGTTGTGGAAAAACTCGCCAAATGGTAATATCGCCATACATGCGAGCCAAACGTGACACAGTCATGTGACTATGTAAGTTATATGATGAGGCACTGCCAATGCGCAGTCCATTCTATTTAATGTCTTTGAATCAGCCCCGTAGGATTCACTAATTTATTATTGCCATTGCGTCTGAAAGTTAGCACCGAGATCAGAATAAATAAATTCAGACTACCCACTTTGACAAATATAAATTGCGCTAAATATGAGGATGAAGTTTTATACCCAGAATTTGAATTTCCCAAGTTCCTATAGATTCCAGAGTTCATTCAAACATCAGTCTACATTTTGAATCGCACGGACATTTCTTCTGTTGGTAACGTTTGTCCCTATTAGGTGTTGCTAGGTAAAAATCCAAGTAAAACCATATGAACATCATAGGCTCAATTGTGTTCCAACTCGGAAGCGCTGAAGTGATACTAGGTTGTAATAGAGATTAAAGGTACAGAAACGTAATTCTAACTCAGGATGTAATTTTTCAAGAAAAGTCTCTGATCGCCTGTTAGAATATATCAGAACCAATTACTGATCATCATATTCAGGCAGAACAAGAATCAAAAGTTAAAATTCAAACGTACAGAGGAAGATCAAGAAAATACTGGAAATCAAAGTTCTAGTTCCGGTGAAGATGGTAGACAAATGGAAAGTAGAGTTCTCAGAGACCGTTCAACCCTAAGGAAGCCAGCTCGAGACTAGAAGACTACATAATGCTTGCTGAAGTTTATGTTTCATCAACTGAACGTGATCCTGAAACTTTCCAGTAATCAGTGCAAAAAGCAAAGTGAATACTGGAAAAGAGCCATAGATACAGAAATTGCCTTGTTAAATTGCATTTCGTTTTAAGCTAGTTTCATACTTTTAGTACATTTCTGGATTTTCTGTTAGAAAGTGTTGCATTTTTCAGAGTTTCAGAAATTTCTCCAATCACAGTTGTGGAAATATTTTCAAGCAATTTTGATAAGATAAAATTTATTCTAATTTTTGGGGAGTATTGAAATATCTAACTAAACCAAACGGTAATAATTTTCGCGATTAACTCAACTCAATATCAGCAGATATGAACGTGCAAAAATAGAATTTCAAACAGTTTCAATTTTTTGTAGCTTCGGATTACCTCTAGAGTTGTGTTTAAATGTTCTTATAAAAAAAATTAAAATGTCGTTAAAAGTTCCTGTAGAATTATATTCCATATCATTAGCGACAATTGGCATAGTTCTAACTAAACGGTAGTGATAAACTGCCATGTGTCGCAACCTTTTCCCTCAAATTAGGGATTTGGCGCTTTTCAAGTTGAGGACGTTGTTGTGCTATTGAATGAGCAATCCATTCTATTTATGTCGCTGTGGGAAAACTATTATGTCCTACATCTATGTGGACTACCTTGTTTCCCGAAAAGATTTTTTGGGGCTGATTTGGATGCTATTGAGTCCTAATGTTAGAAACTTTTAAAATATATCCGGTATGATTGCATTATAGCTTCCATACTATGTTCATAACATAAATGGTGGATGCTTTTATAAAGGCTTTGTCAGTCCGTCATCCACTTTCAAAGCTAAACTATGAAATGGTACAGACAAGTGAAGAGTACACGGGAATAACCGATTGATTTATTAGGCGGACGCCCGCAATTGTCTGCTTGGCGGCAGAAAACCGGTTTCTCTCTTCCTTTTTCGCTTGGTCCAAGCGTTGGGATCGCCAATCGCCTGAATCTTGGTAGCTAGGAACCACAGAGATAGTTGAACTATTAGCGTGGTATATCATGTGACCTATAACACTGACTTCATTGGGGCTCTTCTGGGAGGCGCGTCCCGTCGTTAGCATCGGAGGTCACGTGATCTGCCACTCTATTACTTTAACTATGATATCTATGGTAGGAACTGGTTTGCTTTCACAAGTTTAGGCGATCACTCGCTACCATCGCCAAAGTGGCCTACTAAGGAAACTTCTCTGCAATCAATCGGTTTTTCCCGTGTACTCTTCAAGTGTGATCCGTCAAAAAATTGCTATGCTATTAATTTCATAACGAAGGGGTCGAAAATCTGAAATGGACATTTCGTGTTTCTCACACTTTTTTTTTTTAGTGTTAGGGACGAATTCGAAAAAGTAGTTTTTGAACATTGGGCTGTCTACAAAAACTACAGCTAGAATATCTGTTGGACGAATTTCAAAATTTCAGTAAGATGTATAATCACCAAAGAAAATGCAGTACAAAAAAAAAAGTAGCCACAAAATCAAATTTTCTTTTATTACCCACTAAATGCAATTGAAGTTATTTTACAACAAAATTTTCACAAATGGTCATCATATAGTGCATCAACGTCAGTAGAGATTTCGTTGATTGTGAACTACGCTAGACTTCCGATTATCACAAATATAATTTTCTATTTCCTCTAGTTATCCACGTCACGATATTTTACTGTGAAGTTAGGTTTTTCTGAGCAGTCTCGCTGTATTCTCTCTTCTTATTAGGTGCCAATCTAAATATACGCATTATTCTATTAATCTAATTCTACATAAAAATATGTATATAGGTTCAACAATAGTCATCAACTCCTTTAATTATTTTTCGCACCTGTGATTGATGCACTGATCTAAGGAAGCCATGAAAACAAATCAATTGTACCACTAAGCAATATAGTCCATGTTCCAAATTAAAGAAAACTCGTTTGGAAACAGTAGTGGCCTCATTTCAATGATGAAATTAGCTAATCAAACGGCCATTGTAATAGTATCGAACAAGGCTTAAAATGGGGTCTCGGAGCTCTTGTAAGCACGCAAGTTAACAAAAGATTGCCATCAAACGGCCATTGTAATAGTATCGAACAAGGCTTAAACTGGGGTCTCGGAGCTCTTGTAAGCACGCAAGATAACAAAAGATTGCCAGTGGTCACAATACTATGAAAGTAACAAATTTATTGACAACCTATTTTACATATTAAATGCAATAAGTACAGAAGTTGGCACTCAGATACAAAATAATAAATATAATATATACATAGTGTAAGTTGCTTGAGCTTGGCAACAATTGTAAACAATAGTTTTACACCTTGTTAGACAATTTACTTATGTCCACATAAATTGATTAAAATCATGCATACAATGTACAACATACATTTTCATACAAAGGTGTAATAAAATAGAAAAGATTATTCAACCAAACGTTGGTTGTAAATAGGATAGACATATTTTTCACTTCGCAGTTCCAACCTGCATCCTTCTTCTACAAACTAGCTTGTGACGTTTTTTCCATGAACAGGCCTAAAATATAGAAATTATATTAAACACAAGTTATGTTTCAAATATTTAACAACTCAACAAATACTAAAAAATATTGTATTTGAAAAACAATTAAGGTTCCAGTTAACAAATTGTCTGTGACAACTGTAGATGGTTCCTAAAAGCAATATGTTAAAAGTTGAACTTACAGCACATTGAGGAGAGCAGTAAAATGCTTGAGCACAGCCTTGGCAACTAACTGCAGCTGGTTTCCCACATTCATCACATTTTAAGCTCCTCAGATATTCTAATAACTGGAATGGAAACATAAAAATTACAATGCAAATCTAATTATGCCTTTCACCACCCAGGCTGTACTAGTGGAATCATGTTATTTATGTTAAGAGTAAAACAGGCTCGATGGCGCAAACTAATCAAAAACGCTGAACACTTAATTTTTCTGCACTATCAGCGTAATGACATGCAAACCAATTATAATGTAGTTATATTAGTTCCGATAAAATACAATTGCAATTGAAGAGCTTAGATCATCCCACTACGTTACGGCTAACAATCTACAGTCAACCACAGATTAAGTTTGCAGTTGCGCGCGTATACGCGGAGGAATGTCGTGAGTAAATAAATCTCACTATCCAATCAGAGCAGGCGACGAAATTTCGCTGCTCCGATTGACTGCCCCTTTGAGATACTCCGAATATTCGTGCGCCTTGTAACGTCAAAATTGAAAGAAAAAATATTACAATCCAACTGAAAAAAAAAAACTAATAAAAATATGTCTTTAAATAACGAATTAAGTGGTTTATTGAGTGTGAAATACCTTTTTTAAATTCAATTCTCGCACTCGGAAATGAGAACTATTTACCCCTTTTTCCGTAGAACATTTAAATGCTGCAAACTTAATATGAGTTTTACTGTAGGAGCCAGGTTTAGCGAAAAATAATTCTTGACTGCCTCTTTGGGATTGGAATCCACAACTCTTTCATTAAATAACCCATGTTAGTAAGGATATGTAATGTTGGAAAAAAAAAATTCAAGAACTTCCCAAAACATTTCAAGGACACGTAATTCAAAAACAGCCTTAATACAGGGTGAGGCAAACAAAAGTGCCGCCTGAAACCTGTTTTTGCATTGGTTGGTTCGGATTAGCTTAACATTAGAGCTACTCATATTCTAGTGGCGAGTTCAGATGCAAGTTCGTATTGCATGAAGACGCCCCATAATGCAAATTTTGTGTACATTGCAATCAATTTAGAATGTTTTGTATTACCTATAATAAAATGGTCCGATTCTCTAGGATAAAAAAACGATCGAAACAATAAAATAATCACTAGTGGGAACTTTTCTAGATCAGCTCTACAAACCTTGTTTATATTTCATTTCAACTAGCTTCTAAAACCGTGGCATAGTTGCCGGCAAATTAGTCGCCAAGCGTTTGTTTGGGCTTAATATTGAAACGACATATAGCTTCAGTTAGCAAACCTGTTTTTGTATTAGTCTTAAACTTGGCAACAATTCTGTCGTATTCTTATCTCTTGACCGGGGCCACTTTGTTTGCTTCACCCTGTATATAGAAAGAGTGCATAAGCGGACACTATTTTTTTTTAAACTAAAGATTTAATTGTCTGAAATCAGAAATCCCAGTACGGGCCGAAGTAGAAAAAAAAAGTTCATACGCAAACAAAAGTATTTTTTTTCCATTCAAGCTGTTTTTGTCATCACGACTCACGGACAACGTGATTCAGACAATTGATCAGAATAATGTATTATAGTTTGTCGACTTGGCCTAAACTGGAGCTACAAAAATAACGAGATAATCTTCCGATCACACAGAGCCAGAAAACTGTAGGGTTGTAGTTCCTGGGCCGAGACAACTCAGAGTGCTTGAAGAACTACATTTAGCTCAACGAGCGTATGAAAAGTCTCGCACGATGTTACGTGTCGTGGCTAGGCATGGATTCAGCAATTCAGAGTCATGTGGCACTTTCTGCTAAACGACGAGACATTCACTCCACCTGAGCATCCCTGGGAGGAGACTCGAACTCCCTGGTCAAGGATCCACGTGGACTTCGCAGGGCCGTTTCAGGGTCAGATATTCATGATCTTGGTTGATTCATTCTAAATGGCTCGAGGTGAAAAAAACGAAAGTGACTACTGCGAGTGGTACCTTAGACATTCTTAGAGAACTTTTTGCAACCCATGGGATTCCGGATGTCGTGGTGACAGACAACGGACCTCCATTTAAGTCTAATGAATATCAACCCTTCTTGCAGGCTAATGGAGTTCGACCTGTGCTTGTTGCGCCACATCGTGCAGCCGGAAACGGTCAAGCAGAGACTGGTGCAGTTCGCAAGATTCCCTACGACGAATTGTCAAGGGGTCTTGGAGAAAGCAACTTTCACAGATGCTTCTGTTCCAGCACATCACTCCTTCGGTGACTGGTGCGAGTCCTGCTGAACTTCTGATGGGAAGAAGGTTGAGATCGTGCCTTGACAGAGTTCATCCTGATTATTCCCAAGCATCATCTGATCCATCTACAGATCGACGGGTAAGAGCATTCCAACCTGATGATCCAGTCTACATCCGGAACTATTCTGCGAGTTCGGCTTGGATTCCTGTAAGGGTGGAAATAGAAACAGGTCCAGTTTCTTACCGGGCTACCACTGAATCGGGAAATGTCCTGAGTAGACACGTCGATCAGATGTTGAAGAGATCCCCGAGTGAACCACTACCAGGTCAACTGCAGGGGTTGACTCCCATCGTCGAAGAACCTTTACCGGAGTTACTTGCCAGTACCTCAACTGGAGCCCTTCTCGATTCCGGCGCCGAGTCCTCCGGCCAAGAGACAGCCTTAGGCGTCCGGACTATTATGGAAGATCCTAACAGGGGGTAAGGGGTGTTGCGATCTACGCATCACGTCATACAGCGCAGATGAAGATAGTTGTGATGCTGCGCAAGCCTTGCGATAAATAAGTTGTTTGTTCGATTTATCATTGCTTTCTATTTACTATATTTACCTTGTGTTATAATAAAACAAGGTGCATCTTAGTGAGTCCAATCTTTCCTGAAATGATACTACACCTAGTCTACAACGTTGGATTATATCAGGTCCAAGGTGTGGTTGGTAGGTTCAATCTCTACCTTACTATATAACTCTTTGGTATGATCCGGCGATCCTATGGATATATTATCCATCGGTTTATATCAATGAAAACTAAACTTAAATTTCAATGACGGACAAGTTTAAAAAATAAATTTTAATAATGATTAAAAAAAATAATTAAAATTTGAAGATGAATTATGACAAGATTACACTAAGATATCTTGAAATATCGGTTACCGGCCAGTGGAATCCCCTATTAGTAAAGGATCATCTTCACCTGATCAAAAATATGCAGTCCAATAATACTTTTTGATTTATTTAATTTAGCTGCTTACTAATTTCCACGAAATCCACCAATGACGTCGTATCGCCTTATAATGATTGACAGATTTTTGCATCCACGTGAACGGAAGGGCGTCTCATTTTACTTTTGTAGTCCCGGTTCAGACCATGTCAAACCAACCAGAATATTTTCTGCTGATCAAGTCCGTGAGTCGTGATCACAGTAACAGTTTGAATGAAATTGGAGGGCTGCGAGGCGTGGTTATTTTAATAAATCAAGGATCAGCGATCAAAACCTCGATGACTCGTATTTTTTGCTAGCTTATTTGAATTGGCAGTAGATCGCGTTGTTATAGTTTCAGGACGGATCAGGAAACATTGCAGCGTCTCTCTTCGTCTGATCTTAGGACCTCCCTATATATGGATAACAATTTCTCAACCATTCTGCATCAATCTCAGGATCAGCCAAAATGAGAAAAAAAAAGCGGAAATCTTTCATGCCTGGTTAAAAGATACCAAATTTATTTTCAAAGCTCTTCTCAATAGAACATGTTGGGTCTTACTGCCACATATTCTGTATTGCAAAACTAGCATTGGCGAAATGCAAAATAAAATGTGCAGAATTAGTTATTTAACTGTTCATACATAGACTTATGATCAATTCATAGAGATACTGTTTGATCAAATTAAACTTTAACCAAAGGCTCATCAAGAAAGTGGCCAATAGAATTTCTGCTAAAAATCGTTACACAGTGAAAGGCCTCAAAAAAAAAAAAAAAAACCTCAGTTCACAAGAGAATACAAGTTTTCTCCATTGTGACCGAGTAATTACTTTGTAGCACAGTTCAATATTGGGCTAGCATTCAAGAGGTGCCCAGATTAAAACTGGGTCACTCTGTACGTCTTCCAGTATTTAAGTACAAACAGGGAAATATACTTTCCTAGCATATTTGACAGTAAAGTCAAGTTAAAAGCATAACCCTGAATTTTTTTTTTTTATCATAATATTCTTAATATTTATACTAGAAAATTTATAATAAAACTTAAAATTTTCATATTACAATGAAGATAAGCAGTTAAGTAATTAGGCAAAAATGCTAAATTTGAAACTATCTGTATCATTATATATTCTGATGTGAATCAGCAAAATAAAATTTCCTGCCCTAGTTACACTGAAGCAAACCAATCAATATATAGTAATAAAATAGCTACGTCCGACATGAAAGTATAATCAAGCTCAAGTCATTACTTCTCCCGGATTGGGCGAGGTTCACCCAACCTTTCAAACCTTAATTGGGATGACAAATTGAGGACCAAGCAGGCTTGCCCAACACCACAGTTCCCTTGGTCACAAAAGCTGAATTGGCACAGCAAGCCTTGGCCCAGTAACGGCTGTTGCGCCGAGTTTTTTTTACTAGGAACCTAAACAAGCTTTTCACCAAGTGATAAGTAGCTACCAAAATTAATTCTAAAAAAATTATTCCAGTTTTTCCCTTAGTTCCTTTTCAATAGGTAAGATTTTGCATCATTTGAAAAAATTACAATGAATGAAAACTTACCCTTTCTCTATCTGTAGTCATAGCTGAATGTTTTACTTTAACTTCAGACTGTGCAAGAGTTCCAGCTTCTTGATGATGTTCAGAACTTGTCAGTTTTCCCTCTAATTTAGGATGATATACAGGGATTCCACTCCCACTTGGTTTTCCATCGATTACCTCTATATTTGTTTGAGCATGAACAGGAATGTCATTGTTTACTGAAGAACCGGGTGGAATTAAACTGCGTGGCTTTAATTTCTCTTCACTTTTTATACTAGCTTGTGCTTTACTTTGAAACTTTTCATGGATGGCTGTAAGACAACAAGGATCATGCTTCACTACATTTTTAATGCTAGAAAGTAGATGAGTTAATTTTTCCGACTGCTTATCACGCAACATTCTTAAACCTTGCGTTACATTGGCTTCGGTATTTGCAATATTCATAAATATCGCCAATTCTTCTTTATACAAGTTCAACAAGGTGTCAACCTTATTATTTGGAGTACCCAAATCTTCAGTTAACGATGCAGCTATAACATCCAACTCATCTGATGAGTTTTCAAACATTTCATATTTGGGTTTTTTAATGACAGGTCTATAAATTGCAGTGTCTTTTCGTTTTTTTACATTAATGGTACAAGAATGACTTTTATTCTCCCCAATATCTTCCATTTCAGGGTCCATTATCTGTTTTTGAGCGTTTGAGTAATGGAAATTATCACCAACTGCAACGATTTGTTTCGCTGCATTGGGTTTAGAGAAATTTTTGTCTGTGGAATCCGGCAAGGGTCTGCCATTACTTGCATGCTGCTCTTCATTTGACAACAATGTTTTCCCAGTAATTAATGCTTCAGATTGATTTGAATTAGTTTTGCTTAAAATTTCTTTGATACTGTTAAAATCGATTTTGTTTAACACATCAAGGACTTTGGAAGTAGAAATCTTTTGCACCTGTACTGGCGATTCTTGACAGTGACTTTGATTAATTGGGTTTGGAAGCAGCATTTGAGAACCCCGATTCTGGTCAGATGGTATAAAATGATTATCATTGATGTCATACTGTATGCTATCTGTGGTATTTGTTTCTGCATCAAGTTGCCTTACAACTTCAAAATTTTTGCTAGCACCATCATTTTGCTGAGAAATTACTTCATCATCAGATAGGTCAATGATTTCGATACCACTTTCTTCCTCTGCCTTGGCTATTGTAGAGTTTTCGCTTTTTTCAATAACAGACTGAACAGCAACTATTTGGACTTTGAATTCTTCTATAGCCCTGGAAGTACTCTCACCAGAAACAGGAGTAACGTCTGCAAGTTTATCGAAATTAGACGATTGTTCACAGTTTAAATCTGTAGAGTTCTGAGTTATGTCTGTACTTGCAGGTGGTTGTTCATGAGAAGTACCAGCTCCTACTTTTGGCAATTCACACATAATTATGCAATCATCAATTTCTTGAATGTCACTAGAATCAAAACTCTGAACACTTGTACTTCTATGCTGAGAGTTGGATGATATTGAAAGAGAATCATTTGAAGGCAAAGTAGAGGATTCAGTGTCCGATTCATCGCTGATGTTTATACAGTCAACTGTTGAATAATTCAATGAAGAAATATAAGCCTGTGCTTTTTGTTCTATAATAGGATCTCGTTTTAATCTAACACAACATGGAAATTGGCTTATTGAATCAAAAATTGAAGCAAGGTTTTGATCTCCTTGTTGGTGTGTGGCTTCTAAACTAGATTCCAAAGTTGAAACTTTATCACTAGAGTTTTCGATTACAGGCATTATCTTATCAATAAAGTCAACGGTAGTCTCAGCATTTTCTTTAGCTGCAGATCCAACAGAAGAATCCTCCTCGGATGAACTGTAGTTAGTATTTATATCTGGTAGTTCATCTAAGAATGCATTACTTGGAAATTCCACAGTTTTAGCAGGAACTTGAGGGCGATTTTTTGTAGATAATTTTCTATGTGTCAATCTTTCATGATCTTCTGATGCATCTTCGGATTGACTATCAGACGAGTCAGACAATGGAATTGATGTGACTTTTGGAATACACTTGGTTGATTGCCTTTTGAATTGTTTCCTTCTTTGGGCTGATTTGCCTTTCTTCCGAATAATAGTTAAACGCGAGTCACTGTCACTATCTGAAGAAATTTTGTTCTCTTCTTTAGTTCTCTTAAGAAAATGTTCATATGCTGCATCATCATCCGAATTACTACTATCATTGTCTTGCGTTATCCTATCATTATCTTGGGTTATGATGTCCTCTTTTTCTGTAGTTTTATCTTGTATTTTTTTATTATTGTCCCGAATCAAATTAGATTCAATTAATTGCCTATAAGCTTTACTTTGAACTTCAGTCCTCCTAACGCTATTCGTGACATTTTCTGTCATTGAATTGGAAATGCTTGGCCCAGGAAAGGCAGCAGGTTGTTTGGGTGGTTTAGGAATCGAACCAACATGGGCCCTTGGCTTAGGAAAGCAACGATTTTTGTTCAAATATTTTAAACTTGTTTGGCATTTTACCATAAGAGGGTGCGACTTTTTGGGTAAAAATTTCTTTCCTAATTTCGTGCAATGGCTGTCTGGATTAGTATTCTTCGAATATTGGCAATTACTTGTGGATGTTTCTTGTCTCCTCTTGGACTTTGAATCTTGAGACAATTCATATGATGACATTATGTTATTCGAGTCCATATCATTCATTATCTTATAAACAAAATCATCCAGAGGCAGCTTGGATCCGTCAAGATTAGATTTGGACAAATGGGAGTGGGCAATACGCTTTTTTCTTTGAAGTTTGGAATTAGCTTCCATGTTTGCTCTAAGTGGACTTCAAATTCAATCCTAAAATACAAAATCACTATAAGTATCCTGAAAATCTCTTTAGTAACACTTCAATTTAAACATTAAAATTTATGGTATTTTTAAGGCTAGACTTTAAAAATTCGAATCAGCTTGTTTTAACCCTTTCAGTCCCAAAAATTTACTACACTACAGAAACATCTGATATTCCCAAAATAAGCTTACTTTAGGTCAAATATACGAATTCCATAAGAAAAAAAAATCCATTTAAATTTTTAATGTGGTTTTTGAAACAAAGCCAAAATTCTTTTACTGTGGAATACAACAAAATAAAAAAATATATATTACCTAAAAACACTTTGAGTTATATATTTTAGGTATCTGACCATATTATTAAAAAAAATTTAGTAATAATTTAAACCGAAATAGTTTAAATTGTGTTTTAAATATGTGGAACTGAAGTGAACTTATCAAAAATCAGGAGAAACGCTTGTTGACTATTTTCTAAATAAAAAAAATAGTAGTTCTGACTTCTATTGAGATAAAAGTAAAATTTTGTCTGATAGAACAAAGTGTGAAGAATCGAATGATGTGTGTTTGGATGTCATAGCGAGACAAACATTTAGAAAAAAAATATTGAAAGTGATGATGCCAAATGGCATCACTGGGACTGAAAGGGTAAAAAAGTATTTCACAATCATGTTGCAATTGCACCAATACAACAAAAGCTTTAATGCAAACAATAAGAATAACTCTTAATGATTATTTATATCAGCCTTTTGGAAGGTTAACAAGCCTCATTTAACCAGGCCTTACACCTAAAACCATAACCAAAATTAAGGACTTGGCAAAATTTTTCAGCTATAAGTTAGACTTGAAACAATAAGTAAATCAATCATATATTCTGAAGCTGCAGGAATTGTATATTGAGTGTCAAACTTTAATTTCTAAAATTTTAATTATATACATTGTCTGTTTTCATATTAAGTTAAATAAATCAATTTCATAAATATTGAATACCTATTACTTTTCAAACAACTTGTTTCAGCTACAAACAAGGTCATAAACAGCAGTTAAAACCAGTGAATTATACAAGGATAGACAAATTATCCAATCAATTATTAAAAAAGATGTAGCCGTTAGGTGTGGAACAGGATGTTAAATAGGAGGAAAAAATCAACAAAATTATTTAACTCAAACTCTTTGTAAATGTCTCATCTTTACAGTATTCTTTGAGCCCTATACAAAAAGGGAAAACAAATTTTAATGCAAGGTAATTATTGCTGGCTGAAATTGTAGAAATGCCCAATAGCTTTCTAATTTAGGAGAGATTAGACTTTTCTTCTAGTTCACGAGATATTAGACAATCAAGGTTACCAGTAATTTGAAGTTATTGATTATGACAGGTATGCAACATTATGACTTCATGGCTAGCTTCTTACGTCTGCTAATATATTTCATTAAACTCAAACCCAAAATTTAAAACTAATACATAGGACAAAACCGCAATACTCTCTTTTTTAGGTGCTTTAACGCTAGATACAGATATAGCGAATAATTACAAGGAGAAAGTATCATTGGGCATGTCCTAGAACTGAAGTGTTACCCGCACATTTCACTATAATCAACAATGCAAATGACTTTCATCATAGCTTACAGATTATAGCTATAGCACAACCTTAATCTGACCATAGTTAGTACTTTCAACTGCATGTCAGCTTACCTTCATTATTAAAACAATAATTTTCAGAAAAAATGAATTGCATAATTACTGTATTTATATGGTACTACGGCAGAATGCAAGTGCAACAAAATAGAATTACGCAAATATCATAAATATAAAAACCTACTTCATTTGCCACAAATTTCTCACACACAAACATCCAGCTCATTTCATTTCGTAATTTCAAGTGGCTTATATCGAATACTACAATCATTACTAACTTAACATGGTAACTTTTGATCGTTGTTTTAAAATGACCTTGGCCAGTCATTATGAAGGCATGATGGTAAAAGCACCAGAAAGATGGAGTAGACCTGACGGTTCTAGTCATTAAAAGCACCAAGTATTTTGAGTGTAGGCACCCTTTAAGGAAGTTTGATTGTGAAATAGCAAACTTAAAATAAGTTGTTGAAATTGCAATATTAACTTGTACTCTACTGTTCACAACAGAACACTTAAGTAATAACAGGATGTCTAGCAGAATTGTTATTATAAAATGCAAGCATAATTTTACAGTGGCAACTTCGACACATTCCCAAGCTTTATCTAAAAATATTGAGAAAACATTTAAAATACCACGACCTATTTAACCAAAATTAGTACAGATTTAAAACTATACTTAAAATCATGGATATCATAAAACAATGCAGATTTCAAAGCCCCTCTTTAAAATTTTCAAGAACCCTTACCCTTACATAGTACAACAAAACCCTATAGTACATCATTTGAAAGCGCTTCACTTCAAGCACAAAATGTGTTATGAATACCTTTTTTACAAACGCTAGTCGATTTTTGGATAAAAAACACAGCCTGAAATAACTAATTTTTCAATTAAGTACTCAAAATTAATATTGGTAAAATATTTAATTGCTAACTCGCTATTAAATAAAACATTAAAATAGGTCAATCGAATTGGATATCCCTGACAACAGGTGAAACTCAATCAAGAAGGCGACGAACTGCGCAACCAGTTAAGAGTAGTAATCAACTTGCCTTGAAGGTCACCTTCAGCCTTTCCGTCTAATCTAGCACAGTCACGATCTAACAAGCAGCCATTTTGAAATTCGAAAAGCTGAAGTACCTAAGCCTAACCAAAAATGATCGAAGTGAAATTCGCAGCATTTTAGTCTGGTCACAAGAATCACACAGTGCTAGCATACTAATGAACAAGAAACCGAAACATTAAAAAGTATTATCTTTCGGCATTCTGTTTTGTAGACAATAATTAACTTGCTCTCAGGGAGAATTTTTAAATTCCTAATTTTCTCTTAACAAAGGTCGACACATTGTAACAAAATGATTCAAACTTGCCTTTCGGGGGAAGTTAAACACCAATTTGTAATCCAATTCTTCAAATGATGAGATTATTATTAAATATAACTTAAATTAAACGACAGTCAGAGTGCACGAGCTAACGTGTTCCCGCACTGCTGACAACGACTAAAATGAACATGAAGTGGTGATGTTAAAAGACGCCACCCACTGACGTCACTCGATTGTCGGTATTGTTGCCATACAATTTTTTAAAGTAGCAATGAAAATAATATTGAAACAAAGCATGGTAGCATATTTATTTCAATATTACTAAGCATTTATAAATGTCTAATCAAAAAATTAAAATACATGAAAGGTACATATTAACGAAATGGGAAGTGACAAAGTAAAAACATGTATATTTTGGTTTCTGCTATTTGGTATTAAAGATGATTAAGCAGGGTGGGATGGAACATGTGAATCTTAACCAAAAATTGCCTATCTTCCTCCAAAAGAAAATCCTTTATGTTTCGTCTTTGAATAGCAATGTTTGCGAAAACAAGCCAGGAAGAAGGACCAGACATTTTCTGTCTCTGATCCCGTTCCTCCGTGTATGCTCTGCTTTAGAGTCCATCACTTCATACAGTAAATCAAGATCAAATGCTCTTTACGGAAGGCGAAAAGCAGGTAAATCAAATATAGGGAAGTGTGACCTCAGAGATAAGAGTTTTACTCATAGAGATCTTAAGTTTTACTCAAGTTAGTTGCTCTTTAGCTATGGTTGCATGATTTAATGTTCATTTCCAGTTTGGTTGTTTTTATAGGGTTTTTTTTAATAAAAAAAATATGTCAATTTTTGCTGTTGTTCTAGGGTTTTGAAATTATTTGCAATATCTGGGGTTTAAAAATTAATTTCGTTAAATTAATTTTAAGTAAATTTTTATTTATCGTTCATAAGTTTGTTCCATAGTAAAGGGTTCATTCTAAAAAGACCAGCATTCATCAAGTTTTGTCAGCAGAATTTTATTTTTAGTTCATGCCACCAGTTTTAATTTAAAATAATCTAGTTTTTCCTATTATAGTGATAACTGGGCCTAAATGGCAGACAAAAAGATTTGGTTAGTCCCCAAACGTAAAATGACGTACTTCCTTTAAATAGCCTCAGCACACATACTCTTGCTTTACTAGTTTTTGCCTATTAGTGAAAGATCAGATGCTCTTCACTTACCGATACCGAAAGCCTTACCGTACAATACTACAATTTACTTTTACTATTTATTAAATCTAAAGTCGAAACATGTCGGACGCCGAAGATGATTTTATGTGTGATGATGAAGAGGATTACGATTTGGTTTGTGCAATTTTTAAATATATTATTTGTTTTAATTTAATTACATAATTTGTATACTTTTTCTTAACGTAAAGAACTTGTCAAACTCATCTGGACATCGATGTCGTCCTTTTCTTGGCACTCTAATGGCATTTAAATCTATTAATGATTAAAATAAATTGACAATATGTAATTTTAGAAAAATTTGATGTGCTTATTTATTTGTAAAACTCTTTTAACCCTTATTATCAAACATCTATATATGTTCCATTGCTCTATGTAATGACGGAGTATTACATGGATAAACTAAAGTAAAAATTAGCCTTTAAAGTTGGATAATTATCTTTCAGAGCATTGTAATTTAGATAAATTCATTAATTTTGTTAACAAGAATTTTTGTTGTTTCAGTTTCATTGTAAAACAGGTTCGAAATACACTTTATTGTATCTACTGTCGTTTGCATGTTTAATCCAAGTTTTGGATTACCTTCTGATTTTAGAGAAAAACATTGATTTTAGCAGAGTACTCTGCACAGTTATACAATTTCGTATTCAAATATCACAATTTAGTCAAATATAAACATAAAAGTAACTACTTAATTTAAAGTTTTCAGTGTTGACAGTTGACATTATTTTTTGTAGTACCTAATACTACTTAGTGTCCATCATTAAACCATACTCCCTTTCTACCTGTTCTATATTTAGAAGTATGTTTTGTAACCAACTTTAAAAAAATGTAGTATTTAACATGCTGAGGGTCATATCAATGGGGTTGTTTCACGGAGAATATGGCAACAGGTAGAAATTTACTGTACGGTAACCATTGGCGAACTTTCCGAAATTGCGCCAATAGTCCGTATTCTAGCGATTTTCCATAACAGGAACCCAACCGAAATGAGCAAAATAACGGTCAGATAGGGTTGCCGGAATAATTCATCGTTACCAGGTTAAATCAACAGTCGAAGTTAGACAGGTTGCCACAAAATAACTATTCATCGCCAAATCTAAAAAACCGCGCCAATGGTTACCGTACAGTAAAGGTGAACCATGGCAACAGCTACAGTGTCTTTACGTTCTTGTTTTTCTACTTTAAAAAATTTTAGAAGTTCTAATGCGGTGTCCTGACTACGACATCAATGACCACACCTGCACGCACATCGAAATATCAAAGTAGGTGCCTGCGCTTGCCTTTATACATTGTATATGCATCGTTGATGTCGTAGCCAGGACACTGCCTTTGAATTACTTTTGTTTTAGTAAGATTGGTTGGTTGGTAAACCTATGTTCAGGTTAGTGTGCTTGTTCAGCACACAAACCTGATTATCTCTAGCAACCAACCATAGATTTAGAAAGTAGCAGATCTGCCCCTGCAGATCAGGGGGAAAGGTGAAGCCACTTGTGAACCGGTATCCCATAAGGCAGTTTGTAAGCCCTAACACATGGCATGATATACGCCACCAGATGGCACCATGAGATAATTCGACTAATAATATATTATATATATATATATATATATATATATATATATATAAAATTAACTAATTAAAACTTTTTACCAGTTTTGCTACCATAAATTTGTAGCTGGATATGTATTGATAATTTCTTGCAGACATGAGGTATATATTCATAAAAGAAGCATATTAAAAATGCAGTTTTTATTGCATGTAAATCTTCGGCAAAACAATTTTTTGTGAACCAGTATCCCGTGATGCATTTTGAAAGCGGCGAAATGTGGATTCATCACACAATCGCGCGGTTTGTATTGCGTTGTACGGGATTGCGCAATTTATGGGCGAATCTGCTACTTTCTAAATCTATGCAACCAACCAGCCAATTTAACCAAAACGAAAGACATTCTAAAGTTTCCAAAAGTTCTAAAGTAGGAAAACATGAACGAAAGCTGTTGCCAGATTCTCTGTGAAACAAACCCATTAGTGGAATTTATAGTTTTGAGTGATAAAAATATAAGTTTTGTGTGTGAAAATGTGTGCAAGGGATAAACAAAAATATGTTCTGTTAGTGTTTTGTGATTACAATTCTACAGCGTAAAAAACCCCCCATCTAATTCTAAAATTACAAAAAAATCATGCAAATACTATCTGCATTATGGATTCTTTTTAGGGACTTGAAATGCTTTTTTGGTATTTTTAATGATATATTTTTTTTTTGTAATTTTAGAATTATATGGTATTTTTTCAATGACGCTGCAGTATTTTTCTCCTTAAAGTAGTGGCAACACTGACATTTTTGCCCTTAAATTCTGGTCTTCATGAGCGTCCCGTCGTTAGCATTGGAGGGCACGTGATCCGCCAACCTAATACTTTTACTATATCTATTGTAGGAACGCAGTGGTAAATCGTCACGATCTAGTGTGGATGGTATATTGAGGTTGAGCATGTGGTGAATCGCCACAGACAGCACTTTAGGACAATTTTACTATTTAAATTTATTTTCCAGGAATATTCTGAAGATAGCAATTCAGAGCCTGATGTTGACTTAGAAAATCAGTACTACAATTCTAAATCCTTAAAAGAAGATGATCCGAAGGCGGCTCTTAATAGTTTCCAAAAAGTAAAGTTATTATTGATTGTAATTTTTTGTTAAAAAAATTAGCTGTTTCTCATAATTGTTTTATATTTTCATTTATCTTTATTATTTTTTTATTAATGTTATTTTTGTCTTGCAATTAAACTCTTGCAATTGAAGCAAAACTCAGCAAAGACCAAATTGGAATGCCTTGAAGCTCCCAGGGTTCAAGTAAATGACAACCGAGGTGTTCGAATCTATAAGCAGAGAAGTTTTCACACTCGCAAAGATTATGAGCAGCAGTTTCTTCCTTGAAACTGCAACCCCTGTGTAAAGGATCATCAGAAACCCTCATAATCGAAAGATGCCTTCTGAGAGTACAATGGCCCGTAAGGGGACTTACATAAATTACGTCCCACAAGATTTTGACTTTTTTTATTTTACCCCTCCCCCTAAAATTACGTCACGTTGTTGCACCCCCCCCCCCATTCAAAGAAGAGTTAATTTTAATATTTCCCTTTGTCTTTGAAAATTTAAAAAATGTTAATTTTATAATTAAAAAAAAACTTATTTTGTAAAAAATTTAAAATTTATCTTAGTTAAATAATTTATTCATAGGAATATACCAACATTGTATTTTCATTTCCGTTGTCCAAGGTCTAACTAGCCATTTGCTAATGTCTTCTAAAAAAGGGGGTCTAAAAGTAATTGAAACTGTTTAATTCTTTGTCTTATTCTGTGGGTATACAGGTAGCTTCCAGTCCTCGAATTGGTCAAGATAGTGTCGAAATTTTGCGTGTTACGAAGTGTCGTTACGAAAAGGTCTGTAAAATAAAGGAGACTAATCATGCTGACGTTGTTACATAAAATAATCTCCCCAATCGCCCTGAAAGTATTTCTTAAGTATTCTTATTGAAGTATTTCTTAAAAAAAAGACTTCAAATTTTTCTCTCAAAAACTTTATTTTATGTAAAACAGATTTTCCTTGCAAAACTTGAAATTTTTTAATCGTTATGTCACGCAAGCGATTACCCCTACCCCCCTCCATGTCACGATCCGTCACGTTAGTGCATACCCCTCCCTCCCCCTTCTGAGCGTGATGTAATTTATGTACGTCCCCTAAGAAGGCCAACAGCCAACAGCTATATGAATACCATTGCAATTAAGCCCAAGAAGCTCCTTATGGCGAGAGCTTGGACAGCAGGAATTTAGTTATCTCGCCTGTGAGCATAAGGATGCTACCTTCCTATGTTTTGCCGCATAGAAAACTAAGTTTTAATCGAATAAAAACTAACCACTATAAACCTGGGAATGTCAAGGCTGTGGAGCCAAGTCGGTAAGGCCCTTTCTTTGCATGCAAAAGAACCCCAGGTCTGGGCCTAGATTTTGCCTTAATAACTGGAGCTATGAACAACCTGTTCGGCCTAAGCAACTGATGAATAATAGCCTGTGTCAAGCAAGTGTATGTTAAATATGCTCCACAGTCCCAACAGCACATGCAATGTCGCCCTTAAATAAAAAGTTACGTTGGGTTCTTACTCGGGCGTTGGCTTATCACTTAACCGTGGTTCTAATTCACAACATGTAGTTCTAGTCTGACTATATTTCAATCTTACCCCAACCTTTAAACTTTAGTGTAGGTATTCAAAATAGTCGTAATATTTTTATATACCTAAGTTACTTTTTAAGTATTATGTTATCTCATAAGCTATTACTCCTACTATTTACTTCTGGTCTCTTGGAAATAACTGACGAAAGTTGTTATGATCTTAGGTTTTAGACTTGGAAGGAGGAGAGAAAGGAGAATGGGGATTCAAAGCACTGAAGCAGATGATTAAAATTAATTTCAAAATGGTATGTTTTAAAAACTTTAAACTATTCAGTTATTTTTATTTATTTATTATTTTTTGGAATTACTTTTCTAGCAGTACTTATTTTTACATTAGTTCCATATAGTTAACTATTAAACATGTACAAAGTATGATCACAGCAAGAAAGATAGGTGGGTCATTCTCAAATAAATTGACCCTTTGCTGTCCGGACCATTGAACCCATATTTTATGATAATAAAAATTTAAAAAATTTCATGTTGAAAACAGATAATGGTACATAATTTTATAGTTAATACAATACATTTTTTAAATTATAAGAATATCTTTAAAACATTCATATTTTCTATTAGTTTAGTTGTCAAGTAATGCAAATTGACCTGTCCCAAGGTAAAATTCCATGCCTAACTAAGCTTTTTTTTAATGATTTTAAACAATATTACATTTGTATAAGAATTAAGAACCATAGTAAAGTACATTTCAATTAATAAAAGTGCAATTGATTACAAAAAAATATTTAAATAATATTGTTAAATTTCACTTGAATACGTGTCCCACACTTCATCTCATGAGTGTTACCTCATGAGTGTTACTGGTATTATTTAATTTAAAATATTGATTTCTGTAGTGGCAAAATAACTAGAGGAAGCCATATTGATCTTTCTTAATGCAGTATAAACAAAAATCTTAATAATCTATTTTTTATTGCTTGTTTGTTGAAAAGTGTGAAGCAATATGGTTAGTATTTTTATTGTTTCTCAAGAGTGTTACCTATATTATTTTCTGTTATTTATTTAAGAATATATATTTTTTATTCAAGAATGATGTATCTTTTGTCCAAGAACCATTTTAGGCCAAAATTTAACTTCTAAGCATGTTTTAAAAAATTCTGTGTTGAAATTCTTTAAGAAACCTCATGAGTGTTACTTCTCATGAGTGTTACTTTTTGTAAGTAACACTCCTGAGAGTAAAGTAACACTCATGAGTTGTAAGCAGTCAATTATCAGTTTTGATCTGTAGTTAAAGAGAAATCTTGATGCTGAATGTGAAAATGCATTTAAAGGAAAGCACATAATTAGAAATGCAAAAAAAGTTCATGAAATGGGGAAAGGAGGGAATCATATGCAGTCTCAAATTCTCCAGATCATAGCCCAGGTGCCATTTGGGCTCATTTGAACCCATTTTCCAGTTAATAAAAGAAAAGTTTCCACATATCAAAACCATTAATTTTTTTTTTCTGATGGGCCTTTTTTTCCAGTACCGTCAAAAAATAACTTTTATTTGTTTTCCACTATTTTGTTCGATGCGGGTTCCTTAAGCGAAAGGCCAGCGAAATCCCAAGACAAAATTGAAAAGTGTTGCAAAATGATTCCATAAGGCCTAAACACTGTTATTTGGAACTCACGGAACCAAACTTAAAAATGATAATGAATCGCATTTTATATCAATTTGATGGTCAAATTGATGTATTCGAACAAAATTCACGGAAGTGAGCATAGAAAATAAGGTTTAAAATTAAGAATTAAAAATGTTATGCTTGTCAATATTTAATAATATTTGTATTCATTAACTCATGTGGTGTTCTATTTGTGCTTTATTAAAATTTCAATTGCATTTTTTCTATTTTAATGACTCTTATTTACATATTCGAATGTAATGCCTCATGAGTGTTACCCTGCCTCAGGAGTGTTACCACCTGTAAATATCAAGTTTATAATCTTAAATCTGTCAATTAATTATATTAAATTCTGTTTTATTATCAGAGTTTTTACCTAATAATAGTAAATCTAGTAAAAGGTGCAATTAAAATTTTAATTTTTGCTTTTAAGGAGAAGTTAAACTCATGTTTAAGAAACAAAGTAACACTCATGAGATAAAATACTAGATAAAAACTTTAAAATTTTGAAACAAATTAATTATAATATAATTATTGGATGCAACTAAGTTTATAAGTTGTAAATTATCAATAATTTGTTACAATGATAATAGATTAAAAAAATTACCACACTTTAAAAAAAGGTAACACTCATGAGAAAAAGCGTGACTTGACATTCAATTTTCTTAATTTTTTTAAATGTTAAATAATAAACTCATAAATCAATACCTGTTTCCAGTACTGAATACTATAACAAGTTAATAACCGAGTAGTTTTTTATTTTTAATCTAAGTTGTTTTTTGGTGTGATGTAAAACTGAATGGGTCATTTCATTTGAGAATGACCCAGGTATAGAATTAAATGGGTCCGTTTTTATTCCCTTCAAAGTGCCAAATCAGACTCTTCATAAAAAATCATAATGGAGGAAGCAGAATCTTAACCAAAGTTGAAAATCTGATTCATTAAATCGGGGCTAAAAAAAATGACCGCCCTCAAATCCTTGGCGACCAAAAAATTCCCCGAGGACAAATTCCTCGTGGACAGCCATTTCTCCATTAATGTTCGTTATATATTTTCAATTTTTGTTATCTTATAGAATCTAGCTCCTCACTTTTAAAATAACCATCTAATCTAAAAAATCCTGTTAATCCCTTAGTCATACCAAATCCGTATGCTTACATAATCTTAAACAGCAGAAAAGTTGCTCTGTGCACATGCATTTGGACTTCAAACAAAGGAATTAACAATTACGTACAAAACCCATAATGCATTCGTTTAAAACAAGGAGAGTTAAACACAATTATGACCATCTACCTATATAATATAGAAAAGTCCTTTCAGATTTTTATGCAGAAACCTTTATGTCATTGACGTTATTGTGGAACTGTCTAAAGTCATATTCATTTGAAAAATGTAGTATAATCAGACAACTTGAAATTCCCGATAACTTGACATTTGCTATTTAAATTATTTCATAAAAAAAATACTAAGTTACTTTTAGTAACCCAGTATTTCTTTTATTATTATATGATGCTAGTAACTACTAATTCATTTTGCAATTTATATAAGCATTAAGAATTTAAGAAATATATATTTAGGAGATATTTATATAATTAGAGTTTGACGGGTTAGTTTCGAAGGAGAACAGCATTGCGAGACAAGCCGTTCTCAGGGACGTGTAAAATTTCTGAGTTTTTCGCACCCTACTTTAAAAGTAAACAATCTAAAATGCTTTAAATGTCATTTTAGATGTTTTACTTTTTTAAATTAATCAACTTAAAGTTTTGCAGCCTTGGTAGTTTTTTCCCAGACTTGGATTTTTCGATTGTCAAGTTAAAGATTTCCAAGATTTGCAAAGTGCCAAAGATTTCCTAACATTCCCCAAGCTTTCCAGATTAATTGCCTGCGTGCCTTTTCATTTTCACAAAGCTAGGCTTACATCTCGAAATTTTATTAAATTAAAAGTAAACGATCTTTTGGATGTCCTCTTGCATACTTTTCCTGTTTCCTGGCAAGAAAGTCCTTGCCATTTGGCAGAAATCTGGCTTTTTAAGTTTCATTTTGGTGGTTTCTGAGATTAATGCATTTTCCTATGCGTGCGATTTTTTCTAACTAATATAACTAGTTAAATTTTTAAATTGCCTTGCACTCTGTGGCACTCGTAGTGGGATATTTTTTTAATTCACAGTTCAGCGTTTTTTTTTTTTTACTATCTTGTACTTTCATCACTACCAATTAGAATAAATTTAATATTCTTGTTCAGTAATCTATACTGTTATAAATATAAATAAAATGTATGTTTCTGACATTTTTAATACTTTTTATGTAGCTAAACTTTATTTTTTTAGCTTTTAATTTCTCTTTCTCTTTACAGGGCAAATATGGTGAAATGATGAATAGGTACAAACAACTTTTAACCTACATTAAAAGTGCAGTAACAAGAAACTATTCTGAAAAGTCTATCAACTCCATTTTGGATTATATTTCGACATCCAAACAGGTACAATCCTAATCGAACTTCTTGGTCCTAAAATACGAGCGAATTGCCCTTGTGTAGCTCTAGTACAATGTTATGTCAACCCAAAACTTGGTCAAACTTCTTGAACCATGGCTTATTTTTACTAAAAATACAAGTGTGTTTTACTAGAAATTAGTAAAATATCCATTAGTGTAGGCAATTACTTTTAGCTTCCACACTATGGTTATATTATAACATAAAAAGTGGAAGGTATTAAAATAAGTTCAGTTCGTCTGTCTGTGCATCATCCATTTTCATAGCCCAAGCTATAAATGTCTCGGACAAGAGTAATACGACAAAAAATTCCCCAGCTCATCAAAATTAGAATACATCGAAAAATTCAGAAAAGAATTCGAATTCAAAGGGCTTCAATGGACAATTATCACATTTTTTTTTCTTGTTTTTAAATGATTCTAAATGACTTAAAACCCATAAAAAATGTATTCATTCTTCTTACAGATTCATATTTTGCTTTTAATTTAAATTAATAAAAGAGCAGTTTCGGTTTTCATTCGATACAGAGAGTCACGTGATATGACGTAGTAAGGTCTTCTCCCACCGAGAAGAAGCAAACGCAGCTTTAGTTGCATTCGATTTTTCGCTTCTCTTATATGCTTATATCCTTTCTTCAAAGCTTATTTTTATAATATTAGGGCTTCTAAAAAGTACTGTAATGTGCGGAAATACTTCCCATATTATACTCCTGACAAACTATTTCTAAATGTATCGAGGAATAAAAAAGATAGACTGCGATGGTGCAGAGCTATGAAAAGAGATCCCAAAAAGAGCGTTCCTTTAGCCTCGTACCTTTGGAATGTAATATTGAAAAAGAAATATCAAAGTTAGTGATTAGTATTGAAGTACTATTTAGTTTTGGTGAGGTAAAAAACAAATAAAGGTTTTTAATTTAAAACTAATACTATTCATCTTTAATAGAACAATCACTTCTATATAGTTTTACATTCTAATGTAGCCTTATATTGTACAGAACATTAAAATAGAAGTCTTATATTAGTAGAGTACTCAAGTATACTATTCAAGTTATCTGGTAAGGTAACAAAAATTTAAGTTTAAACATTAATTTTTAATACGACAATAACTTCTAATTTAACTAAATAGCCCCTTTAAGGGGATTCGGTACGTTGTATATCGGTAATGTTAAATTGGCCAATTGCAATGTACCTTTTCACAATAACTACTGATCAGATCATCTTAAAATTTTCTGTGTGTGTTATACCAACCTTATACATTAATCTAAGGTTAAAAGTTTTTTTTAATAACTGTTAGATTTTTTAAAATAAAATAAGTTTTAAAGTACCAAAAAATCCTGAAAATTTTCACTTTTTTGCCGCATAACTTTTTTTTTTCACTTTAGTTTTATTAAAATTTATAACCTCCGATTAATCTGTACTATGTATTATATCATATAAAAACATTTTACGAGAAAACATAGCATAGTTTTTGAGAAAAGGTACATCGAAGTTCAAAAAATCAAGTTCTGAGAAAAACGTGTTTAAAGTTTTTGTTGTTAACCCATTTCCTTACGAAGCCATGACATAAAAATGGCTTTTAATGTCAAAAATATTTTTCCAATTGTCTTGATACTTAGTGACATTATTAATAAAGGTTGTTATAGTATTTTAAGCCAATAATTTTTGTTTTGATTTTTTCACCGATTTTGGGGTACTGAACCCCCAAATATATTTAAATAAATATATTAAAATATATATTAAAAAATATATATTAATTAAAAATATATTAAAATAAATATATTTTATATCCCCCCCCCCTTAAATATATTTTTAAATAGTTAAGCATGTAACTAATTATAGAGAAAAAGAATTATCTACTACTAGGAATACCAAGTTTTGATTTTAAAAAGTAGTCTTTTTGTTTTATCAGACTTTTACTATATCATAAATATCACATAAACTTTATTCTTAAAATATATAGTCATAAAACATATTTATGCTATTGCTATGTGTAATATTTTTTTTTTTATTTCCTATAAAACAATAAATTAACTAAATATCTTGGAAACATCTTACTTTGCAGCTTTGATACCTTTCATTTCAGCTGACAAAGAATCCAAATTTTCTTTGAAAAAATTGATTATCATATCTTCGGAAATGTTTGGCAAAATATCTCTTTGTGTTTTGGTAAAACCCTGTTCAACAGCCATTGGAGAAACATATTTTAAAAACTCAAAATAATACAAAAATCAACGCACGTGCAATTTCGCTGCGCTGTTCTCAAGTGGTTCCGTAGGGAGGAGAAACGAGAAGACCTTTCTACGTCACGACGTTCCTAAAGTGACACTGCCCGTTTTTGATTGCGCTGCGGCTCTGGTTTTTTCAAATTTGAATAACTCGGAAAATATTTCGTTAAAAAAAATTTTAATGACATTTTTGGACTCCAGACATCTTAATCAACAAAATTAACCCATTTTTAACAAAATTTAAAACATGTGATGATTCTCCATTATTTAAAAAAACTACAAAATGTAATGCTCATTCAAAAAGAATAAGTTATAATAAGAATATAAAGAAAGAAGCCACATTTTTATTACAATCAAATCACCATTGCCATTCGCGGCAATCAGTCGAGAAACTTTAATTCTTTTAGACAATAAATTTGCGACATCGATCAGTTTGAAATGTCAAATATATTTCACAACAAGATTCTATGTACCTATGTAGATATAAAACGTTTTCATTCTTTTCAAAAGTGAGGAATATTACGTATTTATTCTTTGTAATATAAATTTTTGAAAATGACTGGCAAAATAGTTATCAAGGTTGTCACGGTTCTTGAAAAACGCTTGAAAAAAACATAAATTTTCAAGGTTTTGAAAGTGCTCGAAAAACACTATCAACCTCGAAAAGTCCGTAATATTTTGAACAATAATTGTAACAATTTTTAATATTGACAAATGTGAGTTTATTGTAAGCATTTAGTTAACAAAACTATTTAAATCGTTAATAAATAATCAATAAAAGCTATTTATTCTGTCTTTGATATCAGCTGTGAACTGTTTATTTCTTATTGCTTGGAATTTTAAAGTTTTTTTTGTTTAATTTTATGGTAATTATGTTTATATTGTATGTGTTTATTTCTTACACGTTACTCTTGTGATTAGGGATAACTTGGTTGTGTTTTCATTAATCGTGTTGTCAAATATAAATCAGAAAGAATAAAAAAATATATAAATCAGAAATCAAATATAAATCAGAAAAATAAAAAACAGAAGTCTTTAAATGTCATCTTCTAAGTCTGTTACAGATGTTAATTTCGGCTTCATTAAAAACACTTTTTCACTACACATCAATTCCTATTTTACTTTCTGATTTATTTTTTATTATCCAAGAAGGCTGAGCAAATCATTTTAGACGGATTTTTTAATAACTAAATGGTTACTTACAACATATTTAAGTTCATTTGAAAGATGGAGCTCTTATTTGTTTTCCAAATGAATTTTTAAAAACTATTGTGAAATTTAGGTGTTGCATATTGTAATAAACAGTCCTTGAAAACGGAGAAATATACACTTGAAAAGTTCTTAAATAGTCCTTGATTTTTTACCAAAATAAATGAAGCGAGTTTGCTCAAGCTTCTTTTTATTTGCTAGAACCAGTTCATCAGTAACCAGATGGGCATTCTTCATCATGCACTTGGTGACTTGATACATCTGTTGAACTGTATGACCCATCTTCTAACCATTGAATCACTCATAGAAATTTTTTTTCCAAACCCCTCGCATATTTACCGATAAATTTCGGCTTGGTTTAACTTCCTATGCATTTAGAAAAGGAATCACAGATTGGATTTCACAAGCAGCAGAAATCTGAAAATGGCGATCATTTCTTCTCCTTCAGTCAGAGTAACTGCAGTGCATAAATATATTTCTGTATCTGTTAACGTTTAAAGTATGTAACTAAACGAAATATACTTTGTGGATACCTTGTATTTAAATGTTTGATAAATTATATTGCATGAAATTTTATTTATCCTGCATTTTGGTATTTTCAGATGGAACTTCTACAAGAATTCTACGAGACTACATTGGAGGCTCTGAAAGATGCAAAAAATGATAGACTTTGGTTCAAAACAAATACCAAGCTTGGGAAACTGTATTATGATCGAGCGGAATATAATAAATTAAGTAAAATTTTAAAGCAACTTCATCAGTCCTGTCAGGTAAGAATATGAATAATTGAAAAGAAACCTTGAATTCATTTTGTATTGTTTAGATAATTTAATATTCAATCTGGAGATCTACTAATTCTAGAAATAACCCTCCCTCATTAAAAAAAAAGTAATCACTGAGTGTGCTTCTAAATTATGATGTTCATTGCAATTAGCGTAGCTCAAGTGCGACGTTATTCAACTTAACTTGTCAAACTCGTAGAAAAGGGCTGGTGAGCCAGGCGATAAGGTGCTTGTTATTAATGCAGAAGGTCCAAGGTTTGGTCTGTGCATCCAAAACATCTGACCCCATATAGAGAGAGTATAAGTTAAATTGTATACTTCCAAGTTTCTGATGCTGCATTGTGAACGATGTTGTCCTTAAAAGTTGTGTTTGATACCTGCCCATGTGTCAGTTTGTTACTTGACTTTGGTTCCTAATTGTATTGCCAATATCCATCTTGTAACTCTAGTGTGATGATATTTCAACTCAGCTTGCCAAAAAAAGAAATATAAATATTATAGATCTATCGGAAAATATTTAGTTAATTTATGAATTGAATTAATTAAAAAAAATATATTGAACTAGTTTAACATGTAATACTACTTTAAGCTTACGCAATATCAAAATTGAAAGAATTCTTTTTAAATAAGTTATAAAATATTAGGGGTTTCACTAACTAATTTATAGTAATGTTATTTTTGCCACATAATAATATTCTATTAAATTATTCCTTTGTAGACTGATGATGGATCAGATGATTTAAAGAAAGGTACTCAGTTACTGGAAATTTATGCTTTAGAAATTCAAATGTACACAGCACAGAAGAACAATAAAAAACTAAAAGTAATTTGCCTTTTTTCAATGATATTTTATTTTAAAATTTGTGCTATTCTCATGTTAATCTTTATATGGTATTTAGTTACCTACACTAAAAGACTTCTTTATTATGACCACCTGATAGTTTTATACAATCACAATTGTGAGTTTTATGCTATCCATAACACTTCTCAGCTGGTGGAAGTTATATTATGGTTTAGGGGATGTTTTCTTGGCATTGTGTAGGTCTTTTTTATTTTGTTAAACAACGTCTGAATGTGTAAGGGAACTTAAAGGAAGTTGGATGGGTGTTTGTGTCAAAAATCTTGATTTTCTGTTTTTCTTTTATATTTAATCTGCATATCTATAGCTTTAATTTAAGACCAAGATTATCCATTTCTGTTTAGAAGTTTTTCGTTTTATAAGCATTTTTCAGAAATTCTGTATATCAGTTCTTACCTATACCTTGATTCTCTTTTGTTTCCTGTAATTTAAACTGGGGAATTTTAAATATATCTGCTAAAAAATAGTTTTATAATTTAAATTAGTTTTTTTTAAGTACATATATATAAAAAATCAATGTAAAAGTATTTTTTTTATTTTTTTGTGAAATATCCTCAGTTTAAATCAAAGAGATATATGTAAGGAACAAACTACAAATTCATAAGGATACATCATATAGTTCCTTTGATGTGCATTCCTTAAGTTAGTAGAATTAAAATGGGAGAGACAGAACCATCCGATTCCTCCTTATTTTCCTTATTTTAAAACAGTCAAACCCCGTTACAAAGACAAATTATTAAAATTTTTTGTAAAAATAAATTTGTGAATCGGCCTACACCTTAATTCTGCTGTGCATCCCAAATATTTTAGACAACTATTTTCTAAAATTATGGGGTAACTAAATGAGTTGGTAAAATGAAATCAATTATGCACCTATCTAATTGAAATAATAATACCAAATACTTTAATTTAAAAAAAAATGCTAAGCTGTATTAAAATATAGGGGAGAGTGTTGTACCTTGGGACGCTTGTACCTTGGGACACTGACAATTTCTAAGGATCTATCGGCAATATTTATACATTGTTTATTTCTAATTATAGCCTTAGCCAACAGACATGACCAAAAAAAAAAAAAAATGTAACACTAGCATCATTGAATTGATGAATTGGTGACAAAAAATAATATTTCATTACCCCAAAGTAAATATTTTTCTCATTCTAATATAATTTTTTACCTTTGTACTTTTACAAAAATTCAACTGCATTTTATTTTCTTCATAAAAGAGAAGATTTTAAAATATTTTGGTTATGAGAAAATACTGATAATGCATTTAGATTGGCCACTATCTTGCTTTTATTTAAACCATGTAGTGTGTTGTACCTTGGGACAGTAAAGCATATTGTATCATCATATAATGTTAAATAATTTAGACTTGCAATTTTGTTGTATAATTTAAATTATTCTTAAATTATGAAGTTTTATTTGTGTATTTCCTTGAAAAAACAATAAAGTTTTGTTTCCTGACACAAATTAGTTCAAATGTATGACTATTGACTGAATTATAAGGTATGTCCCAAGGTACAACACCTTGTTGTACCTTGGGCCAGACTTTAAAAAAATATATTATAGAGGAATATATTGGTGTGTTGAAATGCTGTTTTTAAATTTTTATTTTGACTAAAATTATAGAAGAAAAAAATTAAAATGTAAAAATTGTCCCAAGGTACAACACTCTCCCCTATTGCATAAAGTGTTGAAGGCTGATTTTAGTACATGAGCTATGCTTATGTCCTTTTAATGTGTGCATAGTTTTAATTCTTATTAACTTTATATGTTTTTCTGTTTAGAAATTATACGAGCAGTCACTTCATATTAAATCTGCCATACCGCATCCCCTTATCATGGGTGTTATACGAGGTGAGTAAAACATGTACTTGTTTATGGTTTATTCATTTAGTTTAAGGGTGTATTAGAAGACGGCATATTAAGAGATGCAATTAAATAATATATATTTAAACAACTTTAAAAATATGCAGGTTTTACTTTTAATTACTACAACACACATTATTGAAAAGCTTACAATATATTCTAATTATTTTTATACTGTGGGCGATAAACCTTAACTTAAAATAAAACTTTGGCTTTTTCTAAGCTTTTTTACTGGGATGTTTGGGATTATCTTATTAATGATTGACTTTCTGACCTAGTCAATGATTTCTGATGTAAAATTTTTTTAAACCTTGAAGGCATTCTTTTTTTTTTCAGGTTCTAGGTATTTCTCTTATACTCAATTTTTATTTTTTGTTGGGTAACAAGAGACACAAGTCTTACTACCCCATCCTACAAATTTTGCTTTTGGATTTCTAAGGTTGAGATACTTAGGTTACTTTCAGTGTATTAAGTTGGACTCTTACACTTAATAATAATAATGATATACAGTGGTATATTGAGACTGAGTGATCAACTTCCTTGATGAGGGACTATGTAAACTAAAATTCCTAAAAAAATATCTCAATGTGTATGATTGCCCACTCTTTTGATAACATACAAGTTTTATGTAAAATTCTTGTATGTGTTCCATGATCATGTTAATTTTAAAGAGAGCGGACACTTTCACATTACTGAGGATCAAATTTCAAAGACCCAGCTGATCTGTGAAAAAACATATGTTAAAAAGGGACTTAAAAGCATACTAAGACAACTAAAATGTTGGTCTAAGCGGTTTAGATTAGTTTACCTAGTTTTAGGCCCAGTTTTATTCACTTTAAATCAAAAAAGCAGTTTTATGCATTAGGTGAGACCATATTTTGTGGTAATTATGTAAACTTCAATGTCAGTCTGTAAGTTAGTATTTAGTCATTACTAATTCATCTCATAATAAATAAGTTCATTTATAATTACTAGAAATATCTTTTATAACATCTTGTTCACTTCTAGACATGCTTTTCGCCTATTTTCGGCTACACTTTTGAAAATGTGTATAACGATTTCTGCCCATTTAAAAAATTATATTCATGTTTTTGGTTAATCCCTTATGTTGTTTATATAGAACTATCATTAAGTCCAATATTGCATCATTTAGGTTCTAATATTAAAATAAACAAATTTCACTATGCATTGATGACAATTAAACTTTGAGAAAACATATGTTTTGAGTGGATGTAAACATCAAAACTACAAACTTTTGGCTGATTTAGAATTGTTTCTGAATTTCTTTTATTACCTCATGTGATTTTACATTGATGTTTATACAGTTGCAAAACTGGACTCCTGTTAAACTATCTGGGTTATTAAGGACAAGGATTTAATAATTTTTATAAAGATTTTATAAGGATAATGGGACTGGCAATATAATGGGAAATACGTGATTAACCACTTCACTCCTGAAAGAAAATCTTATATAAACATATTTTTCAAGCAATTATGTACTTAAAGGTATGTTTTGAAAAAATGCACTTATTTTTTCATTTGGGGTCACATCAATTTAGTGGGTTTTTTAAGTGTTAAAAATACTCATTTTTACTGTGCAACAGATGAACAAACCAGCTCTTTCAGTATATTGCTATTAATAGACTATTTAAACGTTAGTCTTAATCAGGGATCAACCTGGGTCAAAAAATGCTAAAATGTAGAAAAAAGCTGTAGCAAAATGCTCAAGAAAAATAAGTTGCTTATATATCAACGTCACGCTAATGAAATCACTTGAATCTATACACAACTCAATCTTTAGTTAATTTTGTTTAGCAGTATAGCTTAAAACAATGCATTGATAATTTTTTTATGAATCACAACACAACATATTTAAATAATTTTCTAAAACTATACCAATAAAAGAACTTTTAATTTCTTTTTATAAATATTTTAAAGTAAGTACATTTACTTTTATTTATGGTATTGGATTATCTTCAGATTTGTATATGAACATGTTTTTGCTGTTCATTTGGTGTATTAAAATCAAGTTTTGGTTGTTTGAAATCCACAACTTTTAGTCTTTCAATAGATATGTATTCTTATTAAAATGGTTCATACGTTTGTTAGGGGGAAAAAATCCAAGCACTTTTTCAGAAAAATTCAAGGACTAGAAATTTATTCATAAAAAATCTAAGTAATTTTTTTAAAAACTAAGTAGTGTTTAAAATGAGAAACCCTAGTACAGGCGGAGGTAGAATAAAGGTTAAAACGTAAACAAAAAGTATTTTAACATTCAAGGTGTTCACGTGATCACGACTCATGGACATCGTGAATAGGACAGTTGATCAGAAAATATATTCTGGTTGTCAGACTGGGCTTGAACCGGAGCTACGAAAGTAGCGCGATACTCTTCCGATCACGCAGAGCCAGAGAACTGTCGATCATTCTGATGCAATGTGACGTCATCGGTAGGTTTCGTTAAAATTACTAGGCAGTAAAATAAGTAAACCAGGAAAAATAATTGGACTCCTTTGCCAATGGAAGGTTGCACTGGCTGGCCGAAATGTGAAGACATCTTAGTGAATCTAATCTGAATTCATCTTCCCATTTTGATTAAAATTTCTATATTCATTATAAGAATCGGTTATTTGAACTTGTAGTTTATTGAAGTTTAAGTTTAGTTTCACCCTTTACGTCGTCACATTTTGCGCGACGGGAGGTTGCACTGGCTGGACGAGATTTGAAGACATCTTTGTGTAATCTGATCCGAATTCATCTTCCTATTCTGGTTAAAATTTTTACTTTTATTATTAGAATAGGTTATTTGAACTTGTTTTTTTATTGAAATATAAGTTTAGTTTCATCGCATTCCGTCGTCGCATTTTTGCGACGGCCACTAATTTTTTTTCCGCATTTTCTTGCAACTCGTCGCATTTTGCGACAAATGCGACTGCAGATTGATCCCTGGTCTTAATCCAATCTTTGTTTTTAATGTGTTATATATTTTTGTTGTAGTATAATTATCATTTAAGGCAATTATTAATATATATATTATTATAAGGCAAAAAGATTAATTTTTTTATAACTTGATGCTATTTGTTGGTTTTGATACAATATTTATGCTTCATAATGACTTGGTGTTTCTAAACTTCTTTTTCTTCTTAGAATGTGGTGGTAAAATGCATCTACGGGAAGGTGAATATGAAAAAGCCCATACAGATTTTTTTGAGGCATTCAAAAACTATGATGAATCTGGTAGTCCAAGGTATTTCAGAATTTTATCAATGCCTAAAAAAGTTAAGCAGTATTTTGTTGTGCATACAGCTTGAACTTAAAAAATTACTCTCTGGAGATGCAGATGTGTAAACCATTCACTTGACTGTCAGGTTTTCTAACAACACACATTCTTTTTAAAAATAAATTTAGAATTTTACTAAATTTTAAAATGTAAAGTTTGGAGTAGTCATTCATAATCATCTGCTACAGATACAAAACTTTAAACAATTTGAAGAAATTAAATGTTTAGTTAACATTTTTTTCTTATGCAATTGAAGTAATGTTACATTTCAACCAAACTGCATATCCCTTAGAGTTTACCAAAATCTCAACATCAAACCATCTATTCTCTATAGTATAAATATATCATTTTTATTGATTTTTAAATTTCCCCTGTATTGATGTTTTTCCTTTTTTTAGGCGAACAACTTGCCTGAAATATTTAGTCTTAGCAAACATGCTTATGAAATCTGGCATCAATCCTTTTGATTCTCAGGAAGCTAAACCTTATAAAAACGACAATGAAATTCTCGCAATGACAAATTTAGTCAGGTATTTATGCTTTTAAGCTAATTTATAAATAATTTAATTTGCTTGAAATTTTTTTTAACGGTAACTAAAAACTTCCTTTATTTGCAGTGCTTACCAAAATAATGATATAAATGAATTTGAAAATATTCTCAAGACCAACCGTAAGAATATAATGGACGATCCTTTCATTAGAGAACACATAGAAGGTACTTTAATTATAGAAGTTATTTTTATCTGCTTTTATATATATATTTTTATTAGTTAATGAGTGTAAAAGTTTTCTTCTGTAAATCAAGTTTATTTTATTAAGCAAATTGCTTGTCCTCAGTTTCCTTTCATGGTTTAATAAGAAAAAAAAACATTTGGGGGTTTAATGATTTTTGAAACTTTTTTATAAACTTCTTTGTGGTTGAATACTGTGAATTTTTTGTGTGTGTGCCTGCTTTGTTTAAGTTTTGTTGAGTAGGGTAGACTAACCAGTGAATGAACGTTTGAGGCGCTGCATTCTCCAATGAATAAACACCAGGACATAATGACCAGGACAAGCAATCATATGTTAGATAGCTTCTTACAAGATGAGAGGAAGTCGGTGTTGCAAATCCATAAATTTGAATGATTTTCAATCTTTATTTTTTAAATGTGTTTTCCAATTGTTCATTCACTGGAGCCTGTTCACTCACTGGTCAGTCTCCCTATAAAAGTCTTTTCACTGATAAAAAAAAATACCTTGATAGTCACCACATTGAATTCTGATTTTGGCGGTTTCCTTATCTCAGCTTTTATGAATCATTGCCTTAGCTTGTAAATTGTTATATAAGAATCAAATGCTTAGTAATTTGTTTGTTTTAACTTTTTATAATTTTTAATTATAAATTTTCAGAATTGTTTATAGCTTTAGAATTATACTGCTTCTTTGGATGTCGGTTCAATTGTATAGCTTTTGTCAATTTTTTTAATTATCAATATTCAGAATTGTTTAGAGCTTCAAAACTATACTGGTTCCTTCAATGTCAGTTCAATTGTATATTAAAAAAAATTAAGGTGTGAATTAATGTTTTTAATTTATTTTTTTCAGATTTGCTTAGGAATATAAGGACACAAGTGTTAATAAAGTTAATCACTCCTTATACTAGAATTCATATACCTTTTATTTCTAAGGTTAGTATATTTTATTTGTATTGCATGCTTAAAACTAGTTCAGAAGAAAACTTGTTAGTTTTATAAAAATTTAATATCTCTTTCAAATACAGATATTAGACAAACAAATTTAATAAATCACTAAAATTTTAATTAAAAATAACATAAAAGTATTTTAATGGATTTCATTTGATGACACCACAGATTGGTTAAAACATTTTGACGTTCCTCCTGAAAAACAGGATTTTTTTTTATCAAAGGGCCCTTATAATTCCTGAAATTTATATTGATAAGCCTGATTTAAAGTTTAGATTCCTGAAAAATGATAAATTTGTGTAATAGAAAAGTTTTCTGTGGCTTTGTGGAATGAAATTCTTTAAGAAAATTGATATTTTATATTCAGTTTAGTTTTACAAATTGTCAGTTCTTAAAGTTTCGAAAATTTACCGTTTTTCAGTTTATTTTTTTAATTGTGTGTTTAGTAAGTTTTCTGATATTAAGTTTTTCTGATCTTCAAGGAACTGTGATTTGTTATTAGAATTTTATGGTTTTATTTTTAATTTAGTGTTGTGCACAGTGACGCGTTTATGGATGTTGGGGCCATAGGCGGCTTCGGAATTTGCCCCCCCCCCAAAACCAAACAGAAATTATAAATTATAATTTAAAAAATCTTAATACTTGTACAAATAATAAAGCATGATGAAGGATGAACCAGTTTGTAAATTGGGATTCTCCCCCTTTTTGGAGCATGAAATGCTAGTGACGCAATCAGGACTGATAAAAAGAAATGGTCGGCTAATTATTACAAGAGACAAGAATTTCACTTATACTTTTAATGCCCTTACATTTACATACTTATTTTTCATTTACAACTTTTTCTTTCTGCATTGTCAATCGGAATTGTTAGATGCATATGCAACAGCGTTTCCACTCTTGGAAATGTCGATTTACAAAAATTTATATCTATAGTCTAAAATATCCCGTCAAAAACAGATTTTGTAATTTTTATTACACTAAAAGTGTTTTTGTTTTTGTTTACAAACAAATCGCGAGCCAACAAATCGGCAAACAGTACATAAATATTTGAAAGAATTAGGATTATTAGCAGCGTGTAAAATACTTTTTTTGTGTGTATAGCAGTTTTGCTACACCAAAGTATTTATGTGTAGCAATTTTTAATTAATGCATAGCATTTTTAAAAACTTTAAGTAAGGATCCGAAAGTGGCGAAACTTCAGGGATCCGAGAGTCGCGGAACTCCGTGGTTCCGAAAATCGTGAAACTCCGGGGATCCCAAAACCGCGAAACTTCGGGGATCCGAAAGTCATGTAACTCCGGGGGTTCAAATGTCACGGAACTCCGGGGATCCGAAAATCGCGAAACTTCGGGGATTCTAAAGTTGCGAAACTTCGGGATCCGAAAATCGCTGAACTCCGGGGATTCAAATGTCATGGAACTCCGGGGATCTGAAAGTCGCTAAACTCTGGGATTCGAAAGTTGCGAAACTACGGCAATCCGAAAGTCCCGAAACTACGGCGACTTCCGGATCGCCATAGTTCTAAAACAGTTTAGCTTTGTATCGCAACTAAATGCGATACAAAGCTAAATCGCTATCGCAAGTTTTCATTTTGGTGTCGCGTTTCGCGATGCGATACCGCATATTTTACACGCTGATTATTAGGAACATTTTATTATAAGTAGTATTAAGAAATTTTGAAATTTGGGGCCCTCACAATCTTGGGGCCACAGACGGCCGCCTCTAACGCCTATTGGTAAACGCGCCGCTGGTTGTGCATATCCTTGCATTTTATTGATCTTTCTAGTTTTGAAATTAGCTGATTTTTACAAATTTTGCTAGTTTTTCTTATTTTGATTTATTAATTTGCAAGGTTTATTTAGTTGTTGGTCAGTGATTGAGATTTTAAAATTGTTGAAGTTCTGAGTTTATCATGTGATTGTATTACTATTTGCCGATTTTTTAAATAATAATGTTCAAATGTATGGTTCTTTAATCTTTACATAATATAATCATATCAGGATTTAAAATTGTTTTTTTTTTTAAATTAAAGGCTTTCTGTAGCTTAATTGAATATTTAATTAGATTTATTCTAAGGTCATACATGTAATACATTTGTGATATCTCCTGAATTAGTAATACGGTACTCCTAAAATAATTCCTAAATTTCATTATTAAAAATAGAGTGTGAACTTTGTTCAAAGGTTTTAAGTAACTGCCAAATAGAATAATCAATTTACAATATGTTTATGAAAAAGGAAACATTTATAGCTATTTTACAAGCTCTTGCAGACATAGTTATGAAAAAGATAGATTACTGTTTGCTACAATCTTTCAGAAATCTATTAGTGGTATTATTTACCCAAAATGAAGTCTATTGCTTTAAACTTATTTAATGTAATTGATAAGTATGTAATACCAATATTATGCTCAATTTATCCCTTTTATTACAATTTTTATTTTCGTAATACTGAACACATTGATTTTTGTATTATAGTTTGTAACATATAATGTTCATCACACGCATATTTTTTTAGGAATTAAATATTGATGTGAATGAAGTAGAAAATTTATTGGTTTCCTGTATATTGGACAAGTGAGTACTTTTTTTTACCTGCTAATAAAACTATTTATTTTAAAATTCATATTTAAATGAATTTAACCTGTGTTGTAACAAAGCTTCAACTAATCATTTGTGGTCTGATTTAGATATATTTGTTATATTTATAATTTGGAGCATACAAAATGCATAGACTACATTGTTTGAAACAATTTTCTTACAAGAGCCTTAGAAATACAGTAAGAAATAAAATTAAATGGTTCTTGAATGTTCAATTGTCTACAGCAGGGGTTCCCAATCTTTTTACACCTGGGTACCACTTGACGTTTTGATAAATTTTGGCCTACCACTAGACCTAAATATTTAAATAAAAGTATAATATTTACTCTTCTAAAAAAAGTGTTCAAGTGTGATCAAAATATCATCATTCTGAGTAATGGAACTTATTTTTACTCTTGAGTCCGATTCAACTCTTCTATGCTAACACTTCTTCGGCTTCTTTGTTTATTTTTTATGAACAAGAGTTCAGAAAAGCCACTGTTACACAAGTAACTTGTAACAGATGGCATAAAAAATAGCATATCTTGCCGGAAGATCAAAGGGTATTTGGTTTTCCATCCGATCCAGAAGTTAATTCACAATTTCTCTTTAAAGTAATAATGTTAATGTTTAAAATAGTAATATGTTTAGGTATTCACTGTTAATGCATATAGAAGCTATTAATTGCATCATGTTGCTCACATGATGCTATTAATTGTGACTGCGTACCACCTGAAATTTTCCCGCTTACCACTGGTTGGGAACCCCTGGTTTACAGTTTTAGGGCATAAAGAAAGCCTTAATTAAAAAATTCTCAAGAATAAATAGCTATACATTTGCATCACCATTATTAATGAAAACTAGGGGTGTGTAACGTCACATTATTACTTCAATGGCACGATCAATAACCATTCAATAAATGAATGCTTTTAAAGGTAATTATGCGCCCTAATATTGTAATTTTAAAAACTTCAAAACCAGAAATGTTCCAAGGCAGCTACCCTTTGTGTATGCACAATATTCTCAAAAACCTTATTATGACTAGGTACCAGAAATTTGTGCATCAAATTTGAAGTCAGCTCTTTCAGTGTAAGAGCTATAGAGTAAAGATTGATGGACCAAAGTTCAAAAAACGTTTTTTTAAGAGTCAGCACCATCCAAAACTTTTAGAAACCACAAGTTCTTTATTTTGGATTTTCAACCCCATCGCCAGGGCCGGATTTCTAAATAGGCTGCAGCCTAGAGTGGCAAATTTTTTGGAATGACCATGTAAAGCGACATTTGGCATTAAAAATTATTACAATTATAGGAATATTTTTAAGAAAGAAAACAAATAATTTACATAAATGCGTAAACAGTAAACATATATATAGTACTAATATTTCCTAGCAAAAATTTTCGCTGCAAGGCAAGTTCACCTTCTCTTCCCGGATTTCGAAGTTGAAAGAAAAATAGTAGAACAGTTTAAAAAACTTGCCTATTTAGCATTAGATTAAGTGTTTATAGGTACATAGATGATTCTAATATGTGTATCTATTTTAAACAGCACATGCCACCCTATTTTGCAGCTAACCAGCTACCTTTCCCCGAAGTTTCAGAATATTGTGACAGAGTGGTAAATTATAGCCTACAGGCGGCAAATCTTTAAATTTCGGCCCTGCCCATTGCAACACCTTCATTAACTTAGTTTTTATGCTAAGTAATTGAAAGTAAAAAGCAGGCAACTTTTGATTAACACCCTTTAATATAATGTTTGGAAAAACTTCTTTCTAAAGTGTACTTTGTAAATTAAAAAAAAATTGATCTGAAACCTCTTTAGTGATAATTTTCAAATATTAAAAGCATTTCATCTATATATTTTTTTACAGAACTATCCAGGGTCGCATCGACCAGGAACATCAAGTCCTCAAACTCGACAGGACATTTGTTGGTGCTGCTAGGTATACCGCATTAGACAAATGGACTGGTCAGCTGTCTTCTTTGCACCAAACTATTGTGAATAAAATGGCATAGCGAGGCCATCTCAGGACTCAAATAGGGGCCGAAAATACTGTGATTGACTGTGAAAACTAACCTTTGTCCATCGGAAACTCGCTCATTAAACTTCAGCAGGAAAATGGATCCTAGTTTATCTGACCATTCCGAATGTGCCTGTAGCGTAGGCTTGTGAATGTTGTTTGCAACAAGAGCTGGTTTCATTTTCATGATTGTTAATACCAAAAAAAGGCTCATCACAGTAAGAAGATCATTTTATTTTCCTTATTTTGATATATGGCCAATTGCTATGTTCTACAAATGGAATTTTCTGGCTGTTTACTAAGTGGACTTAATATTTTGATTATTTCTTTTCCTGTTTGTTTATTTTAACTTTTTGGTTGAAAAAAAAATTGTAAAATGTTATTAATGTGACTGTTAACTTTAATACTCATATTGCTTTTCACTTTTCAAGGAAAATAAAAAGATTATTCATATCATGTGTTGCAATTATTACATATGAAATTTTTTTTGTACATCTATTCACAGTTGGAAAAATATTACAGTAATTCCCCGCTATAATGGAGGAAGAATTTCTGTATTAAATTAATTTTTTTAATCACCTTATTTGACAAAATGTGCACATTTCTTCAAATGCCAATAAGGTAATAATGCAAATAAATTCAGAATTTGAATTGCCACACAATGCTTTTTATCACTTGCAAAACTGAATATGAGAATGAATAGTTGTACAACTTAATAGAATCAATAGTAATCTCATTATATTTTAAAATTTTCAAAAATGACGTGTTTTCAATTCCCCGAACAATTTTTAAAAAATATTAAATTATAGAAATTTTAACTTGGCATATAGTTTACCGTTATAACTTCATAACTGAAATATCCATGGTATTGGAAGACATATTTCTTAAACTAAATGTTTTTACTTTAATTCAAGTAATGTTATATTTGTTCTGCAAAGTTTTTTTTTACAATGCTTGAAAATGGCTGAAAACATTTACCATAAAGATACCTGAAGACAAAAAAAAAAAAAAATGCATTAATAAGGACTTGTTAAATTATGTTATTCACTAGACTAAATTAGACCTTAAATAACAATTATATATATATATATATATTTAAAATTTAATAAGCAAAAACCAATTAAAAAGGGATTTGTGCTATGAAATATAAATATACATTAAACATTTAAAAAAAAAAATTCATATAAAGTTATCAATGGTAAATTTCCCCCAATTTTTTTTTATAAATCACTGCTGAATTTCTTAATTTAACTTGGAGATTTTATTTTTTATTGAAAATCAGCTATCTTTTGCCATCATGTTTTATTTATGAAAAACTTATGAGTGATCTAACCGATTTAAACAAGATAAAACAAAGAATTTTGAATAAAGGGAAATCAAAATATCTATGGAGAATACAGGTAAGTCTGAAGTTGGTTGTAGGTCAGAAATCTGTGTCAACATTAAGGTATCTCCTAGAAGACGGGTGGTACACCAGTCAATAAGGTACTTTTCTGCACCTTTAAAACTCTTTGGCCATCACTGAGTTGATGTGGTAGCTCCTGACAAATTCAGTTGAATTTATGTTACACCAGGCCCTCATCATTTTCTAGCCCTACAAGGTCCATTATTTTAAGGGGAATAGTTCCACATTTGTTTTTAAATCTGTACATTTCATTTTGTTTCCTTCATCCCAAGTTGCATAACTTTAGGAAACACATAATAAGAATTGGTTCATGTTATAATATTTGTTCATTGACCTTACTTTTAAAAGGTCAAAACATTGCAGTATTTATTTTTGTAACAATATCATTCCAAAAAAAGGCCCCCAAAAATATTCATTCCTTGATCCCCAACCTGTCATGGACAAACCCTGCATCACACTAGAGCCACTAGCAACAGGCACTGTAGTTTAGAACCAGCCAAAAGACGAGACAACATCTGAATAGGCCCCCAATGGAACTTTTAAGGCGACATTGTATGTAGCCTATGAATTATTTTCTGAAAAATGACAGCGAGTGTACGAGTCAAGCCTTTATAATTTGAAATCAAAGGGATTTACAGAATCAGTTATTGTAAAGCGTAATTTGAATAAACAGTACACTACGTTAGTGAATATATTACAGGGATAGGAAATACACTGTAGTTCTAATTAACAAGAATTTTTATCCTGTTCCGGATGATGCTAAATTATCAAATTTATGTCTACGTTCTGTAAGCTTTTTCACCCTCCGTTGAAGATTTTTGGGAATCAAGAATTTTGCTGCAAAAATATATTGTCAGATTAATCACAGTGGTAGAAGTGGGGAAAAAAAAATTTGGGTTTCCAGTACCCCTTGCCTACTTAAGGACACAAAATCTTCAAAAAAATCCAAAAAGTTATTATCTTAAAAAATAACCAATATTTTGGAATAATTAAAAACAAAATTTTTATTTATATCTGCAATAGAATGCGAGCTGTGTAGTTTCTTGTGTCATGACATTTGAAGAGTACACAGGAAGAAGCGATTGATTTATTAGGCGGACGGCCGCAACTGCCTGCTTGGCGGCATAAAACCGGTTTCTCTCCTCCTTCTTCGCTTGGTCCAAGCGTCGGGATCGCCAATCGCCTGAACTTGGCAGCTAGGAACCACAGAGATAGTACTACACTGGCATATCACGTGACCTACAACACTGACTTCATTGCTTGCGCGTTCCGTCGTTAGCATTGGAGGTCACGTGATCTGCTACTATATTACTTTACCTATGATATATATGGTAGGAACTGGTTTCCTTACACAAGTTTAGGCGATCACTCGCTATCATCGCCAAAGTGGCCTGCTAAGGAAATTTCTCTGAAAAATCAATCGGTTTTTCCCGTGTACTCTTCATTTGTGTTTGACTTTTATAAACTTCAAAGCTGTTTTTCTCCTTTATCGTGTTTTCGATTATTTTTTGACTTTAAATTGATATAACTCAAAATTTACTGCCCATACATTGTTAAAATTTTCCACACATAGTTTTCAAACATACATCTGCAATTTGTCTTTAGGGATTAGTTATAAATAAATTATTTTTTAATTTATTAATTTTTTTAAAAATAGTAAACCCAGTGAAATTAAAAAAAATAATTTCTATAATTTTTTTTAACGAAAAACTTTGACAAATAACAAAAATCGGTAAAGACAGTGTATTAAGTACATTTTCCTGTTTATAAAAATGCTAAATTTTTGTTTGTCAATGAATAATTTTTTGACTTATAACAAAAATATGAAATGTCACTTTTTGACACATTTAATTTTTTGAAAACAAAATTAATAATTTTTAAAACCTTTGACTATCTAAAACTGATAGTATATTTAGTATACATTTCTGGAAAAAAATTATGTCTGCAATATTAAAGAAAAAAGTTAAAAGTGTCCCATACCCCCTTAAAAGTTTCTATTTATTCAATTCTTTTGGACGAGAGTCATGTTATTTTTTTATTGCATGTATTCTGTCTGTTTTATTTGTAGTTATAAGATTACAAATGTATGAAGCATTTATAATACGACTCCTTAATGTATTTGGAGGTAGCTTAGAGGAAATTTAGAGCTGTTTACAATTGGGTGGAATTGATAGCCTATTTAAATTTGAACTAAAAATATATAGATAGGTATAATTTTTGTTTTGGTGAAAAGCAGCTAGAAAACATAAAAAAAAAGTAATGGCTAAGTCCTTTCACAAAAAATGGGGGGAGGGGGGGCACATCACCTTGCACTGATTAATCATTCAGTTGAACAGTGTGCTGTGGCCACTTATGAAAAGCCTCCTGTAGCTTTTTCTTGTGCAGTCCGACCACAATAGGACTTCCAAATTCATACAAAAGTTACCTTTGGATAACTCGCTTAGTTAGACATTTTGAGACTATGCTTGTTTTATTAAGATCAATAACTATTTGCCTTTAATTTCCCTGAAATTAAGAAACAACAATAAAAAGTACATTAGAATTTAATAGACAAGTACATAACTATATACATGAATAAAAGCTAAAACTTTTTACAATTCAATTTGAATACTTTTTAAAAAACATACTTAATTCCTGAGCATAAGAGTTACATTTCCATGTATGCTAAGTAAAGGAATAAAAATCAATTGTCAGATACGAAAGCTAATAGAGCATAAAATAACACATACATGATGCTTTTTATAATTATTTAGAAAGGGAAAATATAAATTATAACTTGAATACATTTTTCAACACAAGAACTTTTTTTGTGAATATTTTGGCACAATTTCAGATGTATGCCATAGTTAGTTCCTAGTTTCAGATTGTTGCTCGATGACGTTTGAGCTGCAAGACGCTTTTTTTCCAGCAATCATACCTGTTTCATGAGAAACTGTTCTGAGGTTTTTTGGCAACCCGAACCCTAACGTTTAACACATTTTGTAAGTTTTTGATTTAAAACCAATACCAAGTCGCAGACTTTAAAAAAATTCCAGATTATTGATGCAGTTTGGTCTATTACCTATGACAATGAATCATTTAAATTACTTTTACTGACAGTGAACTGAAGGTTTTCAATTTTCATAATTATGTAACCATGTAAAACTACTGATCACAGTTATACCCATCCAGAAGGAAGATGACCTTCCCCCGTAAAATTATATGAATGGAGGGAATATTTCCAAATATAAAAGGAAACATAGTTGAACACACTACACAGGTAACTGAAGACTGCAAACTAATGTTGTGTAGTAATCAAACACATCTCATCATTACTAAACAACACAGCTTAAATTGAATAAGTATAAAACCACTTGTAGCAAAATGTTGCACTCAAAAGTCTTCGTGAGTCGTGTCCAACTGATAGCTGAAACCTCTCTCTTTCAGGGCCTTGTGGTGAGTCTTTTCCTTTTCTTGTTTCGTTTTCTGTTCTAAAATTTGGGCCTCCAAAATTTCTTCTTTGGATACTCTCACGAGTTTGGAGGACAAGTCTCTCTCTTCGTCGAATTCTCCCAGCAAGACGACATTGTCTCCTCTCACTATGAATACACCAAGAGGTATTTCACCGAATCGGCAGTCCACGTGTATGCGTTCAACAGTCCGGTGAAGAACTAGATTGGCAAACTGGTCGATGCTTCGCAAATAACCCACTAATATTCTGCCACCTTTTAACTCGACCATGATCTTTTTGTCTATTTCGTCGAGTAATGTGCAGAGACCCGGAAACGCAGCCATCTCTGAGTAATTTGTTTAGCTATTTTTGAAGAAATTCAATCAAAAAGTGAAACTCGATTTGTTTACAATTGGTAAGGAAGAGTTGCCAGATTTTTTAAAAATATAAATGTAAAAATTTAACTGGTTGAAAAGTCGATGCACTTGGGCTTTGCACTGCAAATGTTTTTATTAATATTATTTCCTTTATGTATTGATTGTATTCTAAAATTCCAAAAAAAAAACCCCGCAAAATGTTAGAAGTTTTTGATATCGCAGTACATTTTGCCTTCTTCAGTATGGGAATGCTGGCATTGGCAGCATTGTGGCGAGCTGGACTTCGCCAACTGGTTGTTTATTTACTTTTTAAGTCGCCAACTTTCCTTGCTTGCAAAAAATACAAAAATCTGCTCAATTAAAAATGGGTAGTAAATGAATGGCAAAAATTTAAATTGATCTTATTGAAGAAGTTCGGAAACATAAATTTCTGTTTGATGCAAACGATGCCTATAGTTTGATTAAAGTTTGCTTTCAAAAAGATGAAACTTGCCAAATTGTGAGATAAATAATTTTGTGTGGAAACCCGAAAAACCAGGTTACAACAAGTTGCGAGTTGCAGTTGCAACTCTCTGTACTGCAATTCCATTGGTTGTTTTGTTTTCTTTCCGTGCCATATGAAACAAGCCCATTCTTTGGAAGGGATTTGTAAACCAGGTTGAAATGGTAAAGGCAGCACATGAGCTGAAATCAAATGGAACGTGAAACTCTCATTATTCCTTTTGCAAAATAAAGGCGTTATTCAATAAGAGATTTTTCAAATTTTTAAACCAAACTGGTCTAAGTTGGCAAAACGTGAGTCGATTTCACTTCAGGAATAAATTACGCAATGTATCTTACATAATCAAACCTTTTTGACAGTCAATAAGTAATATTCTCAATTAATTGCATGACACAAAATTTCCGAGACAGTTTTCATATTAAAAATTTTACTAATTTTAAAATTTCTAATAGCAACATTACATTTTAATAACTTAAAAAGTTAAGTTGTTGAAAGATTAGGATAGTTTTAGGATGTGCAACTCATTTAGCATTACGTTACGGCTACTAAAATTTGCACGTCTCTAGCTCAACTAGTAATGCTAACTGCTAACAAACTAATACAACTCGGTATTTCGTATTAAAATTTGTCATAAATCTGAAATATATTCAAAAATAGATGTTGTTTTTGAAAATTTCGAAGTTGGTAATATTTTTAATATATGAAGACGTCCCCTTGTGCAAATTTTGTCCGATGCAAAAAAAAATTCAGAGTCTTATTTATTTACAATGACAAAAAGGTTACATTCCCTAAGATGAAGAATGGCCGAAACATTGCTCATTATTTACGAATTTTTTTTAAAACGTTACTTTTCCATTATGTTGACACGAGCGATAAAGTCCCCAAAAATGTGTAACCATCATCAAACGAGAAATTCCGATGGTTTGGTAAACTTAAACTGCGTATACTGTGGTCCCTTTCAGCATTTAACTGCGTTTTGCTGCCAGAAAATTACGTTTGTCGCCAAAAATTCTGTTCTTTGGAATTTGTGCCTGCGAAATTGAAAAGTATACATTTAAAAGATTATAAATAAAAAAAAAGGATACACTTATAATATTTTATTTAAATGCGATAACATATATATAACTTCAAATAATACTATGCACAGTTCCAGTCTCTTATCGAAAACTTATTGAATATGTTTTAAATGTGTGCATACTTTTATCCACAACTATTCCTTAGTACAAAGAATCAGTCCTACGATAAGACCGTACAAACCAAGAACTTCACAAAATATCAGAATCAGAACCATTCCGACAAACAATGCTGATTGATGTACAACATCTCGAACACCTTCTGCTCCAACGTCTCCGATAGCCCAACCAGCGCTGAGACCAGTAAAACCAACTGTTATTCCAGATCCTAAATGAAGGAGTCCTTTGAATAGCGTGTATCCGTCACTCGCAGATTTAATTGCATTCGCAATTAGAACAGAAGCCACAAGACCATAAATAGAAATGATCGACGCCATTACAACTGGTAATAATGATTTGATGATGATGTCAGGCTCTATAGTACCAGCTGTACTGATAGAAGTTCCAGCTTTCCAAGTTCCATATGCTGCACCATAAGCTGTGAAAATCATCGACATTGAGGCACCAATGACGCCGAAAAACGGGCTATAGATTTTATTTGTTACCATCATTTGCATATCGAATGTTGGTTCGTTTTCCTCAGCCATTTTAACTATTAAAATTCGATAGTTTTACTTTCTTGATAAACAACAACTTAAAAAAAAAGCAAGACATTTAACATCAAATAATAGTTTGAATAAAAAGAACAACTAATGTAATATTTTTTAACAGTAAAGTTTAGTTGTCGTTTTCATTTGATAGAAAATATAAATATGTAAACAGGGAAGAATATATAACTGGAAAGCTTCCTCCAATGGCAATGAATCTCAAAAAGTGCGACTTATTTTTTTGTCCACCAATGAAAGTGTACTAAAGGAAAAGGACGTCTCATTTGGCGGCTTCTATTAACTTGATCGCCAAAGTCATTTTTTTTCAAAGTTACAATTAATTTTCGAATTAAATGTAATTTTAATTTGAGAACTAGTGCTTACAAATATCTACTTCTGCAACAAACTTGGTGAGCATTTGCAGAAACCGAAAGTCGAATATATAATTTTATGTTCTAACATAAAAATATCTTTTGCAAATTGGATCAAGAAAGTTTCAATGTTGGAATCGCTTTTCAAGTAAAGAAAGAATATCATCGATCATGTCGGAATATAAGTGATTTTTTCCCCCTATAAATATTTAATATTAAGTAATAAATTATGAACTTTCCAGATAAATGTTATTTTTAAAGTTGGGGGGGGGGGGGCTTTATTTTAGCATAAACATATTTTTAAATAATAGAAATTAAAGTATTTCCATTCTTAAAAATATCTTTCATTTCCTTTTTTCGGAGCAAAATATGATACACAAGCTTCGATTTTTTTTTTTATATTTTAGTCATTTTATTTATAGTGGATTTTTAATTATTTATTAAGTTTAAAGAACGGGATTGTCTCATGTGGTACGGAAAGAAAACCAATGGAATTGCAGTACAGAGAGGGCGGGACGTTACAAGAAACCAATGGGCTTGTTTTTCGTAATAACTGAAGAAAACCAAACAACTAATGACGTTGCAGTAAGAAGTATGTGACATCACAAGAAACATTACCATTGGATTATTTTTAAATGTCATAGTAATTCTAATGAGCTTGTTTTAACACTTTGTCAAAGAAAACAAAATAATTAATGGCATTGCAGTATAGAGAGCGTGATGTTATAAGAAATATTCCAATTAGTGTTTTATTACATACTAGCAAATAAGTACCCGTTTTTCACACTGACTAAAAATATAACATCGATCTAAGCATATGTGTATCATTTAATCTATTATATGATAATAAGCTTATATTATTTTCTCCGCTCGTTATAAAGTATAAAATCCCGTTTTTTTTAACCCTAAAATTCGAAAATGAAAAAATACACTATAAAGTGCAAGCATATAAAATGTCAACGAAATTTCCTTCATTAATATATATACATTTAGCAAATTTGGCGAGTTTTTAGTATTAATTTGGGGGAAAATAGATACAGCTACGTACTATACAGATCCAGCACTGTGACCTTACAACCAGCTTATATACTATTAAAAGAAAATTTTGATAATTTGTCTTGCTTTCGGTAATAGTTTGCCGAGATTTACAACGTTTTTGTCGAAAAAATTAAGACATAAAACCTAATATGCAGCTCTAGTGCAATAGCCATGAACAACAATCATAATTATAATTCACAGTTATAGATAAATACGCATTTTTCGAATAATAATTTTTAACATACCCCCATTTCCCCCCACCCCATATATTTAAGTCCAACGAAAACACAAATTCATGTTCGTTATAATATATGATAGCTTTATAGTATTTCGAGCAACAAACAGTTTATTAACATTTTTTCATTTAACTAAATTTAAAATTTAATGTATGGAGGAGAAATTTATTATTGTCTGCAATAAAAATAACATTTTACAAATTGGAAAAATTACTATTTTGCGTTGAAGAAACTGCTTTTATTACAAGACATATTTTTATTTCGGACAACACAAGTACAAGACAAAACGGTAGAAATTCTGCAAGAGTAAGGACAAACGATGTTTAGCAGTCCCATTCTTAGCTAGTTCTTTCAAATCTGTCGCCAAGGTGAACACCAATTCATACCCATTCTTTTAAATTCCTTCAGTTCAAAAAATCAGTAATCACGAAAAAATAATTATTTACAGGAAAGTCACGTCTTTACAAAAACATTCATTTAAAACTTTAAAAATTAATCTCGTGCAGTGAAAACAAGTCAGCACACTTTATCCAATTTGCATATCAATCGGAGGGTTAATTAATCTAATTGATTTCATAACGAGTCAAGTAATTAAGAGTCCAGCAAGGATGGCTGAGCACATGAAAATGGAATTCTTATTGGTGACTGGCACTTCTATTCTTCCTGCCATCAGTCCGATGTTCATCAGGAGTGCCTATACTCCTTGCCAACCTAAGTTGGGTAAATAGAAATATGCTATGGAGAAGATCCTTCCGCGGATGTAAAGAGTTCCTTAAATTATTTGTGAATCCATCCAGAAAACATGTTTAAAACATTAATTTCGTTTACGGTCTAACAGATTCGAATATTATTTGAGCAAATTTGGCAATTTTGTCAGAATAAAAAGTATATTTTGGTTAAATTTTATTCAGATTATTTTGTATGTAAATATTACCTTGCAAGAGTTTCCAACTAAAGGACCAATCGCGCTTTTCCCTCTTCCTTTTCACCCTTTGTTTTTACCCAAGAAAGGATGGCAAGGAGTGTAATCCGGGGTTAGCGTCGTTTCTTTGATTCGAAGGGCGGAATTCTTCCGCGCGATCACCCGGGGCACCCGGGCATCGCTTTCTGTCCAAGACAGGGCTGTCGAATGTCCCCCCGGGTATACTTCAAAGGTTCTCGATTCACAATGAGCCATGATTACATAACCATAGGGGGAGGAAGGGGGAAAGAGAAGCCTTCCAGTTCCGATGGGGATGATTTCAAGGTGTCTGTCAGATTTTCCCAGCTACTTCGGATCTGAAAGTGTAAAGCATTGGCAAATTCATTAAAAATGATTTGATTTGGAACTATTCTATTTATAGTTTACAATTGTTTGTAAAGATTAAAAAACGTCAGAATTTGTATATATTCGCCACAAATATTCATATTTTTAGCTGTAGTTAATAGGTTTTATTTCGTACGTAAGAGAAATAGTTTTGTTTTAAATCGAAGTAAATGGTTGGCCTTTGTTCTACAAATTGTATTGTGTGGCTAGAAAATATAAACATCTTTATTCTATCAGTATCTTTAGAGTATTAAATTTTTGCACGTCAACAGTTAATGCTAGTGATTTTGTTGTGTTTAAAATCGAAAATTGAGTAGAAATTGTAAACTAATATAAGTGTTTTCATTAGCATTTTCATTGATCCAGCTAACATCTTTTGGATATCAGATTTAGTTTTATCATAAGTGTCATAAATTAATATTAAAACTTTAATCATTGTTTTGTTGTATATTTATTGTTCCTGTATTTTATTACCACAAGCCTTTCCTTCTGTTTTTTTTTTTCAAATTAAACATTACTTACTTTTCTCTTGCTCTGCGAATAGATTTTTTTCGTGCATTACGAAATTGTATTCTTTTATTGTGTGGCACACATGCATATATATTTATTTGATTAGTAAATCCAAAGTATTCAATTAGAACTAAATGAGCTATGAATACTTAAAAAGCTTCACCAATAATTTTAGGTTTTTAAATAAACATAAAAATCTTTTAAAATTTATGGCAAAAATACTGCTAGATTAGGGTACTAATGAAAGCAATTTGTGTTTTTGCATCGGGGTATAAATATTGCTTTTCTACACTATCGGGGTATAAATATTGCTTTACTTACACTGTGCAGCAGGAAGCTTTTCCAAACTTTTGCCTCCTACGTTAAAAGTTCTCAGTTCACACACAGCACGTAATATTACGCTAAAGAATTGTCTGTGTAATATATATTTTTATATATTGATAAGTCACAATTTTAGCATAATTTTCTCACACATTGTTGCAGTATCTTCATTTAAAATTTAATATTTTTTTATATACATACATTTTAATTTATAGACATTAATTAAATCAACAACCTTTTACCTTTTCGTCTTTCGCTACAATGTCACTTAATTATTTCACCCAACGCTTCATATATACTACTCTCTTTGCTTTTGCTAAACATGCCATATCGCACAACAGCTTATCAAAAAAAAAAAAAAAAAAAAAAAAAAATTACAAACTCAAAATCTTAAAGATGCCAGAATATTCAAAATGATTCACTCACCATTAAACAGTTAGCTGTCATCTCAATATTTATAATCCATTACATCGAAATCCATTGGGGTTTCTCCGCCCCTTAGTGTAGTAGCTGATGTTATTTATTAATAAATTTCAAAAAGCATATATATTTCTTTTTATTCATTCTGTTTAATTATTATCTATTGATGCTGTGTAGTTTGATGAAATAAATATGTTTAAAAATAATTTTTACCTTATTTACTGATGTTCATGGTCTCTTTAAAAAATGTGCTTCAGGAATAAATATAATTGTCTGAAAAGTGTGTGATTTCTCCAAATTAAAAAAAACTTAAAAAAAAAAAAAACTAATGAAGTAATAGACGAACATACCAATTCGAGGGTTGTGAGGACACCCATTACAGGATGGTAGTTAAGGGCACCGTTTCAAGATTAAATTACAAATGATTCTTAAACGAAGAGCATAAATAAATTACCACTCCCTCCCCTCAAGTCGTTGACAAGAGCAGGCAAACCTCCCCCCCCCCTCACACAATCATTTAAAGCTCTTCAAATCAAATCCATTAACTCGCTTGAAACTCCCCAGCAGATAAAGGGAAAAAAATCCTGGCTTCTGCCGCTTACCCGTCTCGTATTTCTGGAAGCAGGGTAAATTATTAAAAACCTCAAGTGTAAATTTACCTGGAATGAAATAGAATTTTTTTTCTCAATTTGCTGTAACTTTTAATGATCAATATGTTTTAATTAGTTTCATTAAGCTAGACTCTAAGCCACAGACATGCTTTCTGCAGTATATGGACATTAGTAATGACGAAATATCTTTTTTTTTTGAAGTTTCCTTTTTGTAATGTTCCCGACAGGTTTTGAGTTACATACAGGGCCTGTTCTAGGAAATTTCAGACTAAAGGCACAACCTATTTTGGGCTCCTTTACGGAAAATTTTGTGCATGATTTTCAGTAATGACGATGTTGTATAACCTATGTATCAAATTTTTGCTACAATGTTATAAGCTTCCTTATAAACATCGATTAAAACAGTTATACGTTAGGTCACTTTCTTAGTCAAAATTGAGCCTAAAACAAAGTGGAGTATCAGAATTTTTTTTACTTAACTGATAGTTTGGTTATTTACAGCATTTAGCATAACAGAAACTGAAATTTAGGGCCCCCTAAAATTTTGGTGCCCTAGGCCCGTGCTATAATCTTACGTGGTTAGTTGGTTCTTTATCTAAATAAGACATCCAGAGTGAGAATGCATTAAGGTTATTTATTATGATTAAGTAACTATGGATATTACAATAATTGATATCATATTAAGTGACATTTCTACAGAGGATCCGAAATTAATCTGTTAACTCTATTCGGTTTACGGGAGGTAATTGGTACCTGATAGCTTTGCACCTCAGTCTCGCAAAGCGTCTTCACTGCTAGGCATGGGCGATGATGGAGAAGTCGGATGAATGAGGCAAGGCAGCTGACTCCGGCCCAGGGAAGCTCTCATGGATAGGCGATTGGCAAGTAAGGACTCTGGAGTCGGGATCGCATTAGAATTGGGTCCCATCGTCGGAACTCGGCCGCGGAGGTTAGGTGATGAGCTGTGGCATCCGATGCGGGATTCTTCCCAGGGTTATTAAGCAGTGCAATCTCTGAAGTCTCTCACTCTTCTACTCTGACCTCGCATCACCTCCTCAGATGCAGAAAACCTAGACCCTCCTCAATCGCTCTCATTCGTTAGCTGGGGGTCAAGGGGTCAGTTATGTAAATATCTATTCCCCCTCTTGTGTCCTTATTGGGTATAGGGGGATAACATCACGCCTCCCTTATTTGGTATTACCAGACTTCCTGTCTGGTCAACAACCCAGTCCTGTCATTGCTAGGTTGCCATATCCTGTTGGCTGGCTTGCCACATTTGGCATGACCTGTCAATACTCTTGGATATTGACTGTGTCAGCCCGGGCCTAAAGGGCCTTATGGAAGAACAGTCCCTGGTTACATTCATTTATTATAGTATGTCCATTGCAGCACTGTGATTTCACGTTGGCTTTGAGAGTTTGGCCAAGAACGAAAATAATGAGAGAAAAAAAAACATATTGTTGACTCTTGACCCCCTCTTCTTTCGGACTGCCCAACGTCTCCTCGTAGTTAGCCTCGGACCACCGATTGCACTTACAATCGACGCTTCTGACACCCCACTACAACAGACAAATACAAAAAGTGTCGACCAACAACAGGCCCAAGACCCTGCAAGGTTGGTCCAAAATATTTCGAATTCTTTACTAGTTTCCAATAACTATGGTGATTCTCCTTTGAATTCTTCTATTCTCTTTGACTAAACCATATGGTAAAGCATTCCACTCATTGAAACCTGTATTGTAAAAATATTTTTTTCTTATCTAAGTTTTGAAATAGGAATTTTTTTTAAAAATTTCTGTCCATGTTCTGGAGTTTGTCATTTTAAGTTAAAACCTAAGCTCTCCATGAATCCCTGCTTGTTAAAATTGAATAACTGAATTAAATCACCTCTTGTTCTCTCTTGTTGTTTTCGGAGAATACATTTTGAAGATCTTAAACTGTTATCATAATTGATACCAGTTAAACTCTTAATCATTTTTGTAGCCCTATGTTGAATTTTTTCGAGCAAAGGAGGAAAGGAGACCTTTTCTGAGGAAAGGAGACCAAAACTGAACAGCATATTCCAGATGTGGCGATGCCGATTCCCTGTACAATGACAAAATAATCTCTTTAGATTTCGAAGTGATACTTTTTTTCTAATATATCCCAGTATTCTGTTGGTTTTCTTACTTGCTTCAACACTTTGTTTACTCATTTCAAAATCATTGCTCACCAAAACTTCAAAATCTCGTGGATATTTTCTCTCAGCATAGTATAAGAATGTTTAACACTGTTCTTACCCGAAAGCAACGAAGTAATTGTTCTTACCTGAATGCAATTAGAAGAGCTTTGAGGAAGAACGTGCTAAGTGACAAAAAAATTTGAAAACGAGAAACTGAGCTTTAAATTTTTAAGTTTGCACAAAGATCTGTTGAAAACGGCTCTCGCAAATAGTAAAAAATGCATCTTACTTAAAGTTTATTAAAAAGAGGAAACTTTTTATCTTTAAAGATTGGGATAATATGTTCATTGACACAAAAATCTAAATTTTTTCAAAATTGTCACTTTTCACATTCTTCCACTAAACTCTATATTTGTTAACATTGAAAGACATGCCAGCCTTGTAGCCCATTCAGTGACTTTCGTAACATCATTTTGTAATTGCCCGATTTGCTCCATAGTGTTTACTCTCATCACTTTTAAGTCATCTGTAAAATGTGCACCCAGGTGAAACATAAACGAAGCCCCTCAATGTGTCAAAAGAGCCTTCATAGTAGAGGATCCAAACTGGCGAGTGGATAAGTTTTGAACTATTCATTGGCTTGTTTACTTACTATAGATACTACAGGGTGAGGCAAACAAAAGTGGCCTCTAAGTGGATATAAGAATACGACAGAAATGTTGCCAAGTCAAAAACCAATACAAAAACAGGTTTGCTAACTGAAGCTATTGATCGCTTCGATATTAAGCCCAAACAAACGCTTGGCGACTTATTTGCCGGCAACTACCCTACGCTACGGTTTTAGAAGCTAGTTGAAATGAAATATAAACAAGGTTTGTAGAGCTTATTATGAAAAGTTCCCACTAGTGATTATTTGATTGTTTCGGTCGTTAATTATCCTAGAGAATCGGACCTTTTTGTTTTTATTAATAAAAAACATTCTAAATTGATTGCAAGACACAAAATTTGCAATATGGGACGTCTTCATACAATACGAACTAAGATCTGACCTCGCCACTAGTCCATGAGTAGCTCTAATATGAGGCTATTCCGATCCAACCAATGCATAAACAGGTATCAGGCGGCCACAAGAGTTTTTCTCGCCAAGCATTTCAACGTATTCCTATCTCTAGACTGGGGCCACTTCTGTTTGCCTCACCCTGTAGCCATATAACGGACATTGAAGGGAGAATCCTTAATAATGCATCACCTCCACTTCCCCTTTTATATTTCCATATCGTTACATTTGTAAACTTTGAGGTTAGGTTAGGTTTGAATTATCGTCGCACTAGAGCAACACGAGGGCTATTGACGACTGGTGTCATACTTTAGAACCACAGTCAAGTGACGAGCCGACACCTGAATAGGCACCCAACGCAACCGTTAAGGGAGGCATCGTACGCAGCGTTGGGACTTTGAAGGATATTTAAAGTGCACTCCTTTACACGGGGTACTATTCGTTGGACATTTTTATCTGCACGGTTTTCTAGGTAGGCAGTTATTTTGGCGATGCCCGCACCCGAACCAGGGATCTTTTGCATGCTAGGCGTGTAAAATTTGAGATCAAATAGATTTCGTAAATATAATCAGAGTGTAGTAGAGTAAATATGTTCAATCATTATTACCTAACGAAATGTAGAGTACAAGTAACTTAAAAAAAACCCAGTCTCTTGCCAAATAATGTATGTTGTAATTTATTTTGATCTTATTATTATTTGTAATTTGCTGAACTTAATTTAAATTTCTAGGCTGCTTGAACGGGAATGTTCCCCTAAGCAGCTAATATGATTTGTTTTTGTATTTTATTTATAGTTTCATATTGATATTAATAAAGTTATTATTATATTATTATTAAAAATGTGGATAAAGAAAGACAGAAAAAAAAACAATTGCGTGAATTTGAAAATTTACTGTTTTTATTCCCATATGGAAATCTAAAGAAATAACCATTAATGATCACTTTATTTTATCATCACTTCAATTTAATCATAATAATTACAAACCAGAAAGCATTGGTTATTAACCAGTAATTACAGGTTTATAATTACCAATCGAAAGAAAAAACCATAGACAAAATTTAAATGGTTATTGGAAAATGTGCCGTTAAGAACTTTGAAAACGACGTTTTTAATAAAAAAAATTATTATCTGAAATTTCTAAAATTGTGATTGCGAAACATAATCTATCTTCGGGCACATTTTTTGGAACTTCGATCTCGTGTTTCATGAGCATATTGGCCATAAAAAAAACCCTTTCGCTTTAGTGCATTGAGGTGTAAGCGCCCCTTATTCCAAAATGTCAGGAATGTATTTTTATTTTAATTATAAAGTATTTCAAATTGCTGTACCACATTTTCTTTTATAAATGAGCTATGTAGATTAAATTTCAACAATCAATAACAATTTTTTTTTAATTTTTGCCTTTTAATTGGTTGTTGTAAAATTATTGCTAAAAAGTAAAGTTGAAACTCATTAAATTTCTCCTTAATGATTCTGAAAAACATATGAAACGTAAATTAAACTAATTAAAATATTACTCAGAGTAGAAACACAAAAAAATTAGTTCAGTACATTATTGTAAAACTATTTGTAATTTTAACCTAATGAGACCCTAGAAAATCCTACATTCTTAAAACAAAAGAGTGAAATCCACTCCAGTAGGAGAAGTGCATTTTCGACACTGGAAAGGAGTGAATATTAACTAAGACTGAGTTAAAATCACACTCGTTTGGAGTGATCCTGTCGGAGGTTTAACAAACAAAGGATCCACTCCTATAGGGGAAGTGCATTTTTGACACTGGAGGAGTGAAAATTAACTCAGACTGAATTGAAATCGCTCGTTTGTTTTAAGAGTGTACACATAAATTATTCGTTTAAACATATTTTCAAATAAGTATAAATAAAAAATAAGCCTTGTAAGAACTAAAAAAGGTTTATTATTTGCTGAAAGGCATGTCAAAATCCTAAAATCCGAAGTTTTAGGCCCTAAGAATACATATATTTTTGGCGCTATGACAAAACAAACTGTATCAGGGTTGGTTTTTTTTTGTAACGGTTCATTCTATCACAGTCTGTCAAAAGGCCCTTAAAATATGTGTGCTGTTGAAATAACCTTTTCAAAAACTCCAAAAACATTACTTGTCATGAGAAGAATCTTTGTTCATTAGGTGTTTTCATATTGCCGTTAGAACTGGCTTTGTGATTTTTTCAAAGTCGCCGGAAGCAACGTTTCAGAGTCTCAATGCCTTACGTTAAAACCTAAATTAAGCGGTTTTTTTATTAAACTTTATTAAACAAATTCAGCAATGCACGTGTTGAATGTTGGTTTCCCTCTTTACGTAACAATGTATTTGTTGTCAAAACAACTTCATTCTCTTCTTGGTCAGGGTATTATCAAAGCTAAAATATGGAGACGGGGCAGGTTTTCCCGAAATTCCAACAATGCCTTATAGCAAAAACGCCTTTTGTTCTGGCCATTTTTATAATATTAATCGATTTTCTTTGTATGTTTTTCCAGACAATTTATCTAAATTTCTTCTTTTTTTTTTAAATTCGGAAGACTTAAAACTCAATTAAAAAAAAGTAGATTTTGACATGTTGCCGATGTCCAACTGTCCGTACTTCTTCTGTGGACTTCCAGAATAGGGTTTTTTTTTGTTAGAAAGGACAAAAAGTATAAAGTTTCAAAGATCTCAGAGATAGGAAATTTGTACTTTTTTTGTTAGTCTGTCTGTACGTATGGACGGACATCTGCTCACTGTCTCTCATCAATAAGTATTTACATATTTTTTTTTGTAACAATCCGATAACTTCGAAATATTTAGTCAAACAAAACATGACAATTCCGGCTGTTTATTTCCAACCTCCTTTCGGAGATCAACACAGCTAAGTACGTCTCGTAATTTAGAACTGCGGTTAAGTGACGAGGTCGACACCTGAACTAGCACCCAACGGAACTTCAAGTGGCATCGTACACTAACGCCGTTTGGACTTAGGACCCCACAGATTTAACGAGCTTGTTTATCCCAGTACACTCGGGTAATTTAGTTTTATTTTGGCTGCATTCATCTATATTAAATCAGTGACTACCACCGGGATAGAACCAGAACCAAACGCTTGAGATCGGATCTGTGCTGATAGCGTGTCCAACGCTGTACCAACTGGGCTACCAGGCCCCGAAGTAACGTTTGAATTAATTATGATTACTTATTCCGTAGGGGAGAGTGTTGTACCTAGGGACAATTTTTACAATTTAATTTTTTCTTCGATAATTATAGTCAAAATAAAAATTTCAAAGCAGCATTTCAACACACCAATATATTCGTCTATAATATATTTTTTTGAATTCTGGCAGCTTGAACTTAAAAAATTGCCACTCATTTAAAGTAGAGAGGATAAACTGTCCCAAGGTACAATATGATGTTGTACCTTGGGACATACTTTATAATTCAGTCAATAGTCATACACTTGAACTAATTTGTGTCAGGAAACAAACTTTATTGTTTTTTCAAGGAAATACACAAATTAAACTTCATAATTCAAGAAAAATTTTAATTATACAGCAAAATTGCAAGTCCAAATTATTTAACATTATATGATGATACAATATGCTTTACTGTCCCAAGGTACAACACACTACATGGTTTAAATAAAAGCAAGATATTGGCCAATCTAAATGCATTATCATTATTTTCTCATAATCAAAATATTTAAAAATCTTCTCTTTTATGATGAAAATAAAATGCAGTTGACTTTTTGTAAAAGTACAAAGGTAAAAAATTATATTAGAATGAGAAAAATATTTACTTTGGGGTAATGAAATATTATTTTTTGTCACCAATTCATCAATTCAATGATGCTAGTGTTAAATTTTATTTTGATGATGTCTGTTGGTTGGTTGGTTGGTTTGACATATATTTTCAGGCTTGTGTGCTTGGTCGCAAGGACCCGCTTATAAACCATCGTCAAGTAGGACAACACAAGACACACACAAACACATATGACTGATGTTACCATCTGTTGACAGACGGCAACATCTGTGGCCACCTCCACAATTTAGACATGTCCCTGAAGGGGAGGGAAATTTTCTCCAGGAACCTGTACCCATGGTGAACTGCGCAATGACCGACCACAGGACTTTCGGACCCAACAGATTTTACGAGCACGTACTCCGCGTATACTCGGTAAGTCTTCAGTGGCACCGGGGCCCGAACTCTCAACCTTCCGATTGCAAGTCCGGGGTCCGGACCACTAGGCTCCTTACAGCCTGATGTCTGTTGGTTAAGGCTACTATTAGAAATAAACAATGTATGAATATTGCCAATAGATTCTTAGAAATTGTCAGTGTCCCAAGGTACAAGCGTCCCAAGGTACAACACTCTCCCCTATTGCTCTTTATTTGGGTTGCAATAAAGGTATTTGTGAATTTAAAGATATGATCTCTCCTAGAAGACCCCAAGAAATTTACATCATTCCAAAATTTAATAAAGAAATCTTTAGAAAACATTTTTATTACTTAGCGCCTAAATTCTTTAATAGCTTACCAATCTCTATTCAAAATATTGACAAATACTCATATTTTAATAGCTCTTTCTTTAAATTTATTATACTTATTGACGACATAGACATTTATTTTTAATTTTGTATACTCGAAGCATAAGCAACTTAAAAATCCAGTCTCTTGCCAAATACTGTGATGCTGTAATTTATTATTATTTGTACTTCGATAAAACTTATTTAATTTAATTTTCTAGGCTGCTTGAACGGGAATGTTCCCCTTAGCAGCTAATATGATTTGTTTTTGTATCTTATTTATATTTTCTTAGTTGATATTAATAAAGTTATTATTATTATTATTATTATGTAGAAAGAACAGTTTGACAGTTTCTAGTTGAGAGGGTAGAGAAAAGCATGAAAAGTGGTTTCATTTTTAACATTCTGGTTGTTCGGAAAACGCCTATAAAACTGAAAAGCCAAGTTGGGCGATGGTAGTCCAATTTTCACCAAAAAAATTAAACAAAAATACAAAAATGATTGATTAAAGAGTCAATGACTGAAATTGAAAACTTATGCAGTGGAAAAAGTCTGCACACTCCTCAAATTACGTATGTCACTGAAGGAAGCTTTTCTCGCGGTCCTCAATATCTAATCAATGTTCATTATGCTTAGTTTGGTAAGTTTTGAATTATCGTCGCACTACACGATGGCTATTGATGAGAGCTACACAGAGCTACACGATGGCTATTGGCGACGGGCGTCGTATTTTAGAGCCACAGTCAAGTGACGAGCCGACACCTGATTAGGCACCCAACGCAACCGTTACGGGCAACATCGTACGCAGCTTTAGGACATTGAAGGATATTTAGCGTGCACTCCCTTACACGGACTACTATTCGTTGGACAATTTTTGTCTGCACGGGCCGTTTATAGGTCGGCAGTTATTTTGGCGATGCCCGGACCCGAACATGGGACCTTTCGCATGCTAGACGAGTGCATAACCGACTGGGCTCCCCAGCCCCCCCCCATTATGCTTAGAAAAATGTACGTTAGCTACTAATGATGTATGTATATCGACGTACTTGAACCCGATACTCGGTAAATGACAAAAATTTAACCACCATTCCCCGTTCGGAAAAAAAAATGACGAAAAGCGGCGAACTCTCCCATAAAAAGAAATTCGAAGCCCCAGTTCCCCTTTCCCTCTCAACCACGGTTCCCCTCAACAATGGATAACCCGGACGTAATGAGAATGCAGCTTAAATGAATTAGGGTTTGCTGTTTTCACCACAGAAGAGAACTTGGTTGGGTTGGTATACATATATTTTCAGGCTTGTGTGCTTGGTCAGAGACCCGCTTATAAACCTTCGTCAAGTAAGACAGTCACAACATACACACACGTGACAGATGCTGCCATCTATCGCGTGCCACCTCCACAATTTAGACATGTTCCTGAAGGGGAGGGAAATAGTCTCCAGGAACCTGTACCCGTGGGAAACTGCGCAATGACCACCCACAGGACTTTCGGACCCAACAGATTTAACGAGCACGTACTCCGCATACACTCGGTGGGTTTTCAGCGACCAGGACTCGATCGCGGGACCTTCCGATCCAGATATCGAGACTATGATCACAGGGCGCTCCACAGCTCTAGACGAGAACTTATACCAAGGAAACAACTTAGGTTATTGGCGCAAATAGCTAAAAAGTAAAAAAAAAATTACATGTATCTAACCGGGAACGCAAGAGAGTCAAATTCTTCAGAACGGTTCCCCACAACTCAGGCTAACCGATACAACCATACTGCCGTGGGCAGGTAAACTGCAGTAATCACTTATTGGCTGTGTTAAAGCTCCTGACGGAGGCTAGAAATAGGCAGCCGGAAACGATTACATTACCATTACCATTAACATGCAGTAATCACAACAATGAGTTGTACCGTTTTTGATTTGAAACAAAATATTTTTCAAGAGTATGTTTCCCTAATTGTTAGAGTAATTGAGTGATTGCAACAATGGTCCAAGTCACCATGGGAGTTACTGCAGTTTACCTGCCCACGGCAGCATACCTCCATGAACTAAACACGAAAAAACGCAGGTGGACGACTCGGAATTGTGAAACAGGATATCCGAAAAGCGGTCTAGAGGGTGGGGGGTATGTGTGGGTGGGAAAAGGGTTAGGAAAGAACCGTTATTCTGTGGCTATAATGAAGCTTTTTCTAATTGGGGGAAACTCTGGCATGTTTAATGAATTAACTAAGCTATTGTGGTTTTTAAGAATATGGCGGTTTTCGTAAAAGTCAAATTTTCAAAGTATGGAACTTAAAACAAAAATAACAAAACAAAATGAGCACACATATGTTATGAAACAGGAAAGTGTATAAATTGCAATTATTTTTAATTAGCTTCCATTACATTGATTAAAGTAACCATAAAAATGTCTTTTTGCTAAACTTGAATAGACTTGGGAAGACACTAGTAATTTAATACGCCTTTGCTTTCAATTCACCCACGTAGAAGTCGTCCAGCTCGAAAAGTCGTCGGGATAGCAACTAGGATTAATCCACAATAAAAATTATATTGCTGCAAAAAAATACACACAATCATGTAAAATTGATAGTATTTTCGCGATATCTCCATCTCCCAGCAATTTACAAACTAAGACACAAACCTTGAATAAACTAATCATAAACACAATTTTCTCGTTGAAACTAGAACTGTTTGAATGATATTTTAAGATTCCCAAATTCAAACAGCATATACCAGACTGAAAACTAGGTTTAAAGTTATTTTTTAAGGATAACATAAGCATAAGAATAAATGTTTTGTTTACCTTGTGTTTTCAAATCCGAACAGAATCAGCAACTGGATGGAATCGTGCCGGCCATGTCATCCAAAATTAATTCTTTAAATCAGTTTTAGTAACTTTGCCTTTGCTTTAAGCATCGCAAAAGCGAATTTTTGAATAACATTCTATTTGGGAAAATTCTTGCTCTCGGAAAGATTTATGCATCACAGCTTTACAAACTTACTTTTCATGGCAGGGACTCATATATAAATGTTTAATTATTGGATTAAAAAAATATTTAAATCGAAATTCAACATCAGTTTCCCTAAAATCAAATTTTGTTTGGCCAAATATTGTTTGAATGTGCTCGATGTACCACGGGCGACTATGTTGTCAATCCTTTTTGATCTTTCCTGGAATTCCATCAAAGTTCACTTTGTCCCAAGCGAAAATAAATTCCAAGTTCTGTACACAGCTTCAACGAAATTTCAAATAACACAAAGCGCTATGTTCTTCATTTTCCGAAAACTGCAAGTTGAGATTTAATTTTCTTAAACACGCTCTCCTAATGGTACTTCAGAGTCAATCAAAGGTGATATCAAAGGACATCGGGGATTAAGAGTGAATTTTCCGGTTGCGAGAAGGGGCGAAAAAGGGATACTAAAGCTAAAACAGTTTCTTATTTTCACCCCCTATTATGGGTTCCGGACATAATCCCCAAAAAACAGAATACCTAGAGACCCCAATTCCAAAGGGTTCTAAATCCCAACAAATCATTAAATTACTGACATTGTGCTTAATTAAAGGCAATTTAAATGCTAATTTTTGCATTAATATTTTTTTGTATTTTGTAATGGAGATATTTCTTCTATTGTTATGCAAACATAAAAACTTTTGGTTCGAAAAATGTGTGTTGTATTCGAAATACATTAAGTTATTAAATCACGTGTGCATAATTAATCGGAGTATTTAAAATAATCTACTGGTTTTTTTTAGTGTTTTCGTTTAATAATTTGGACTATAAATTTTATAAAGTCTCGATGGACATAATACTTCTTTAAAAAGGTAATCTAGCAAGTTAATGGGGTTTTACGCGCTGAGTGAGAACGTTTTTAACGACATGCACTTTATATCTTCGTCAAAAACTCTGTAAATTCGAAAAAAATTCGAGAAATAAACAAAAAAAATGTATTTCAAGTTGCCATAATGGGGTATTTCTTTAAGATTGGAAAACTTTAATTTTTAAGCAGGAGGGAAAATTTTTAAGATGTAAACTCTTTTTAAAAATGTTTCTTATAGTGTTACTGTTTTAGTGATAATATAGAAGTATAATTAACCATTAAATTGCATTTATAGACTCTTAAAACAAAAGAGTGAATTTACTAAGTCTGAGTTAATTTTCACTCTTTCAGTGTCGAAAACGCACTTATCCTATTGGAGTGTATTTCACTTTTTTTTTTAAGTTAACACTCCGACAAGATCACTCCGAATGAGTGATTGTAACTCAATCCGAGTTAATTTTCGCTCCTTCCCAGTGTCAAAAATGCACTTATTCTATAGGAGTGGATTTCACTCTTTTGTTTCAAAAGAGTGTACATACAATTTCATAAATACATCAACTACTTCAAAACATCTCGATAAAAAAAAAGAACAGGGGAAAAACTAAACTCTGCTCTAAAAAAAAAACCTATCTTTCCGTTCTTGCGGGGAGAGAGATGAGTTGAAAGCATCACGGGTTCATGATTAAAATGAAATAAAACCGCGTTTGCAAGGGACAATCTTTTACACCTCAATAAACACATCAGTTTAAGACCTTTTTTTTTATAAGGGGTGCTATACGCAATATGCAGTTGGCAGTACCAAAGAGACGCTTTGTTTAAGTCATTGAAAAGACGGGGTAGATATTCAAATTCAGTAAAAGCTCTGAAGTTATATAGAAACGAAAAACTTTCTTTGGAAAAAAGTTTTCCATTATTTGCTTTCCAGCTAAGGTGTCAGTCAACACAAAACATTGATTATGGGTTTAAATTTATCTTTTCATGAACTTTTCAGGATTCATAATTGGGTAATGCTTCCAAAGTTTAATGTTTAAAAAATTTAATAAGTTGAGGTTTTGTCCATTGCTCTTGAAAATAATTTGATTTTGGTGAAAAAAATCTGAGGAGCTTCACATTTTTCATGCATATCTAAGATTCACAATTTTGAAATATAAATTTTTTTTAAAGTTGTAAATACACTTGTGAAAAATAAATTTCTTTCTTCAAATGAATAAATTAAATTTAATAATAAAGTATATTAAATCCCTTTTTGGCCATTAAAAGAGATTTTTCTCATCAGTTCAAAAGAAATTGAAAAAGTTTTCGGAAAGATTTAGCGTGTATGCACTCTTCGCTCCACAAGTAGAAATAAGTGGACCTTTGTAGAATTCCCTACACAACTGCATTTTATAATTTTTCTTAATTCTAATTTTCTATTATGAACTAGAAAGTTTTAAGTTTTCCTAACAAATTCATTTCGGTCAATGTAATGTTCAATTGAAAAAAAAAAATTGTCTTTCTGTGAAAATAATTTTTATAATTGGGAAGTTTTGTTGGAGATTTTGATTGAAATAATTGATAGCTTATCTACTTATGCCCTGAACTCAAACAAAAGATTAAAAAAAAAACTCAACTAAAAAGTGTTTTCTGAAAGAAATATTTTAAAGTTTTAATGGAATTAAGTATTAAATAGAGTGGGTTTAGGAAAATGTTTCTCTGCTGTACTTAACTGCTGCAAGAGCGATGCGTAAAAAATAATATAACTATATCTCTATTTTCGCGATTTTTTTTTATTCCAATGCGTAGTGGCTCGACAAGGTATAAGGAAAGCGTAGAACAATTATTAAAATATAAATATTACTTTATTTCAACTGCCTTACATTTTTCACATTCTCTTCCATCTTTGGTATGCTTAAAAACTTAAACAAAACGAAAGAATTTGAAGAAAAAAACCTTGCACGAGTCATTCTTAAATTTTTACAAAGTTTTACAATGAAAACACATTACCGCATTTTAAATTTGAGTAGGTATTAAGGTTCAGTTGATAAGGGATTTGAGGAGAGGTATTTAATTTACTGACGGAGGTTTTGCGCTGTGGTAACCCCATTAGTAGTGACGAATAGGTTCGTAAATTGAAGTCTGTCTCGATTCTACGACCTAATGGGAACTAATCCTCGGTGTGGGGTAAGTTTGTATGAGTGAACATAGCGGAAATTAAGAGTAATTGAAAATGAAGAGTACACGGGAAGAACCGATTGATTTCTTTAGAGTCTTTCCGTAATCGTCTCTGCTTGGCGGACATTGGCGACCGGAAACCGTTTTTCTTATGGTTCTTCATTTGCAGTATAAACGTGTGACTCATTCCACTCAACTCTGGCGTGAATCAGGGTTGCCGCGAAAGATAAACAAAGCGAGTAACTGGCTTTTTTACATCAGTTTAGGCGATTTCTCGCTATCATCCCCAAAGAGGCTATTAAGGAAAGCCTTCTACGAAATCAATCGGTTCTTACCGTGTACTCTTCAAATATTTAATAAATATATTTTCAATTAACTAATGCCCGTAATATATTTTCAATCACCTAATTAATTATATAGTAGTAGTACACTCAAATTTATATAGTACACTCTTAAAACGAACGAGCGATTTTAACTCAGTCCGAGTAAATTTCACTCTTCCAGTCTACAAAATGCACTTACCCGGAAGGAGTGGATTCTTTGTGTGTTAAGCCTCCAACAAGATCACTCCAAACGAGTGATTTTAACTCAGTCTGAGTTAATATTCGCTCCTTTCCAGTATCGAAAATACACTTCTCCAACTGGAGTGGATTTCACTCTTTTGTTTTAAGAGTGTAAAATTTATGATATATATTTTTAATTTTGCCTAGAGTTAGTTTGCCTATATTTATGACTTATGACTTTCTTGGTCAAGGGGGCAAGATCGCCAAGCACTGCGACTTTAAGTCTATTGTACTAAGCCCCAGAAATGACACAAGCACAAGAGACACACAAAGAAAGAGACGACACAAACACATAGACAAATAACAACATTTATTGACGGTCACAAACATACATGCCTGACTGGGATTCGAACCCGACCCCAGCAGCTCCAAAGGCCAGAATCCTAACGAGTGTGCCACCGGGGCAGCCTGCCTATATTTACTTCAGGGACTAACTTTTCTACTAACCGGCCCGCTGGCGCAGTGGTTAGTTGTACTAGCCTATGGAGCTTTCCCAGGCAGCAAGCCTAATCGGCGAATGGTTGGCCAATCATCGATTTCGTCGGCAAGTGATCGGAAGTTTTTTTATGAAATCGGGAAGACGTCGCGCCAACTTGTCACTCCGACGTCTACAAAAACCGGTCAATTTGTGAGATTAAATAGATTGATAACCGACTATTGGGGTCGCAAAAAGGGCGGTAACTAGTCGCCAACGATTGGCAAAAGGTCGTGTTTTGTACATCGGCCCCATGTGCTGCCGATTGCCATTTTCGATCTCTTTCCGACTACCAAAATGCTTCGGTAAGTGGTCGCACATGATTGGCAAATAGTCGCTTGCCAAGGAGAAAAAGCAGCCGCTGCGATGTATATCGCCAATCCTTTTCAGACACGTCGGCTTTATGTCGCAGTACTTTTTGCGACGTTTGGCCGATGCTTGATGGCCGATAATTTGTTGCTAGGGTCTGGGCTCGGGTTCGAATCCTAGTAAAGGCATGGATGTTTGTGCTAGTCAATAAATGTTGTTATTTGTCTATGTGTTTGTGTCGTCCTTCTTTGTGTGTCTCTTGTGACTGTCTCTTCTGGCGAGCTGGGTAATGGGCTTTAAAGCCTACACTCTCCCTTCTATCGCCTTCTAGGGCGCAATCACTGTCATTTGTCATTTGATAACTTTTCTACTATGAAATCATAAATAATTGTTCATAAATCACATTTTATTTATCTTGTTTCAGTTTGAAAAAAGTATAAACAAAATACAGGATACTACTTTCCTATTTTTATAGCTAGATAGTTGAATAAAAAACTAAACTGGTACATCGAAATAATGCATACTGACCAAAATACTACCGAGGTTTTATTAACAGCCGAATACTTGCTTGAACCAAGGAAATTTAACTCACCAGTTCAAAGCTCTCCCCGACAAAGCTATTCCAATTTTCGAAGTTTTCACAAACAGTTGATATGCTTGGTCTCTTGCAGACAAGTACTCTCTACGAGGTTAAAAATAGAAAAAAGAAACATTTTTGTGTGCTTAAACAACTTATTTTTACAAAGAAAATAACAGTATTTTTCTATAAATATGTTTTTTTATTGTAAATTTAACATATTTTTTTACAGTGTATGCACAAAAACCCGAAACACTATTATACTGTAATCTCTTCATTATATTGGGTAGGGTAGACCGGGGTTAGTTGGCACAGTTTGGCACTTTAATTTCTTTTTAATTCTTTGGTTTGAAGATATTTTAAATGTAAAAAATGGGTAATGTAGGTAAACATTTTGGCTCCAAATCACACATACAATCAATTAAATATATTGTCGGCACTTTCTGTGAAAAATGTTTTTCTTTGTCCAGTCAAACTATGCCAACCTACCCCAGTATCGGGGTTAGTTGGCATATGTTGTGGGGTAAGTTGGCAAAAGATGTGAGGCAAGCGTTTTTACTCGTCTTTATGTAAGGTGTAATTAGAATGAATGTATATACCTTAAAACCTATACGTAACTAAAATTAGGTCGCTATGAATGTTGGCATACTTATGTCAACTTACCCGTTGTTACGGGGTTAATTGGCATACACAGCCAGCTTATGTCAACTAGTCCCCGACGTCCCTATGCCAACTAACCCCAATAGGGCGAGTAAAATAAACATGGCGACCAAAACAATTGTTTATCAACTGCAGCAGAAATTGACTTAAAACCTCTTAGCTAAATGCCCAAAGTTACTAAAAACTTGTGAACGTTATCCCTGAATGACTATACTACTGTACGAAACGACAAATACTGAATAATTAAAATTTTACTTACTTATATTAAAATCGCGTTTTCAATCCTTCCTCTAATGGCAATGGCTGGATCCAACTGGCGTTCTCATGCAAGTTTCACGTTTAAATGACGATCATGGGACAGGCTCAGTAGCGCTCCAAATCAACAGTGAATTCTTTTTTAAATCACAATGCCAACTGACCCCTTATGCCAACTTACCCCGGTCTCCCCTACCCATAATATCTTTATATTGGGTTTTAATAACAATGCAAAGCGTAAAATATAAAATTACTCTGAAAACTAAATGAGAGAAAATTGAAATAATCATCGCTTTCGGGGGTGGTTGACAGATTTTTTTTAGTGTAAGGTATTTTTTGCCTTCATTTTTACTTGAATTTCGATAACAATGAAAGCGACTCTCTCTTTTTTTTATAAACAAAACTCTTAATGTAGGAGAAAAACCAATTTAGTTACAATTACAAATGGGTAGGGAAAGCTACACTTTTCGGCTTTATTTTATCACTAGGGAGGGAGAATGTGAAAAAAATGTGTTAAAAACCATACTCCTCTAGTGGAAAGAAAATCAAACTCATCAAATCAACTCGCATTTTTGAAAGAGCGGCTCACGTTGCTAGGTTGCGAAGTATGTCGCTTACTTAATTGCTGAAAGTTTCTTCTAATACATTCTGACGCCAGTGTTTATTGTACTAGAGGTTGTAAAGTGTTTGAAAAAACTAAATTCACTCGAAAGTAAAGTAAAGATTCCTACTTGATTTTCAATATCTTTGTGGGAGACCAAATTCTGATTTTTTGTATAGATTTTTTTTTTAAAGCTATAAGAACATTTTTGTGAAGGAGATCAAATGCTTCAGATGATTTAGATAAGAACTTAAGTGATAGAAGAATATGCTTTTGTATAAAAACTGATACAGTATGTGATCTTCAAACACAAAACCACTTAATTAAAATCATTTTTTCTTAATTACAGCATTACATGTGTAATTAAAAAATAATGAATTGTTAATATGATTAATGCAAACTCTTAAATCCTTTTGCTCTACATTGATACTAGCAAGGATACTTAATTAGATGCTAATTTCATTAGTTGTAATTTTTTTTACATCGCGAGTACCGCGTTTATTAAATAAACATAATTACCTTCCTATAGTTTTTTGACTTTACGCACTTGCTGCATAAATAACTATTATATTACATAAAAAGTTTTTGTTAATGCATAGTTTTTATTTTATTTTTTATTTTAACGTTGAGTCATTTCATTATTTATTGGAAATGTTTTAAAAAATTCAGATAAAACAATAAAGTGACATTTTTGTTAAATTTTTTTTTTGTAGAATTCTTTTCGAAGAAAAAGTACGTAGAAATTCTTTCGTAGAAATTTATTTTCAGCATACATATTTTTAATTTTTTTCTCAAAAGATTATTAGTTTCCACACAACATGTAGTGGAAACTTCTATAAAAGCCATGACAGTCCTTCTGTCCGCCACCCACAAACAGCAAATAATACAGATAAGATTACCCGTTAAAAAAATTCGGCTCATCAAAACTAGAAGTCATTTAAAATCTCAGAAAAACATCGAATTCAAAGTATTTTAATTATTAAAAAAATGCGAAATGTAGTTTAACATTTAGTTACTTATATTAATTATTAACTTTGAATTAATTGCATTAATTATTAACTTTTATTAATTACATTAATTTTAACTTTTGCAATCTTAACATTTATATAAACTTTTTAATATTTACATTAGTTATAAACATTTAATATTTACATGCTCATTAACATTAATTAAACATTTAATCATAAATTTTATCAAATATTTTTGTTCAAAACATTTGCTAAACAAAGCTTCATAGAAAGAAAAGTTTATTTTCATCTATATCTGTCATTTTGAGAGTGAGGCCGGAGCAACCAATGAAATCGAGTTCAGAGATATATTATCTTTGAAAGCTTTGTTTTACAAAATGTACTGCTTATATGCTTATTATTCTTATGGGAAAACCTACTTTATTAATTGAACATGTTGAACACATACCAGATATAAGGAAGAAATACTTTGAAGTGGCTTTGATAATATTTTTTTGTGAATATATGTGAAGTTTGAAGATAGTTTAAATTTTTTATTTATTTCTAAAATAAAAGCCAATCTTATTTATCTTGTATTTCCAACTGTATGATATTTATTCTGTTAAGTATATAATTGCATATCTAAAACTTATGGCTGGAGTATTTTAAATCAGCCAAAAGTAATTTTCCCCGAAAATATTTTGTTTCACCTATTTCGTCGAACGCGGAGGATGGATTTACCTCCCTGTATTTAGTTTCCCTGCTGTACTTCACAATTCTTCACTCCGCTTAATGGGGGAGAATAGGGAGTATCTACTCCCTACTATGCATCCCCCATCCTGATTAATACATGCTTAAATGTAAATGAAAAATTCCGTCTGCTTCTTAGAATAAAAATAAAACTCTTTGTGACTCTCTCTACTTTAAAAAAAAAATAAAATAAAAAAAATTAGATCAAATCATCGTGAAATATAATCATGAAATCATTTCAAAATGATTAATTTCGCTGAAATAAATTTCCTTTGATTTTTTAATTAAAAAAAATTATCATGCGATTGTTGCGAGGGAAAATGGTGGTTTAATTCGAATAGAAATGGACTTCGTATAATTTTTAAATGAGCATTTAATGTTGCAGATTTTTTTTAAAACAATTAAAATATTTCAAACTGGATTTTTATTTTTTTTTCTTCTTCTTCAATATCTTCCAATTTCGATAACTTCTTAACGCAAAAGAAACTGCATTTTGAAGTTTCCAAACGCCTTGATAACCAAAACACTACTTGGTCTGCTCCTTTTTAACGCTCCGCTAAATTTCAAAACTCCCGAAATTCAACAAGTGCTTCAGAGGCAAAGAGGTGTGAGTTTGAGGGCGGAGCATATGAAATACGTCACGTCTCCGGGAGGAGTAAGTAAAGATCATTTACTTTTCAGTAAGACACTCCCAGTGTTATCCAACGAAGAAAATAATTGGAAGTCTTTCTCCAATGGCAATGGATTTTAAAAAGTGCGGCCAATTTTTTCCCCCACGCATGCGCAGAAAAGCAAAGTGACGTCACTAGGCGGCTTTTATTAACGTGATTGACAAAGTCAATTTTTTAAACTTTACATTTTATTTTCGAATTAAATTTAAGATGCGCAGAAACCAATTGTCGAGTATATAAATAAGAGGTTACGACATTAAAAATCATTTCTAATCGGTTTAAGACACAGTTTCAACATTGGAACGGCTCTCTACAAGCAAAGAAAGAATACCAGCAAAAGTAAGTGAGATATTTTTTACTTTTTTTGATTATTTACTATTAAATACTAAGTTAAACTCTAAGTTAAACTAAATTAATTATTGTCAGTTACATTGTTATGTATTGTTTTATTTTTTTGTAAATCATGTAAAATTTTAAAACTTTGTTTTCTTTAATTTGTTTCTAATTAATGTAAATTTTTGAGTTTCATTGAAAATATACAGCTGCTATGTGCCATTTGTTTTAATTTATATAAGTTTGTCCGATCTCTTTCTGTTTGTTACAATTATACTGTTTTATATTTTTGTTGCCACGCAAGTGCCTTGCTTCTTTGTTTATGTTTAAAATTTTGTATTTCCTCAATTATGTATTTTTGAGTCGTCCGGACGGGCCTTGGGGCCCCTGGACGGCCAACATCATGTGTTCAAATAAAGTTCTTCTTCTAAATTATAAATTATGAACTTTCCAGATAAATGTTTACTCTTTTTAAAGCTTTGTTCTAGCCTTAAAAATACTTGGAAATGATCATATTTAAAATGTTTCTATTCGTAAAAATCTTTATTTCTTTTTTTATGGAACAAATTATGATACACAAGCTTCGCCTTTTATTATGTTTTAATGTCTGAAAGAGGATTTCTAATTTTTATTTTCAATAAATTAGAATAATTTTTTATATAATAGTAATTCTAATTCGTGTTTTATTATATAGTAACATTAGTTAGTTATTGTGTTCTGAATCAATTAACTTCTTGGACTAAATTACTGTATTTATTATTTGATAATATGAAGGGACAGATTAATATTGATCAATATATTTATTTATACTCTAAGATATATTTTGTATTTAATAGTAATTCTATATTTCTATTTTACACGTAAAATCCCTGCAGTTATTCATGGCTTACCTTTGTTTTAGATTTTAAAGAATTTCAAACTCGACAACGAACAGATCAGCTTTATAATCCTAATGTTCAATACTTCAACTTTATTTTGATAATAATGGTAAGTTCAGAATCTCAATAATAAGAATATGTACAACTTTTATAAATATGTATGGTATAACTTTTTAATACGGATTTTCTTTTTTTGGTTTAAATTTTGAAAAAAATTTTTGCAAGAAAAAAAAAAAGTTATTGAAATACCTACGCACTTTTCAGATATCTTTATCGTTCGTTAAATTTGTTAGAAGTTTGAAAAATAATGATAATATTTTTTGCTGTAAAAATGAAAGCGAAACTTTTTATACTATCATTTAACTTTGTATTAGTTTTGAAAATTAAGAAAACACTGTTTTTTTAAGCAAAAAAAGGACGTACTTCGTCGTTCTCTTAGTAAACATATATTAGTCACTATAATTTCACATTTTCATTAACTTCATTTCGAAAATTCAGTTGATATATATATATATATTTTTATGAATAAATAATTACTACAAAATTATGCTTTGAAAGTAAAATCGAAACTTTTTATGCAAAGTTAGAACTCTCTATACTTTTTTCTTCATACATATACAATGAACCATCAAAATAAATCTATTGTGATACATACATACTATGAGATACATATATACTTATCAGTATGACATCATCTCATATTGATTTATGTCATAGAAATATATATTTCTTCAAGGAAGTTATATTTTAAATAAAGTATCTCTTGTTTTAGACGAAATGGCAGCATTAGAAATAGTGAATAAAAATAGAATTTTCATGTAATTTCAAAGTAGATTAAATTTTTAGTTATTTAAATTTTAAACATTATTTTAATTTAATTTTTTAAGGAAAATCGGTATATAGCCTTGCCTGATATTTTGCTTCTACATGACGTATCCCACTTGCTTGTGAAATTTGAGTTTCGTTATGTGAAGGCGGGTGACAGGCAGACAGACTGACAGAACGATTAAAATATCATCCAACGTTTACGTTATAAACGTAATGAGGAAGCTAAAAACTGCACAACCTCTATTCGTCTTTTAAATTTATATGCAGTTAGTTATGACAGTAATTGAAGTGTCCAAAGGAAGAACTTCTTGATTGACTAGGAATCTTTCCGTATTCAGATCTGTTTGGCGGACATTAGCAACAAGAAACCGGTATCTCCTTTGGATCTTCTCTCGCGGTATACAAACTTGAGGCTCTGGTCTCGCATGGATCAGGGTTGTTGTGAGAGAAGAACCAAGTGAGAAACTGGTTTCCTTACACCATTTAGACGTTGACTATTCCTTGTCTATCCAGAATGCGAGCCTCGAAAGCATTTTCCTCCCCCATCCCAGCAAGTGGTTTGCTTCGAAACGGCGTGAGCGTGCTTTTCCCTAAAATCTAATTGGGTTTAAACTGTTCGGAATATTATCCTCACAACAAAAACCTCCAGTGCGTTAGGTTTAGAAAAGTGATGCTCCGCCCGTTTCCTAGAAAACCAAGCTAGGGGATGGGGGAAGAAAATGCTTTCGAGGCTCGCATTCTGGATAGACAAGGCATAGCTATCATCGTCCAAAAAACCTGAAACGGACAGATATCCAGACTGAGAAGTTTTTTCCTCCCCTTGGCTCTTTAATTAATATTTTGTCCCTTTCTTGATAGATAATTAACCTTTTCAGTCCCAGTGATGCCGTTTGGCATCATTACTTTTAATATTTTTTTTCAAATGTTTATGTCCCGTTACGACATCCAAACATACATCATTCGATTCTTCACACTTTGTTCTATTAGACAATTTTTTGCATTAATATCAATAGAAGTCAGAACTACTATTTTTTTTTATTTAGAAAATAGCTAACAAGCGTTTCACCTGATTTTTGAAAAGTTCACTTCAGTTCCACATATTTAAAACACAATTTAAACTATTTCGGTCAAATTAATTACTAAATTTTTCTTAATAATATAGTCATATACCTTAAAATATATAACTCGAAGTGGTTTTAGGTAATACATATATTTTTATTTGGTTGTTTTCCACAGTTAAAAAGGTTTGGCATTATTTCAAAAACCATATAAAAAATTTAAATGATTTTTTTTCTTATGGTAACTCTTATTTTTGTTCTAAAATAAGCTTATTTTGTGAATATCACATGTTTCTGTAGTGTAGTAAATTTTTGGGACTGAAAGGGCTAATCAATAGTCAAAAAAAGTTCAATAAATATGAATCTAACATGATATATTTGATGTGCAGGATTTGTTTGTGATTGCGTGGTGACTGCACACACGTGGTGATTGCGCACGGTGATACTTCCACACGAAACGACGGGTAAGGTGAGGGGAATAGAACAGGAGAGGAGTGAATGAAAGAGGAGAACCTTGAATTTCAGTAAGTGAATTATTTTTAAAATTTGAAAAATGGTCTTGCAATGTTATCCGTACAAGCATTTGTATCTATTAATAAAGCTAATTACCATTTGGTAATTATATAGGGTAATTCAAAGCAAAATTATTCTGTCTATAGTGTATGTCAATGTCTGTAGTGTAAGTTATTAATATAGTAGTTGGTTATGTAGTGTAAGTTATGAAAATATCTAATTACAATATTATAATTATGTAGGGTAATTCCATGCAAAATTATCCTGCATGTAGTGTAAGTCAATGTCTGTAGTGAAAGTTGTTAATATAGTAGTTGGTTATGTAGTGTAAGTTATTAATATAGCTAATTACAATTTGGTAATTATGTAGGGTAATTCCATGCAAAATCATCCTGTCTGTAGTGTAAGTCAATGTCTGTCGTGTAAGTTATTAATATAGTTAATTACAATTTGGTAATTATATAGGGTAATTCAATGCAAAATTATTCCGTCTGCAGTGTAAGTCAATGTCTGTAGTGTAAGTTATTAATATAGTAGTTAGTTGTGCAGTGTAAGTTATTAATATAGCTAATTACATTTTGGTAATTATATAGGATAATTCCATGAAAAATTATCCTGTCTGTAGTGTAAGTCAATGTCTGTCGTGTAAGTTATTTATATAGTAGTTAGTTATGTAGTGTAAGTTATTAATATAGTTAATTACAATTTGGTAACTATATAGGGTAATTCCATGCAAAATTATCCTGTCTGTAGTGTAAATCAATGTCTGTAGTGTAAATTATTAATATAGCTAATTACAATTTGGTAATTATATAGGGTAATTCCATGCAAAATTATCCTGTCTGTAGTGTCACGTTTGCAAAAAGTAATTATCACTACAACTTTTAACATTAAATGAAAACAAATTGTGGAATAGTTGATCTACACATATTATAACTAAATATCGTAATGTGCTTTACTTAATTCAATTTATTTTTTAAATTTAAAAAGCTTTTAATCTCCCCTTAAATCGTGACTTTTACTACAGTTACATGGAATTAGCCATAGCTATGAAGGTGGCCGCAATTCTATATTCGAATTTTATACGTTGTGAATTCTTTCAAATATGCTTCCTGAAACAAGAATTCTTGGTTGAAATAATGTTTAATTAAAATAAAAATGAATATAAAACGTAATATTTAATTTCAAGTTGGTTGTGAGTTTAATCGGAGTTATATATGCGAAATCTACATGTATAAACAAGCGATTCGATCTATATAAACGAATCTAAGATTTTCATACAAATATTTGCTCTGTATAAATTCAACAACAATCGCGGTTAACTTCTGACTCTGACATTCTAAGACACTAATTTAGCAAAATGCATTAACCTGCATTTATTTAAATGTCTTTTTTGATGAAAGTGAGGTTTGGCAGCTGTTATTCTATGATCGAACAATGATGGACATTAATTAACAACTTATTACAATTTTGTCAATATAGTTATGAAAGAAGTCTCAAATTTATATTCGAATTATATATATATGTTGTGAGTTCATTCAAATATGCTTCAGGAAACATAAATTCTTGGTTGAAATGAATTGTTATTTATAAACATGAATAACCCGTAATATTTTATTTAATATTGGTTCTGTGTCTAATCGGGGCTCTTACGTAGCGAAATCTACCTACCTATAAACGAATCTAACTTTTTCATTTAAGGAGTTGGCCGATATGAATTCAATAACAATTCCAGTCCACTTCTGACGATCTAGGACACTAATTTAGTAATTTGCATTAACCTGCATTTATTCAAAAGTGTTTTGGATGAAAGTGCATAGGCAGCTGTTATGCTATGATAGAACAATGATGTGTACATTATTTAACAACTCATTACAATAATGAAGGACGTCTCCATTTTATATTCGTATTTTATATTGTGAATTCTTTCAAATATGCTTCAGGAAACATACATTCTTGTTTGAAAAGGAATCTTTTGTTAATAAATAGGAATAACATGCAATATTTTTTTAATATTGGTTCTGCATAAAATGGGTTCTTACATAGCGAAATCTGCCTATTACATAAACGAATCTAACTTTTTCATTCAAAAAGTTGCTCTGTATAAATTCAATAACAATTCCAGTCAACTTCTGACTCTGACGTTCCAAGACACTAATTTATCAATTTGCATTAACCAGCATTTATTTTAAAGTATTTTGGACAAAATAGAAATTTGGCAGATTTTATTTTATGATACATCAATGATGTACAATAATTAAATTTGACCTAATATTTGTGCAAGTGCGACATTTGAGCAAGGGCGATTTTCTCAAAGACGCTATACTGACGTCTGACAGGTACGGGGACTCGTGTACCAAATTTGAAGTCTGTAGCTGTTTTAATTTTTCAGCAATACCTTAAAATTCAAAAGTTATATGGCAAACTTGAATATTTTACAGCTTAAAAATATAAAATAAAAGTTTATATTATAATATGCTAGCTTTTTATATACTTATTTGGGAGACCCAGTCGGTAAAGATTTTCTTCTTGCTTGTTGTAGGTCCCAGGTTCAGGTCCGGGCATCGTCAAAATAACTGCTGACCTAAAAAACAGCTCTTTCAGCCAAAAAATGTCCGACGAGCAATACCCCGTGTAGAGGAAGGGCAATTTAAATATCCTCCAAATTCCCAACGCTGCGTACGATGTCACCCTTAACGGTTGCATTGGATACACTTACTCACGTGTCAGCTCGTCACATGACTGTGGTTCTAAATTAAGACTCCCGTTTCCAATAGCCCTCGTGTGTAGCTTTAATACGACAATTGTTTAAGCTAACTCTAGCCCATACAACTGGATGGGAATAGCTACCCTCTACGTTAAATTGTCAACTTCGCCAAAAGCCGCCAATGCCAAAATTCAATCGGCCATTACGCTATCTTAACATCAGAAAACAAAACAGACATTCTTCCTCTTGTACGGTTGAAAAAGTTTTATAACGCACAAAATCCTTATTTCTGCCGAATATATTCCTCCATATCTTCATTTCTTACCATCTGTAAAATTAATTAAATTAAATTCGGAATCATATTTAAAATCCAGTTGGGGAAATCTGATCCATCATAAAAAAAATCAAAAGTTTTAAAATCAACACATAAAATAAAATACAAATACTGTTATTCAAATAGCAACCCAGAAAATGAAAACCTCGTGCTCTTTTTTTTTCTTTTCTTAATTTTCGTTCACGCTGAACGCGCTCAAATTTCTTTAAATTGAAATAAAAAGTATAAATTCTAATCGTACAATGCTATTCGTATGGAGAAATAGGCTGATGTTTTGCACTCCTGCACCCGTTTGGGTTTGAATAAAAAGTATCCTATGTCCTTCTCCTGGCTCTAAGCTACTTCCCCGACCCCACCAATTTTCAGCCAAACCAGTTCAGCTGTTCTTAAGTTATAAAGAGTGTAACTAACACGACTTTCTTTTATATATAGATTATATGCACAATGTACGTCTATGAATTTAAAATCATGAATCTTTTTATTTGTAATTTGAATAAATTTTCTTTGCTATTTAAAAGTGTATAGGGATAGTTGTACTTGATTTATTTTTTATGAATTATATATTTTGACTCTTAATTATTTAATCTTGTCAGTTATGATAAGTTGTTCTTTGATTTGCTATTGGTATGCACCGAGATTAAAAAATGTATCAATTAGTTTATCTGTTATTTTTATATTATTTGTATACACTGGTAATAAACTTGTGAAAAGCTCTAACTAGTGTTAAACCATCAATATTTGACTTCTTGCCAAATATACGTTGTTTTTCTCTTTGATATGTATTTATCATGAATATGCCAAGAAAAGCTACGTGCAAATAAAGTTAAAATTTCAACTATATTAAATTCGTTTTCACTTTCATATAACGATAATGTTGAACTCGGACACTTTTGATTGGATTTATTAGTGCAATTACATCATAAAATCCTATGGATACAGCAATAGCATTGATATCGAAAACAATTTTTAATACTATTTTTATCCAGAGGTTACTGTATGCAATGGGTTATTAATTCAATGTCTTTAGCAATTTTTTTAAAATTATGATACTTAAATGAAATTTTATTTTCAAAAATAGAAAAATGAATAAAGTTCAACCTTGAAAAAAGAAAAAAAAATATTCGACAAAATTCCAAAACATGATTCCTTCATTTATTTTTCAGGATAAGCTTTCATAAAAACAAAGGATATTAACCCATACGAAATCATGGTCCTCAACTTCTTCACTCCCGACATTGCAAGACCACTAGAGGTCGCGGATATCCTGAACAGGAGCTTCTTTTGGAACGACACGACCTCCTCCTTCGCCGACGTTCTGTTGTTCACAAAAGAGGCGAGGATACAGGTCTTTCTCTACACGGTTCTGTTCCTGATGTCCGCGACCCTCAACGTCATCCTCTTCAAGACCCTCATCAGATTCAACCACCGGAACATGAGATTTGACCTCATGCTTCTACACAAAACCGTAGCCGACATGACGGTCATCTTTCTCATGGTCCCCGTCGAAGTCGTGTGGAAGGTCACTGTGGAATGGGTCGCGGGTGATGTGGCATGTAGACTCATTTTGACCTTAAAAGCCTTTGGACACCTGTCAGCGTCCATGGTGCTTTTGTGCATGTGCGTTGACAGGTACATGCTGGTCGTCCATCCCATCATCACCTGCGATGCATATCAGCGCAACAAGAAGATGCTTTGCCTGGCGTGGGCCTTCAGCTGCATTTGCAGCATCCCTCAGGTAAGATTTTTCTTAACATCTTAGTCCAAATCATTTAAGTTAAAAATATGTGTCGTAATTTTTTTCCCACATGAGGCATGTCTTTAAATGGCCGCATTTACAAAAATTTAAATACCAGTAACAACTTCCAAAATTTTAACTTAAAAGACAATTAATGCGTCCCGATAAAAAGAAAATTACAATCATTCAACAAATTGTTATGTCATACAAGAACTTTTATATCGGTGAGACAATTTTCAGAAATTGCATAAATTGAAATTTATTCATTGATTAGATATTAGATAACATTCTTATATCCTAAAATGCTGCCCTACTTTATTTGCCGCCTGATGCAGCGGTTTCTCTGTATCATAACACCACATGGCCCTGCATTTTGAAATAGGAATCTAGAGTTCCTCATAGTGCCTCTTTTATTGAATGAGATGAAGCCCGAGCCCATTGAAATATCAACTAGTATATGGTTAATTTCATGCAAATGCTTAGGATAATTTAAAAAATATTTTTTATTGCAGTTGAAACTTTAATATTCGATTTTGAAAAGTTGGAATTGTACAAATATTATTGCATAAAAACTATTATTGTTTTTATCTGTGGCAACACTTTAGAAAGTGGCCGCTTTTTTGGAAAGTCCCTCTCTCTCCCCCCTCTCTCTGTGTTATCTCCATTTAGTATTTTATTAAAAACCTCAATGAATGTGAAGTGTGAGAGAGAGAGAGAAAAGAGAAATGAGGCAGAGAAAATATTTTGTTCCCATTGGATTAAGACCGATGCCTTTAAGTTTGGAGACCCACGGTCCAGCGACGTTCTCAATTAAGGATACATTATGATAAAATACTTTTATTCTTTTTCTATTGGAAAAATGAATAGATATGAGAATATGAATAAATAAAAATATGAATAAAATAAGTTGAATAAAACTAAACAACTAGAATTTTGTTAACCTAACAACACTGTGTTGTACCTTTGACCACAGTTCCATTATTTTATAAAAATGAATTGGGATAAAATAAGAAAATTGAAGTTTGCTTTAATATTCAAGCATTAAAAGAAATGTGTGAAGTGGTCAAAGGAACAACACCTTTCTTTATATTTGTTCGGGTTCCTTTCTCGTTAACAAAAATAATATCAGATGGCGCCACTATTTAACGTATCCGATCAAATCATGGAGCTTATTTGAGTTATAGCCTTTTCTTTTTATTCAACTTATGTTGGAATTTCGGTTTTGTTTAGTAGCTATGATGAATGATAGATATTTAAAGTTTACAGCACCATAAGATTATTTTTGAATTAAAAATATAACATTATAAACAATATTACACAGACAAATATCATATTTCATGGAAATTATTGTGGGCCGGCCCGGCTGTGCAATGGTTAAGATGTTAGCTGACTTATAAGGCTCCCTTATAATACATTCTTTGAAATTGGTTGGAATATTTTGTTGTAAAATTATTCATTGAAAATTTAAAAAATATATATTCAGATATACATGCTTTATATGCATGCATACAAGAAACTAATCATTATCATTATCAACACCTAATACATCCTTTGGCAGATCATTCCATTTATTTAGAACTTTAACATAAAAATGTTTCCCTCAAACCCCTATTAAAATGTGTTCTTAATTTTTAAGTAGTTATGTCCTTTAGATCTTAATTAAGTTACCCAGCTTCCTCCAAACCAGATAATAATAATCTTAAATTTAAAAAAAAAATCAAAAAATATTTTTAATTTTTTTTATTTATCTACGTGGCATGAAGAGTAGAGAGGAAAGCAACTTCATTACTTAGGAATCTTCCCGTATTCTTTTGTGCTTGGCGGACATTGGCGATAGGAAACATGTTTTTCTTTCGGTTCTTCTGTCGCGGTGCAAACGTGTCTATTAATCTCTGGCTTGAATCATTGTTGCCTCTAGAGAAAAACAAAGTGAGTAACCGGTTTCCTATCACCAGTTTAGGCGATGACTCGCTATTGTTGCCAAAGATTCCTATGCCAGATTATTCCTATGTGGCTACAGGAATTGCAGCCACATAGAACTTCATATGAAGTGTAGCGTCAACGTATTGGTCCTTGGCCCTCTACCGGCCAACTTGGAAGCAGTCCCGCAGCACGGAATAAGAAGAGTAGAAGAGAATTTTTTTAGACACTGAACGGAAAAGACATAATTTTAGAGGTGGTCCTAAATGGACGGGTGGTCGTCGGAAATGAACGAACTCTGATTAATTGATTAATAATTCTTAAGTGATTTTGTTAAATAAATAATATGTTAATAAAAGATTTTCGAATCATCTAAATAAAACTACCTTCGTTTTCGCTACTACGGGAGTAATTTTTTGTGTTCGAGTATTCTGGAGTCTTGTATGTTGTTACAAGACCTAAAAATGGTGGCAGCGGTGGGATTTTCGACGACAACATCATCTCGTCACTTCTTGGGGTGAGTGCCTTTTGCAAATTTTGTCTTTTGCCGGTGTCGAGAAAAAAATAGTTGCATAAACTAAGTGTCAATACAAAACTGTTTATTAAATTAGTTTGGGTTTTCAAAAATAAAAACCCTTTAACTCGTAAAAAAACTTAATAAGGTGTAGTTAATTCCTTGGAAATTAAGTTTTGAGTTGTTTTTGAAATGATAAACAGAAAGTTTTGTATTAATTACTCTAAAATAACTATTTTTGTATGATATCAATGTTCGTAACGTGCTTTAAAAGCTATAAAATTCTATTGAGAGCGCCATTGTTGGTAACAAGTGATTCCTGGATACAATTGTGAAGCTTAAATACTTATGTTATTTGCTTGAAAAATATTTATAACCTAGTTAAATATTAAGCATTAAGTAGCTTATTGTTGGAATTTAGTGTTATTTTGAGCGTAATAGATATTTGTTGCGAAGTAGTATATATTTTGATATCAAGAGTGAATAAATATTTAAGAATTTAGTGTATTCATTCAAACGTCTTTGAATGGTAGCACTGTTAAAATTCTTGGGAAAAATATTTTACATATATTTGAATGGTATAAGATAATTATACAGTTAAAAAAAAAATCTTGTGTCTATCAAGTTTCTTGTTAACGAATAAAAAATATATAAGAACCTAAGTGTATTCAAGTATAAATATTTGAATGACAGCACTGTGTAAATTCTTTGATGATATATTTGAGTGTTTATTCGTTAAGAATTATTGTATGAACCCAATTACATATTTAAAAATTCTTTCGTCAACCGAGTTTTCGTTTTGAGAAAATGTGTTCGTGGACAAACATGGCGGATGGTTTGACGTCCTGTTGACTGAGAAAGAATATCGATTGTTTTTTTTATTTAGTTATTGGCACGTGTTCGGTTATTTTCTGTGGTCGAAATAAAAGTCTGGATATATTTTTGATGTTTTTTTAAGTAAAAAGAAAAAAAAATACATCTGTTGAATAAGAAGTTTATTTACCATATTCTGTTTCTTTTATTTTTTATTGGAAAATAATTTCGTGGTCACATTTTATTTCTTTTTTAATGCTTATTTTGGGGATATTTGTTATAAGTGATTTTGATATTTCCTTGCATTAAAAATATATAGGTGAAAGTATTTTCTTTGAAAAAATTTATTGCAATTTATTTCTTTTTGCCTTAATTTTTGTGTTTATGCATTGAGACATTTCTTTTCGAATGTATTTCTTACGTTCTTAACGTTAATACGTTATCATAATAAGTTCTTATTGCTTGTAGAAAATGAAATTAAACCTTGCTATTTATCTTTAAAAAAAAAAAGATATTGTATAATTTATAAAGGTTTATGGTTATGAAAATAACACTTTTAGTTGTGAAATTAAGATATGTAAAAAAAAGTTTATTGTATATGAAGTCTATTACGAGTGTGGATTCGTCTCAGACATTTAAAGAAACTTTTTAATATCTTGTCGGTAAAAGTAGTTAGATATTTTTTTTTTTATAAAAATGGCTATTTGGGGAAAGTGTCGAAAAGGGGACTTATTAAACCTCGCTACGGAAATGAACATTGACATAGATGCGAATTCGACAGTTTTAACTTTGAAAGAAGCCATTAAAGCTAGTACGCATTACGAACAAGAATTCGTAGAATCATTTCTTCAAACTGCTGTTGAAGAAAGGAAGCAACTAGAAGAGCATCGTTTGTTTCTAGAAAAGCAAGAGTCGGAAAATAAGTTTCTTCTCGAAAAATTAAGATTGGAGAAAAATGGAACAAGTGTGGCTCCAAGACATAGAGAAGACATACACCATTTGATGACAAAATATGACTCCAAATCTGATATCAGTTTATACTTAGTCCTTTTCGAAAGAACAGCCAAGAGGATCGGACTTCCAGAAGAGCAATGGGTGTCTCACCTTACGGGACTCTTGCCAATCGAAATGGCCCAGCTCATCGCTCGGGAATCGGAAGAAACATACGAAGATTACGAGGCTATTAAGAAGGTACTTCTGAACCGATACAAACTCAGCCCAGAAAAGTTCCGTCAACTTTTTTATAATCACCATAAAGGACCAGAGGGTACTTGGAAAGACTTTTTGTTTGAGCTGAAAAACTATTTCTACGAATGGATAGGAGGGTTGGAAGTGAGGAATTTTGAAGATTTGTGTAATTTGATTTTATCTGAGCAAGTAAAAAGAAAAACCAGTTTGGAAATTAAAAATCATTTTATTGATGAGTGGACCCAGATGAAAAATCCAGAGAGGGTCGCAGAAAAACTGGATGAGTATGAAAACGTTAGGATGATCATGAAAAAGACATTTCCAACCAAAGAAAAAACGTTCAAACCATGGAGAGAAAAAAATCAATCTGAATCAAAGGTCCCTCTAAACGAAAAACGGGTTGATAAGAATGAAAATGAAAGAAGTAAAACTAATGAAGGCTTCGAAAAACGCAGAAAACCAAGATGTTTTCGCTGTAATTCTACTGAACATCTAAGACCTGACTGTCCCTTGATGAAGAAGACTGGTGGAACTTCAGACATCAACCGTCTTATAAAGAAAGGAGACGAAGACGTTATGTCCCCCTATACGTTCATGGCTGAAGTAAATGGTTTCACTATGCCTATTTTGCGAGATACTGGAACCAGCATCGACGTTGTGTGCCGCAACAGAATCACTCCTAAAATGTTAACTGGAGAGAACATTTGGGTACAACAACCGTTGGACGAATTCCCAGTATGCTTGCCGTTGGCAGAAGTGGAGTTGAAAGGAAAATTCGGACATGTAATCACAAAGGCAGCTGTCGTGCCATGTCAACTAGACAAAGGAAGATACTTGCTGGGTAATCAAACAGCAGCCTTATTAGATACAATGAAAAATGAAGATGTTCCTCACCAGATCAATGCTATAGAAACAAGAGCTCGAAGACGCAAAGCAGAACAAGAGCAAGCTGTCGAAGACCTAGTTGAAGAAGTTGTGGAGGAAGAGGAAAATGAGAATGATGAAATAACAATTGAAGAAGATGATCTGTTTTCATTCCCACCTAAAGAAGATAACTATGAGGGCTTGGCGTTGTTGAAAGTGGATTCTAAAACTTTCTCAGATCAACAAAAAGAATGCCCCGAGCTAAAATCACTTTTGGAAAAAGTGCAAGAAAACCCAAGTGAATCTGCTGGTGGATTAGAAAAACTAGAAAATGGAATACTCGTGAAGAGAAAGATGGACAAGACAGGAGTGGAGAGACTGTTACTGGTTGTGCCTAAAAAGTATCGAAATGACTTGAAAGCCTTTTGTCATGAGGGAACATCGGGACATTTGGGAGTGACGAAGACGAAAGACATCTTTTCCAGGCACTTCTTTTGGCCCCAGTGTTATAAAGAAATCGAAGACTACGTTCGAAGCTGCGACAGATGTCAACGCGTTGGAAAACCTCTGGACAAAAAGAAGGCTCCTATGAAGATAGTTCCGGTGATTCAAGAAGTCTTTTCCAAGATAAATGTCGATGCTTGTGGACCTTTGCCAGTCACTCCAAGTGGAAAAAGATACCTGTTGACTGCGATGTGCCTATCATCTAAATATCCAGATGCCGTCCCAGTAGAAGATATAACATCTGTGACTGTTGTTGATGCCTTAATGCAAATCTTTAGTAGGATGGGATTTCCGAAGGTTTTGCAGTTAGATCAAGGAAGCTCTTTTACCAGCGCACTCAGTACTACTTTTCTTGAGAAGTTCGGGATAAAGGTTGTTCATAGCTCTGTCTATCATCCACAAAGTAATCCAATCGAAAGATTTCATCGGACAGTTAAAAGAGTCCTAAAGGTGTTGTGCTTGGAGTCTGGGAGTGATTGGGAGCAAGCTATATATCCAGCTCTGTTTGCCCTAAGAACTGTTACCCATGAAAGCACTGGATTTACTCCTGCTGAACTGGTGCATGGCAAGAATCTTCGAACACCTCTTACTCTGTTGTATGAAAAATGGTTGGACGTGGAAGAAACAGAAGGTGAGCCCGTAACTGAATATGTCTTCTCCTTGATTAACCGAATGAAGCGCTGTCAAGAACTAGCAATCTCAAAGATGGAAGAATGTCAGCAAAAGAATAAAACTTGGTACGACAAGAGAGCAGTAAAAAGAGAATTTCGAATAGGAGACCTAGTGCTGATTTTTGCTACATTTAAGAGCAACAAGTTAAGCCCACATTGGACAGGTCCTGGAACAATTCTAAGAAAACTCTCTGAAACCAATTACGTTGTGCAGTTGCCAGGTGAGAAAGCAACTTCAAAGGTGTACCATGTAAATATGCTGAAGCCATACTATAAACGACCAGAAGAAGTGAATTATTTGATAAGTGATCTTGATGGAGAAAATGACGAGGAACAAATGGAAATACCTTGTGTGGACTCTAACCCGAATATATTGGACCTTGAAGAGATGTTTCAAGATAACGGCGAAAGTTCAAATATGAATGAGGACCAAATCGCTCAAATGAAGAGCCTAGTTTGGAAATATATGAAGTGTTTTTCAAACATCCCAGGAAAAACCGAACTCGTCATGCACGACATTGAACTTAGCGAAGAACAGTCCATTCTTTCGAAGCCTTATCGAACATCGCCAAGACAAAATGCAATTCTGAAAACCGAAATACAGAAGATGCTGGATTTGAAAATCATAGAAATTGGTTTTTCAGATTGTACTTCGCCAATGATTCTGGTAGAAGCTCCTGGTAAGGATCCGAGACCTTGCATTGATTACAGGAACTTGAACAAGATCACTAAAACAAAGTTCTTTCCCCTTCCAAATATAGAAGAAAGAATTGAAATCGTGTCTTCTGCTCAGTACATAACAGTTCTGGATTTGTCTAAAGGCTATTGGCAAATTCCCCTTACTGAGCGAGCTCAAAGACTGGCAGCATTTGTGACTAACTTTGGCACTTATAAACCCTTAAGGATGCCATTTGGTCTAAAGAATGCTCCTTACGAATTTAGCAAGATGGTATATCAACTTCTAGAGGGATGTGAAGAGTACGCAGTTCCGTATCTCGATGACATAGCGATTTTTTCGAACAGTTTCGCTGAACATCTAAAACAAGTCGATATAGTTCTGAAAAGAATAGAAAAAGCTGGACTTACCATCAAGCCGTCAAAGTGTAAATTTGCGCAAGCGCGAGTGCAGTATCTTGGACATGTTGTTGGACAAGGTCTTAGGAAGCCAGCTGAACTAAAAATTGAGGCGATCAAGAACTTTAGCCCACCTAAAAGTAAAACTGAAGTTCGTGCCTTTTTAGGGTTAGCCGGTTACTACAGCCGATACATTCCAATGTTTTCATCAATTGCTGCCCCTTTAACTGATTCTTTGAAAGGGAAAGCTAGAAAAGGTTCCATTACATGGACTAAAGAATGTGAGGAAGCATTTGACAAGCTAAAGAACTGTCTTTGCAGCTATCCTGTGCTGTACTCACCAGACTATCAAAAGCCGTTCATAGTTGAAACTGATGCGTCAGATCGAGGAATGGGGGTAGTTTTGTCCCAGTTGGCAGACAATGAAACTGAAGAACATCCTATTATATACCTAAGCAAGAAGTTTACCAGTGTTGAAAAACGATATAGTGTTAGTGAGAAAGAGTGTGCCGCCATCATCTTTGCAGTTTCGAAACTTAAGTGTTATCTCGATGGAAATTTCTTTCAAATTGTGACTGATCATAATCCTTTGGTGTGGCTGAATTCTCATGCCAGTTCTAACGCACGTTTGATGCGATGGTCACTAATATTACAACCTTTTAATTTTAAAGTTATTCATCGAAAAGGAAAGCTGCATCAAAATGCAGATGGTTTGAGTCGGATTCACACTCACTAAAAAAAAAAAAAAATGTGTGTATGTGCCCAATTTATTTCTTTCTTTTCATACTTGCATTTATTTCTTTTCATATATTTATTTAAACATTTGGTTTCTCTCGACACTGGGAATTGATAATTTTTGCTTGGCACTTGCCTAAGTTCCTGGGACAGTTGTATAACTCTTGTATGAACACTAATCATAAACTTTCTCATTCTTCGAAAGTTTCCCCAGGGGAGGAGGAGCCTGTAGCGTCAACGTATTGGTCCTTGGCCCTCTACCGGCCAACTTGGAAGCAGTCCCGCAGCACGGAATAAGAAGAGTAGAAGAGAATTTTTTTAGACACTGAACGGAAAAGACATAATTTTAGAGGTGGTCCTAAATGGACGGGTGGTCGTCGGAAATGAACGAACTCTGATTAATTGATTAATAATTCTTAAGTGATTTTGTTAAATAAATAATATGTTAATAAAAGATTTTCGAATCATCTAAATAAAACTACCTTCGTTTTCGCTACTACGGGAGTAATTTTTTGTGTTCGAGTATTCTGGAGTCTTGTATGTTGTTACAGAAGCAGCCACATAGAACTTCATTGCATAGGAATCTGTCAAGCAGACAGATTTCTTTGCAATGAAGTTGTTTTGCTCCTGTACTCTTCATCTATAATAATAAAAGAAAGAGTCCGTCTGTCTGTGTGTATGTCCGTGGATCGCAAAAGACTTACTTAGACTGCTCTAAAAAAATTCGAAATTTTTAATATAGATTCCTTTTAATACCAACGTGTGCTCCTGAGGCTTAGTTTTTTCATATTTGAATGTGATTTTTAATTAATATAATTAGTTAAAAAAACGTTATCCACGTGGGATTGCGGGACCATAACAGGGCTTGAAAATACATGAACCGGGCCGAAAAGGGGGCTTGACGCCATCCTCTATTAGTTTGATTGATTGAGTTTGGTTGAGATATGCGCTCGCCCTAAGGCAGTTTCATCCTCTATTTATTAGTGATTGCTTTTTTAAGTGCGCACGCGCCAACACGAATTTAATTTTGTTCTGATTTTGAGTGTATTTCCACAAGTAAGCATGCCTCAAAAAGGAAGCAATGCGAAGTTAACGGGTTCCCAGTAAGCGGGACCATACTGCTAGTTTATAATAGAATCTTCATGCGTTGTTCTCCTATAGGGCATCATCTTCCACGTGGAGCAGCACCCGTTGCAGCCGAGCTTCGAGCAGTGCGTCAGCTCCAACTTCTTCTCGGCCGAGTCCCAGGAGGTTGCATACAACGCCTTCTGCATGGGGGCGATGTACGCAGCGCCACTAGCGGTCATCGTCTTCTGCCTCGCCAAGATCGTGTGGGAGACCAGGAAGCCGGCCAGTGACGGTGAGACACCTAGTTCCTCATTGCATGCCAAAGAGTTCTATAGTAGGGTAGAGACTGATTCTACCAACCACATCACGGACCAACACGGGCCCCAAATGCCCCTCTATATTGTCTCCGATGGCCGAGTGGTTTGGATGGCAGGCCATAACCCTATAGCAGTCAGCGCGCTGTAACGGGTAAGGGTTCGATTTTCGCATTTGCCATGGGTGTACTTCCTTTCTCAGTATCAAAATTATAAATTAACTAGCACTTATTTGGCTTAGCTGCTTCTCTATTTGGGCTCCGTAGTGAGCCATGGCTGCCAATGGCAGCTCAGTACGAGTCATTCCTCTACCCAACTATACAACTCTTTGTTGCATGCCTAAACCCTCTGAGGGATAAGAAAATTGTATGAAATGTAAACTTGTTTTCACTGCATGAGATTTAAATCAAAATTTAACTGAAAATTTCTGATTTTTTTTAAAAATTATATTTCTGCAGTGTATGGTTATGATTGACTCCCCCAAGCTTTACATTTTACTAAAATTCAAATAAAAATAATATTTAATGTAAAAAAACAAACAAAAAGGATTAAATTTATTATTAAAAAAATATGTGTGTTGCTGGAAAACCTGAAGTCAGGTAATGCGTTTATACGTCTGTATTCCTCAGAGGGCTAGTGCACATTTTAAAAAACTAAACTCCTCGGTGCAACAGCTCGTTAGAGAGCCAAGGTCTGTCGTGGTCAGTCTGATGGACCAGTTGTGCCGTAAAGTTAAACCGTACAGCTCAGTTACGAGGCCTTCTTGTTGACGATTCTAATTACAATTCAGTGAGATAATGTGCAATTAACTGACTGAACAACCAGACATGCTTTCGAAAAGTAATTATTGCTGTATAAATAACTGTATATCTAATTAATTGTAAGGCTACTTTTGGGCCACCCTGTATTAGAATCTTATAGTAGTAACATTCCATGAAATACAACACATATTTATTTAATCCCTACAATACATTGAAGTTGTTCTTTACAGCAGATCCTCAAGCTGGCACCTACAACAGAAGCAGGAACCTATACCGGCCTTACACCGTGAAGATGACATTCATAATTGCGTTTCTGTACTTTTTGTGCTGGACACCTTATGTTGTCTTCAACCTGTGGCATCTCTTCGACCCGGCTTCGGCCGAGGCACTCGACTCGAGGGTAAAGACGTTCTTCTTCATGCTCGCACTGTCAGGCTCGTGCGTCAACCCCCTAGTCTATGCCAGCTTCAGGTGGAACTTTTTGAAGTGTTTCCGGGAGATTCCTCGTCAAATCATCAGAAGGACCAGGCGTAGGGATCAGATCCGGATCCCTGGACCACCAGAGGAGGTACAGAGGACAAAAGAAGAGGTACAGAGGACACAAGAGGTGGTACAGAGGACATGTGGTTCAGAGGCGATTGAACTCGAACTGATGCCTTCGACTCCTGTTCGGCAACCCCTTCATCGCAGGGAGCACATGCTTGAGAATCCTCAAGAGTTTGATTTGGATGCATATCTAGCTATTTACGGTGGGATTGAAGATACGGTAATCAATGTGGAATTTGTTGAATAAGGTAGGGAGATTGATTTGTTTGGGGCCAAATGTTCCAAATGTAGTTTTTTTATCATCAGCTAGGAGGCATTTGTTAGATGTTCGAGAAGACAACAAGACATTTTTAAAACTCGAGAGTCTTGTGTACAGGGTGGTTATAAAATAACCATCGCTATTCGGAGTGGTCTGTAGCTAGAATGAATAATCCAAATGCATCAATAATTGAGACATTTACTAATCAAGAAGAGGGAAAAAGAATGGAATTATAAAAAATAATCATAAAAAAGAATAATAATAAAAAAATAATCATAAAAAAGAATAATCATAAAAAAGAATAACCATAAAAAAGAATAATCATAAAAAATAATAATCATAAAAAACAAACTCGTTTCTTTCGTCTCTTGACCAGTGTTCTTAATTACGAGGCGTAGGCAATTACGGCCAACACAGCTAATAACGCATCGTAATTTAGAATCCTGGTCAAGAGACGAGTTTCTTTTTTTCGAAAAAAAATGGAATCGTAAAAAAGAAACTCGTATCTTTACCAAGTTATAAATTACGAGGCAAAGCCAATTATGGCCAATTACGGCCAACACAGCCGATTAAACCTCGTAATTTAGAACCATGGTCAAGAGACGGGTTTGTTTTTTATGAAGCCCTTCTTTTCCCCCCTTCTTGATTAGTAAATGTCTCAATTTTTGATGCATTTGGATTATTCATTCTAGCTACAGACCACTCCGAATAGCGAGCGTTATTTTATAACCACCCTGTATTTTACTTGCATTGGCAGTCCGACCAAACTTTAGCTGGTTGGCTATTCACGTACCTGTATCAAATCGAGTTGGTGCACACAAATTTAGTAGTGTTCTGTTGACAGGTACTTCCACTTGTTGATTTTAAAGATGATTTGTAATCGTGCGTATGTTTTTAATTCCTGGTTGCATAAAAATAAGCTTAAGGAATGCTGAACCTCCAATACTACATCTCTTGTTAAAAATGCATCAAATATTGATTCCTTTAGGCCTAAACAGTCGTCGACAATCTATTTAACTCTCCCGCCAACTATTTTTTTTAATCTTCGACGCGGCAGATGTATAATAATAAACAAAAATACTAACACATAACGGACAAAAAAAAACCTCATAGGCCGATTTACAGCAAAGTGTACGAAATTAAAAAGCAATGGGAAAGATGACAACTTCCTTTTTTGTCAAACCCTTTAACGATGATTGGCAAGACAATTTACCACGCAAAAATGACTTTCTGCTTAGGTGCATCGAAATGAACAAAATACATGACCATTTGACTAAACGAAATATAAGAAAATTTAAGACCATAGTCATAAACAATTTATGTAATGCTATGTCCACACTGCGACAATAAAAACTGACAAGAAATGTGCGCGCATGGAAATGCATATACAATTTGTACAGGCATACGCGCGCACCTACATTGAATTGTACAAATTGTATATGCATTTCCATGCGCGCTCATTTCTTGTCAGTTTTTATTGTCGTAGTGTGGACATAGCCTAAGACAAGTTAAGTTACACGAAAAAAGAATATCAAAAAGAGATAGTATTCATTGGAAAATGAAGGTGTTAATGTTTTTCACAAAGTCGTATCAAACTATTGGTAACACTTTACTGTGGTGGAAAGACAATGAGTTGTTGTACCTCCTTGCAAACCCTATTATTTCCATCTGGCACCATTCCACAAGAAGTTGCTTGAACAATGAAAACGAATATATGTATATTTGTGTGGGTGATTGTGAGCGTTAAAATTAGGAAGTATCACCTTTACAATCAAAGAGATGCCAATAGTGTAGCAATTGTTAAGAAAAGCTAGCTTAAGATTTGAGCACTGTAATATAGCTGTCTCAATAGTTGAGATAAAAAACAAAATATTTTTCTGCACAAAATCCCACCTAAAAGGTGCTGATGAAAAAAGTAGTTGTAATGAAATTTTTTAGAATATTAAGGCCAGGTATCAATAATAGAAATAAAAATTCTAGTGAATTTACAAGATGTTTTAAAGCTTCTGATGGTTTAATTTCATACAAAGTAGTTAGCATAAACTTTAATGGTTAATATCTACGGACAAGTATTTATTTAAAAAAAAAACGTTGCTATAAGTGCACACTTGGTCATTTTTTTTATATTGCCGAGTTGGGTTTTTAATAATTCATATTAGGGTAACGTAATTTTTTTTAACAACGTTTAATTTTAACTAAGAAATAATTTGGAAAATTTGGTAATTGATATTTGTATCGTAATTTATTGTATTGTATGTATTAAAATTGCATATATTTTATTCTCAATTAATGTCGACAGTAAATACCAGCATGGATACGTCTGACCTCCTTGCTGACTCTGAAACGCATAATGTAAATATTGACAATATATCTGCTCGGTTGCTAAATTTTTGGTCGGAGGCGTCGGAGCTATATTTTGTAAGAATTGAGGCTGTAGTTTTAGTTTATCCGACCTTAAATAGGAAGATGTAAAATTCTTAACTTTGGCTTCCGCTTTTGAATAGCAAACCATACAGATGTTGACAATCTCTGATTAAATTCGTAAACCCCGAATCCTGGGAAGCCGTATATACAGTTAATAAAGAGCTTTTGATCAAAGAGTTTACCGTTTCGGTGATTTGAAACCTTCCACCGTATAGAGAAAATGCGTGAGCAAACGAGGTCTGGTTTTTCAGATACTGGATTAAAGTCAATAATTCTTTCATATATGCCCAGTGCAGTGCAACCATTTTTGAGCACAATCAACTGTGTTTTACCAGTTGCTGATAAAATATGCATGGCAAATTTTTATCAAAATAGTTTTTGCGATGTGGTTCAGCATACTAAACATGGCAAATTGCCTGTCTTTTTTTAGCTTTGCACTCACAAATTGAGGATTTAACCCTTTCACTTTTAAAACGGCCCACGCAGCCGTTCAACTAAGGATTCTAAAATGACATTCCTATCATATATTACGCGGCAACAAAAATCTTACGTTGCCAAAGTGTTTAATGGTAAAACAAAATCTTTACATTTCAAAGTTGATAAACTGTTATACCAGACAACCCTAGCACTGGCTCTCGAGATGCTCGTGGGTGCTCATTTTCTCGCAGGTCGGTGGAAGGTAACTCGCTCCGGAAATCTGAGCTTTGCTTGTACAGTCGAGTAAACAAAAAACGGCACAGACCTCAACGTTGAGGCACCGTTTGTAGGAGGCATAATTATGATGCCGTCATTTTATAGGAATAAAGTTCTTAGTTTATTGGTCAACACAAATATTTCCTAACGGTTCGTTTCCATATTTGAAATTAATGCAAACTTTTCACTGCCCGATTAATTATTTTTTCTTATAGTTTGGAATATATTTAACTAAACGTATTTGGCCAAAAAAAGGGGGACATCTCCAAATATACATGTATTATTTGGTGGGCTCAGAATACAAGTGAACCAAGTCCATAAAATGCTTCTTGTTGCTACAGATGTTTAAGTTGAAGCCACTAGTCTTGCCACTTTGTCTATCTCTCGCGCTATTTCTCCAGCTTTCTCATGTTCTCTCGCTCTCTCGCTTTTGCTCTTGCTTTCTCTCTAGCGCGCTCCTACTCGTGCTACCTTGCTGTCGCTATCTTGCTCTGTCACGCTCTCTCTCTCTCTCTGACAGTCTTGCTCTCGCTTTTATGCTCGCACTCTATCTCGCTTTCTTGCTCTCGCTCACGCCCGCTCTGGATCTCGCTCACTCTCGCTCTCTTTTTTCCAAATAAAAAAATGAAATCATGCTCTCACTTTCTCATTCGCCCTCTCGTGCTGTTGCTCTTGCGCTCTTGCTATCTCTCTAGCTTTCTCTTTTCTTGCTTTCCCTATCTTGCTCTCTCTCGTACGTGCTCCTTCTCTTCTTATTTCCCAATAAAGGTTTGTTACAATTATTAGATATTGCGTTATTTGAAAAGGCTTGACAACTGCAAAGGCTTGACCGCCAATATTGCCGCCCCATGAGAGGAAAAAATCGAGTCGTTAACATTATCTGCATTGTCTTCTATTTTAATTTCACGTTAAAATTAATTGAGAAAGTGTGCATGTAAACCCAGAAAAGGTAATAAATTGCGTAAATAATTGGACTTTTCTTAAAAAGTTTACCCTCTGAGCTTGATTCTAAAAAATCTATCATATCTAGCAAGAAATCGACCTCGCACTATTGCTGTCGCTCTCTTACTCTCGCTCTCTAGCGCTCTCTTTCGCTATTTTGATCTTGCTTTCTTGCTTTGCCTCTCTCTCTCATCTCTCTCGTGCTCTATCTGTCTCGCTATTGCTCTTGCTTTCTCATGTTCTTTCGCCCTCTGCCTTGACATCGCTATGTTGCTCTCTCGCTTGTGGTCTTGCTCCAGCGCTTTTGCTCTTGCTTTCTCTATCACGAGCGCTCTTGATCTCTCTCTCTCTCTCTTGTGCGCGCTCTTGCTCTCGCTCACTCTCTTTTTTCCGAATAAAAAAATGAACGAAAAAGGTGCGTTACAATTATTAGAAACTGTTTCATTTGATCAAAATTTATTTAACTAAAAAAGCCCTTTTGCATTGAATTTAAAGTACATGAAGTTTTTGGGAAAAAACAACTTTGCCCGATGTTGTTCAGTACTTGATTCTATTTTACTCAAGTCGTTAACATTATCTGTAATGTCTTCTAATTTAATTTCAAGTTAAAATTAATTGAGAAAGTGTGTTTGTAAAAACCAAAAAAGGTTATAAATTACGTAAATAATTGGACTTTTATCAAACGGTTTACACTCTGAACTTTGTTCTAAAAAAATTATCATATATAGCAAGAAATCGCCCTCGCTCTATTGCTGTCGCTCTCTTGCTCTCACTCTGTAGCGCTCTCTCTCGCTATTTTGCTCTTGCTTTATCTATCTCTCGCTCTATTGCTTTCGCTTTCTCATGTTCTCTCGCTCTTGCTCTTGCTTTCTACTTGCTCTCGCTCTTCCACTTGCTTTCGCTATCTGCTCTCCCTCGCTTTCTTGCTATCTTTTTCCGAATAAAAAATGAGATCTTACTCTCACTTAATGGCTCGCTCTTTCTCGCTGTTGCTCCCGCGTTCTTACTATCTCTTTCGCTATCTCTTCCTTGCCCTCGCTATCTTGCTCTCTCTCGCGCGTGCTCTTGCTCTCGCTTTCTTTTTACGCAATAAAAATGAACGAAAAAAGTTTGTTACAATTATTAGAAACTGCTTTATTTGAAAAGGCTTGACCGCCAATATTGCTGCCCCATCGAAGAAAAAAAACGAGTCGTTAACATTATCTGTGTTGTCTTCTAATTTAATTTTAATTTAAAATTAAATGAGAAAGTGAAACCAAATGTGTTTTTTTTTCGAGCCAGAAGTGTTTTTTTTTCTTGGTCACTTGGTAGATTCGTTTGGTCGTAAAACGCTTATGATGAAATTCAGGTAATTGTAAATCTAAACCTTGTACTATTGTAATCTAAACCTTGAACTATTAATGATTTACAACTTTTTCTTTGGTTGTGAAAATTTGTATAAACACTTTAACCATCAAGCGGCTATTATTTACATGCACGACTTAACGATCTACTTCGTGGCCGTAAGAAAAATGAAAATAATTTAATAAAATGGACGCCTAGTCTTGATGAATGTTTTAAAAAATTTAAACTAGCAATTGTGGATGTAACTCAATGTTAACTCATACAGAGCCTGATTGTAAACTTGCTTTATTCACTGACGCCAGCAATTTTGCTCTGGCAGGAGCTTTGCATAAAGCAATACCTGAAGGTTATGTTCCTTAATCATTTTTTTTTAAAGAAGCTAAATGATACTCAATGTAAATAAAATATGTTTTCGACAAAGATCTCTTGTTTATTTCTTTGTCAATTATTCATTTTAGTTAAATGATGAAACTCATGATTTTTATGTTGTCACGGACCACATGCCGTTGACTTTTGCTCTTGCGCAAGGTTCTGAGAAGTGTTCCCCGAGACTTTTGCGTTATCTCGAGTTTATATCTCAATTTACCAACGAGTTCTATAGTAGGGTAGAGGAACGACTCGTACTGCATCGGCAGCTATCGCTCACTACCGAACCCGAATAGAGTGACAAAAGTGCTAGTTAATTTACCGTCACCTGACTGTGGTTCTAAAATACGACGCCCGTCGCCAATAGCCCTCGTGTAGCTCTAGTGCGACGATAATTCAAACCAAATCAAATCAAATCAAGCTAGTTAATTTATAATTTTGATACTGAGAAAGGAAGTTAAAGGCGGAAATCGAACCCGCCCCTGTTACAGCGAGCGGACAGCTACTAACAGCGATCCAAACCACTCGGCCATCGGGCAATACATGCCACCCTATATTGTCTCCTTGTTGGCCCATGGTGCTGTTGGTAGTTTCAGTCTCTTATCTATTATAGAACTCGTTGCAATTTACTGACATTCGTTACGGAAAACGCTTAGGTTGACGGGTTAACTTTTCAGCTTTTTCAATAAATTTCTCAACCAGAATTTACCAAACCATTACAAAAAGCTTTTGGTGATGTTCGCTTTGTACCCTCCAAATGGCGCAGTTCCCGGGAAGTATACATCCCCAAGCACCTTGATACTTGTTCCTATGTTTTCCCCATATAGGCGCAGTTCGTAGGAGCCTCCAGCGCCGCCGTATCACAGACCCTTTCGTGTCGTTCGTCGACATTCGAAAGTCTACCTGGTGGAGCGTCAGGGAACGAAGAAGTGGATATCTTTAGACCGGTTCAAGCCAATACCACCTAGATTAGAAGGCCGGCGAACTAAATGCTTGACGTCATATTAGTGGACCGATTCTGTGGTTCTGACCAATGATCATTCGTGACTAGATCTTGTATTTGAATAAATTTTTAAGATAAAATGAATCAAGATGCGACGTCATCTTAAGATACGACGTTATTGGTCAACAAATCGAAATTGGTCTACCAGTGTGACGTTGTGTTGCTTACTTCTTCGGCCCTCTACTCTAGGTGGTATTGTTCAAGCCTGCATTTCTCTCGATGGACAGTAAATGTCAGCAGGACGCCCCAGAGTCCATCTCTGTGCCATCTTCAAATGTCCCAGCGCCGCCTCTCAACATAACAAGGAGGAGAACACTCCTAAAACAAACGAGTGAAGTTCACTCAGTCTGAGTTAATTTTCACCCTTTTTCAGTGTCGAAAATTATCTTATTGGAGCAGTTATCTTATTGGAGTGGATTTCACTCTTTTGTTTAGTTAAAACTCCGACAGGATCACTCCAAACGAGTGATTTTAACTCAGTCTGAGTTAATTTTCACGCCTTTCCATTGTCGAAAATGCACTTCTCCTATATGAGTGGATTTCACTCTTTTGTTTTAAGAGTGAAGGACTGTCTATTTTTATCCGTGACCTCAAAACTCCGGAAGGGAGTGATGTGGTGGCCATGCCGTTCATTTGGCGGCTTCCGACAAAGGGTTGCAACCCTAAACCCTATATCATTGTCTAAAACAATATTGCAGTTGTTGTGCTTTAATTAAGTTATTTGCATTTCGATAAGTCTGCATGACCCTTTATTTCTGTTCGCAGTTAACACTACCTTAATTAACACCACTCAAAGTTACGCCGGTGAGTCAATTAGCAAATAATTGAACCAATTGATAAGCATCAAGATTTGGAAAATTACAGTGACTAATAACTTGTATGCTAAAGACAGCGTTATGGTAACTAAGCAATAAAAACGAAGAAAGTTCATCATTTCGATTTAATTTAATTTTTTTATAGTTAGAATATAAATTAATAAACAAGCTGGAATAACGTTGTCTTTTGCTTACAACATTTTCACATCCCAATACACATATAGTTAATTTTTTTTTTTTTTTTTGCTTAACGTCCGTTGTCGTCCGAAGATGATCGTAGTGGCACTGGATGCATAGGACAAAGTCTGAGCTTCACAGGTACGTTTAAATCGTCTGACAACACTTTCATTAAGCAGCAAGTGTTTGGCAGCATTGCTTATAACTTTTAACAATATTTTCTAAAACTTACGTAAAAATCATCTTTTAGAAGATGATCTAAAAGCATACACTAAAAGTACATGGAATTGTTATGTTTTAGGTCTTTTTTTATATATGAAAAAAAAAACGTGTATGAAACTTTAAACGTTTTGTTTAAAGGGAATCGTCAGTCTCATGCGTTTGTATTAAAACTGTTTAATTAGAAACGATGGGGGGGGGGGGGGGGGGGGGGGGGGGGGGGGGGGTTAAAAAATATCGTCTTTCGTTAGTTTCAGTTTTTATGTCACACCTTTTGTCATATTCACTGCCATCTATCGGATTGAATTGAAAATAAACTCTTTACAAGAATTTCCTAATTGAAACGTCGATTCCTAGTGATTTTCCTATTTAGCAGCGATCCAAAAATCTATATACATAAATGGCGACTTCTGTTTGTCTGTTTGTATAGGACGCAAAAACTTAAGAACCACGCAACAGATCGTCACGAAACTTGGCACAAAAATTCATCTAATCTCCAGAACAAACATAACCTAAGAATTTTTAGAATCGGACCATTCCTTCTATCGTTTTCGAACGTTTTAAGGGGGAAAATACACCACTTTCGCTCAAATCCGATCTTTTTTTCTCTTTCGTGATGCCATCAGGCAGAAAATTTTAAATAAAACTTTTTGGAAAACAATTGAAATTGAAAATGTTTAATTTATTTAATATTTGTTCATTGCCTTCAGAAACTTAATTAATAATTTGAAAAAATAAGCTACATGGTTCAAGTTATGTAATCCTACCAGTCTCCATTCTATTATTTTATTGTGTCTATATGATTTTAATTATGAATTTTTTAAAAACATAGTTAAGCTTTTACTGAACTATGTTGTCTTTTGAATTCCGTCGCACTACAGATGCATATTAGAGTTTTATGTCTTCCTTTTTTTCGCCAAATACTTCGCCAAACTCGCCAAGCTATTACAAAAAAAGCTCAAAAGAGCATTTTTTTTTAATATCTGGCTGGTTGTACAATGGTCTTTGCGCCAGAGCTGAATGGGTGTAACGGTAGCTATATATTTTCCTCGCCAAATTTTTCAAACACGCCAAATGAGCTAAAATGTTTTCATTCGGGAAATTACTATGACATTATCTGTTAATTTTATAGCATTTTTTAAATTTTGAGTTTTTAAGGTAATATAAGTAAATCGATTCTGTACTTTATAACAAACGGTAACAGCAACATAAGCTTATTATTCTTTAACGGATTGAATGATGGATGAATTGAACTGACCTACATAAAAATGCAAATCGTTTGTTGTTTGCTGGAGCAGCTTATTTTTAATTATTACTGATTATTTTTTTACTTAAATATGTATTCTTTTTAATTTGAGCTTCTTATAAAAGGTATTATTTTGAAATTAATATTAATCATTACTATATCCAGGATGGGTATTTAAAGGGAAAATTACTATGTAATCTTCATATCTTATGTAACTCAAATGAAAGAAAAAAATGGTTAAATTGACTATTAGATTATTTTTTCACATCTACCCGTGCAACGTCGGGTATAACAGCTAGTTACCTATGTCCTGCCAGAAGTCCAGATCAAAGGACTCTGATAGCTATACATAATCGTATCTAAAACCTACGTTCGAACAGTTAAATTTGACGAAACTGCGTAACTCATTAAGAATAAAACTGTATCTGGAAAATAAACAAAGACTTATACTAATATTTTCAAAATATGTTTCTAGATCAGCAAAAAAAGGACCCTACTGTGTGACTTTCATTGAGTCATTTTTTTTTAAATTTGAAAATTTTGATTCAGTAGAACTCCAACTAACCTAATTCCAATTATCCGAAACGTTGCTGATTATCCGAATGTACGAAAGAAAGTTCCACCCGTTTACTTGTTAGTACACGTCTTTGTTAGAAACCGTGCCTGCCTATACCTCTCCCGAAATTAAGTTTGTACTCTTGTAGTATGCAAATTTTCTACGAGAAAGAGGGTAAATAGTTCTCATTTTTGAGGGCGAGAATCGAATACAAAAAGGTATTTAACATTCAATAAACAAATTTATTTGTTATTTCAAGACATAAATTTATTATTTTTAATAGTTTAGCTTCAGTTAGAGTGTTATTTTAGTTATTTTTTCCATCGATTTTGACGTAACAGGGCGCACGAATATCAGGGTCAAATTATCAACCAATCGGAGCAGGCGAAGCGCCAGCCTCGTTGTTTACGCAAATTCCTCCGCGTTACGCGTAGTACATTTCTCTGCTGCAAACTTAAGGTCGGTTTGGGTATAGTAACACATTTGGACCACTTAAACATAAATTACGTGGCAATACATGCAAAAAAGAAGAAAAAGAAACTATTAGGCCGGATATGAAAGTTAATGTGTAGCATATGAATTTTTGTACTAACTGCAAGTGCTTTGATTTAATGCACTCATTTGCTATTTATGCAAATTATCTTTTTAATATATAGTGCAGCAAACTTTAAATGTATATCATTCATCCCAGCTTTTAAATAAAACCAAATTCCTGCATACTAAGTTTAATAATAATTAAAAAAAAATGCTGTAACTCAAAAGGCACCACAAACACACTCGGTCGAATAAGTTGAATAGTGGCGCCATCTGACACTATTTTTGTTAACGAGAAAGGAACCCGAAAAAATTTAACCCTGTAATGCTTGCTTTTTTTTCATCCTCCCAAAAATATATTTGTATCTTTATTACTCATACCTTGTGGGAAATTTTTTATTATTTCAGCAAAAAAAACCCACATTACTTTATTATCATGGTTACTTTGCGGGAAACTATTATTTCTCCTATTTAAACAATTTATAACTAGTAATTCTTTATACTTTTATTTTCTATAAAAATTAGGAAAGATGAGTTGAAGGGGGGAGGGCATTTTAGATTAAAAATTATCCTCCTTTAAAAATTCGTTTAATTAATGATATTTTTGTTTTTACTTTCAGTAATCCAATTAAAAATGGAAAGTGTTATCATTAAGAACTAAATACGAAAATAGCATTTTTTCGTTTAATTCATTTAGGTACACTGGCATACAGAAAAAAAAACCAATTTACATGACAGGAACGTACACATAATACAATAAAAAAACGATAAAAGACAATTAAAACACATGAAATGCTGCATCTGCAGTTTTATAACCTATTATTTCAAGTCAAACAACTTTCTTCGCAAGAGCGTACAAGTACACTCTTAAAACGAACGAGCGATTTTAACTCAGTCTGATTGATTTTCACTCCTCCAGTCTGGAAAATGCACCTCTCCTTTTGGAGTGGATCCTTTGTGTGTTAAACCTCCGACAGGATCACTCCAAACGAGTGATTTTAACTCGGTCTGAGATAATATTCACTTCTTTCCAGTGTCGAAAATGCACTTCTCCAACTGGAGTGGAATTCACTTTTTTTGTTTTAAGAGTGTAATTGAACGCATCGTTTACATTGCGGAAAAGGTGCTTCAACCGAATCAAATAACCTATCAGTATTTCGATTACTGACGTAAATGGCAATTTTACGGACAAACGTCGTCTTGTCAAACAAAAGAAGTCTTGTTTCACGACACTTTCAGAGATATCTCACACAAAGATGCAAGTCGCATACGCAGTCTTTATTTTTGGAGTCTTTATCCTTGTTCAAGGTGACAATACAAGTTCGGTTTAATACAAGTTCGTTGTTGCTAATTTAAATCCATTTCCAAAAAATCGAAAACATACACAGAGATAGATGAACTCTTGGCTGCGTAACTTTTGCAAATGACACTCTATGACGCTAAGATTTGGAAGGAATATCAACAACAGATGTACCAACTTAACAGAACAAAAAAAAAAACTCAAATCAAAATGATAGGAGCGTTTCACGGTGGTTATTCCGGGAACTTTTTGATCAAGGTAGTATCTAAAAACTGGTTCACCTGAAATGCTTGTTTTTCCGACGTTGCTAGCTCTCGTACTATGTGGAAATATTCCACAGAGCTCCAAGTGCATGTATATTGCAGAGAGTTTTCTACCCGAATAATTTTATAATGGCAAATGCTCTTGAAATTCCTCAGTTACTACAATTTTAAATAATATAACGAATTATTATACTGAGACATGTAATACTAAGCAACTTATGAGTTCTTTTTTTTAAAATTTCGAAATAAAAATGTTTACTGCCCAATTACAGAAATATAGACAAGTTCCTACGCAATAGCGTTCAACTTATTGAGCGCTTCGCCCACGTTGTAGAAAAGGTGCTTCAACATTATATAATAATCGATAAATTTCTGGCACAAATGACTTCTTTTTTTATGGTCGTTTTATTGCTTACAAGCGCGAAGTTAATATTTCGAGGTCCTATTGCCCTGAACTTCACAGGAAAGACACTTCACACGAAGATGCAAGTCGCACTCTTAGTCCTTCTTTTTGTAGCGATCCTCGGCCAAGGCGACGCTGACGCCAGCGTCACCTGCAAGCTTCCGACGCCGGTGCAGAAGTTCGTCGCGTCCTACTCCACGGCGTTGACCGTCGGCAACGACCCGGACATCGTGGACACACTGACGGTGGGCGGGCACGAGGCAGCCGTGCTCGTCTATCGCGTCGTCCAGGAAGCCCTCGACGCCTTCAACTACAGAAGGTGCGACGCAGAGGAAATCGGCTTCATCGCCAGTCTCTCCCTCGTACACATCGCCAAGTAGGAATTTTTTCAATTACTGGTTATTCAGGTGTTGGCTCGTCATCTGACTGTGGTTCTAAAATACGACGCCCGTCGCCAATAGCCTTCATGTAGCTCTAGTGCGACGATAACTAAAGAAAACCCAAACCAATTACTGGTTAGGTTAGGTTAGCCGACCTGGCAGCACAAACGGTTAGGGAGCTAGCCTTTGGAGCTTCTGGGTTTGGGTTCGAATCCTGGTAAGGCATGGATGTTTGTTTTTTGTCAATAAATGTTGTTATTTGTCTATGTGTTTGTGTTGTATTTCTATTTTGTCTCTTCTGTCACTTCTGGCAAATGACGTAACGGGCTATCAAGCATATGCTCCTCCCTCCGAGAGGGCGCATTCCAAGCCAAGTGAAGTCAACGTAAATGTAGTCGTTTCAAATAATTTTCGGTTTGGCAACCTGTGTTCATTGAAATCCTTCTGTCCATCAAAATCTTTCTTATGGCCTTTGTTGGGACCGACAGCCCATTAGTTTTTATTTCCTCTGCACAGCGCACAGCCAAAAAATTGCATCATTAATTTTCGAAATTAAAAAAAAAATGTAGCAAATGATAAAGACTATAAATTGAATCTGCAAAAGATTATTAATAAAAATAGTTAATCATGGCGTTTAAAAGTAAGAGCTATAGAAAAAAAGGCTGCTTTTGGCGAATTTCTTTCTAGGGTGTATAAATAGTGTGCTTCCTGTTTAGCAGAAATTTGCCGTATGCAGGTAAACTGGAGTTTCTAGACTAATGACTTGAACCACTAATGCAAGCACTCACTTAATGACATAACAGTGATTGCGCCCTCTAGAAGGGAGAGTGTAGGCTTTATAGTCCATTGCTCAGCTCGCCAGAAGAGACAGTCACAAGAGACACACAAAAGAAGGACGACACATACACATATGACAAATAACAACATTTATTGACAAGCACAAACATCCATGCCTTGACCGGGATTTGAACCCGAGCCCATCAGCTCCAAAGGCTAGTACACTAACCATTGTGCCAGTGGGCCGGCGCAAGCACTCACTTACTCTAACCTACAAAAAAGTATACAGAAAGATTGATGATTTCGAAGCTAAAATGGTCAAATCCATTGTTGTGGATACTGCAGTTTACCTGCCAGTAGAAATGTTATGTGGAGGCGGTTAAGTTTCAGATTATGTTACAAACCTCCTTGCTTACATTATAAACGTAGTATGGGAAGCTAACACCAACCTTTTCTGTAAATTGCATAAGTGTAACTAATAGCGAATAAGTGAGTGCTTATAAGTGATATAAGTAAATGCTAAATATAGCATTTACTACTCTTCGTATTAAGAATTTTTGTTAAATGATGCTCTATACCAAATTATACAAGTTGCAGTTTAACGCAATTGATTACTAATCGGCATATTTGAATTCTGCTCACAAAGTGATTACTGCTTACAAAGTGATTGACTTACGCCTAAGTAGTAAAATTTTGAAAATTATATCAGAACTTTATTTCTGTGTAGTATATATAATTTCTTTACATAATAATGCATTAATTAATATTATTAGGTTAAATTTTGTTTTACAATTTCAGCCTGACCCTGCCCAACTACTTTAAACTGGAAGCTCGAACCGTGGGCAGCATCCTGTACAAATACGGTGTGCTGGACTGCAATAACGCTGTACCGCTGTCCCTGGAATACCTCAAGTACAGCAGAGATGACGCCAAGAAATACAATTTGGACCCTCACAAGTTCGACACGTACATGCACGAAATAATTTTGGGAGGAATCAGGTTGTATTTGGCTCATGGGTTGAAATTGGAGACTGTCTTGGTGCCAACGGCAGACGCGTTTCGACAATTTTTCACAGAAGATACGAAAGCAAACCAACATTGTGTTGCATAAATCTACGGACAATGGACAGTATCAAGGGAATTGTTACTCTTTTATTTGATATGCAAACAAAAATGAAACAGTTAATAATATTGTGCACGCCTTTAAAAGAAAAATTCCAAACCTTAATTTTTTAAAATCTTGTTTGATGTAATTAAAAAAAAAATAATTTCGAAAAAATTGTTTTAGATTGTTATTTTGGCCTATCTCTATGGTTATAATATACAACAATGAATATCTTCATTTTAATAAATAAACTTTTGATATTTTGCTATAAATTGATTTACTATATATAATTTAAATAAAAGGAATATAGTTCTCACAACTTGGGAAAAAGAAGTTATCTTTGAAGGATAAAAAAAAATTGAAAAAAGTATTTATTGAGATCTTTTTAAATTGAGCTGCCTATCTTCAAAAAATACACATACACATTTTCCCGAGTTACGGATCTTATATCTTTGATATTTCAGAAAAAATCATCTGAATTGAAGTCAGTCTGGGAACATTCTACAAAGCTCCAAAATTTTATGACTTTCTGCAGCTGCAACAATTTCAAATAATAATAAAACGCGTTATTGACACATAATACTGACCAAATCATAGGTGTTTTTTTATTATTTATAAATAATTTTTTTTACTGCCCTTTTAATTTAAGATAGACATGTTTCCCCGTAAAATCGTTCAAATTTATTGAACACATTTATAATATTCTTTAGAAAAGGTGCTTCAACAAAATAAAATGACGTATAAGTATTTCAATTACTGACGCAATAAAGGACTTTTTTACAACCCTTTTATTACTTACAAACAAAACTGACATTTCGAAGTCAATTTATCTCTTTTCTCAAAACGTGGAGGCATCTCACACGAAAATGCACGTCCTACTCTTAGTCCTTCTTTCAGTAGCGATCCTCGGACAAGGTGACGCTGACGCCGGCGTCAACTGCAAGCTGCCGACGCCGGTGGAGAAGTTCGCGCCACGTCCTTGTACACGGCGATGATCGTCGGCCACGACCCGGACATCGTGGACACGCTGTCGGTGTCCGGGGACGAGGCGGCCGTGCTCCTCTACCGCGTCGTGAAGAAGGCCCTCGACGTTTTCAAGTACGGAAGGTGCGACAGAGAGGAAATCGGCTTCATCGCCAGTCGCTCCGTGTCAAATATAGCCAAGTAGGATATTTTCGAATATTGTATAACTAAAGCCTTTAATACATGGGGCGCAACTAAAAGGGACCTGGCCATGGAGGTAGAAATAAGAAAGAAATACGGCCAAGTCAGAAACTAATTCAAAAACCGGTTTTCTCAGTGAAGCTATTGATCGCTTCAATATTAAACCTAAACAAACGCTTTGCAAATTATTTGACTGTAGCTATTATGCCCCCTGTGTAACTGTGTTGATCATTTCAGTGCAAGGTGAATGCAATATTCACCTTGCACTGAAATGATTAACACAGTTACACAGGGGGCATAATTGGCTGTATAATTGGTCTTAGTTCGCACAATGTTGTAATAACTGAGCATTATCTGATGATCAACTATTGGAAACAATTTGCAAAATTTCTATTTAAATTGGTTTTTTATTTTTTCAAAATGCTGAATATAAGGGACGGGTTTTTTGAGAAAGTGCAGTTTTTGCTCATTGTCGCTCACACACAGTGACTTGACAATTACTAGGAGGCATTTTTTTTTCACTGGGCGACACAAATCTCGGACAGAAACTACGTTAAAAAATACTCTGGTACTGGGAACACTTGTACTGAATTTGACGGCTGCATTTCGTTCCGTTTTCAGCAATACCTTTAAAACCCAAAAAGTGATACAGCGGCCACCATTCGCAATTTTTTTCGAAAACCTTATTATGACGAATAACAGGTACTGGACATCTAACATCAGTTAGATTGTTGTGTTTACATTTTACACGTAAAAGTTACTTTTTAATAATAAAATTCATAAAAAAATATCATTAAATGTTTAATTAATGTTAATAATTATAATGCTAATAGTTTTTTTTTATAATAACTAAGGAAAACTTATTTTTGCTATTAAAATATGAAAAGAATAAATTAGAGTTATTTTGAAAGAAATATTAGTTAATATAGACTAGATTAGAGCCCTTAGACTAGATAGCAGTTAAATGCAAGTTTTATTTTTAGATTAACTAATAAATGAGTTTTTATCATAAGATTCGTAAGAATAAAAAATCAAAAAAGATGTTAAAGTTTTACATAAAACTCACATAAAAGTCATCTGAAATAGTAAAATTAAATTTATTCAATTCGGAAAACCGAATTACTAATTAAAGTGATGCACAACATTGTAATCTGAATTCTTGCTATTTTAGTTAAAAATAAAGGCAAATTAAAATATTATTCGCCCTGAAGGAATTGAGAATGAACAATTCCTTTTATACATTAAAATTGCTTCAGAATCTTTCTTAAAATATTTAATTAAAAAGTTATTATATAGACACATAATCTTATTCGACTACGCTCTCTCACCGGTTTTTTGGCCATCACAAGATGGCGTCGCGGTTGCAGTAACGGCTTGACCGATGTCGACTCCCCTGACTCCCCTTTACCCAATCCTCCATGCGTTTATTAAGGTCATTATTCTGATCGCCTTGCATGGCGGATTGCCATTGGTAAATGGACTCCCTTGGCTCGAACAATCCAAGATGGTCATGCCTTAAGGTCATTATTCTGATCGCCTTGCATGGCGGTAATTGGTCATTGGGCCAAATGTTTGGCACTGCAGAAAAAGAGGTATTCTAAAAGGTATTCGCCAAAACACCACAATTTAAGATGCAGTAAGTATCATATCTACGGGAAAAAGGTAAAAAGTTCTAATTTCCGAGAGCGAGAATCGAATACAAAAAGGTTTTTCACATTCAATAAATCACTTTATTCGTTATTTCAAGACATATTTTTTTATTATTTTTAATTGCTTTTGTTCCAGTTAGAGTGTAATATTAATTATTTTTTCCTTTGATTTGGACGTATCAGGCGTATCGCGGCGACCAGGAGAGGCTAAATTCCGTTTGTTTACGCGCGTTTCCTCCGCGTAGAACATTTTAATGCTGCAAACTTAAGGTGTGTTTTGGTATAGTTGTTGTGTCTGTCTATACATATTAGTGCAAGGAATGAACCAAAATACGTATTGAGTTGCTCTAAGTAAGGAGAATTTTGCTTTTTAACTTAGTTTTACAATTTCAGCCTGACGGTGCCCCGCTACTTTGAAATGGAGTCTCGAACCGTGGGCAGCATCTTGTATAAATTCGGTGTTCTGGACTGTAGTAACGCTGTACCTCTTGCCCTCGAATTCCTCACGTACAGCAGAGAGGATGCCAAGAAATATAATTTGGACCCTTACAAGTTCGACACGTACATGCACGAAATAATTTTCGGAGGTCTCAGGTTGTATAAGACGCAAGGGTTGAACTTGAACACAGTCTCTATGCCGGCGGTTGACACGTTTCACCAATTTTCTACAGGAGATATGAAAGCCAACCAAAATTGTGTTAGATAATTCTACAAACAGTTGGACAGTTTTATTCAAGTGAAGTCTTACTCCTTTATTTGTTCTACATAAAATCATACCATATTTGCAGTGCAATTTTTATGCGCTTCCTTAAATAAAAATTTTCAATCTTTGATTTTTTTAAAAAAAATCTTGTTTCATGTGAAAAAATGTATAGTTGCTCAATATATACTTAGAGTTGCAATTAATTTATATTTAGCTATTGTAATCTTGCATTTTTTAAAAATGTACAAGAAGGAATGTCTTCTTGTTAATAAATACATTTTTGATTTTTTTAAATAATAAATTGATTTACTGTGAATATTCAAATAAAACAAATATTTGTTACAATTTGGGACAAAGAAGTTAAATTATAGTTTTTGTAATTGTGTATGCTGAACTCAGTTGTATCAAACGATTAAGGTAATTGTGTTTGCAGTAAATGTGATTACTCATTAAATATTATGTCATTCATTTTTTGAAAATATTTTCATCAGTTTTAGAGTTATTAAAAAAAATCGTTAAAAAAACATCGAAAAATTACAAGACGGTATTTTCTAGAAATTTCTAAAACTTATATTGTGATCTTAATATTTTTAGAAGTAGATTCTGTAAGTGAAATGTATCAGCAATGGGCAAATAGGCTTCAGTAACCTAATAAATCGCAACCATAAAATTAATAGTATTTAAATTATAGCATCTCCCAACTAAGGATCTTTTAGAAACCTTTGATATTTAAAAAAATAAAAATAGTGTTTTATTTTATTGTCAAGTTATTAGTAATTATCTGTTCTTAATTGTAAAGTTCCCACCATATATAGTTGTAAGCATAAAAAACTGTGCTTTTCAAATTCACGAAATAATTGTTTATAGCTACATAAATATTTTGAAGAATTTTTTTTTTTTATTATTACAAACCAAGCCGTTACACCCAACACACGTTTCTCAGGTATCCAAGATCAAGAAGTTAGCTGTAGTTGTTTTCCCCTCCGGTAAACCTAATAAAAATACAAAAATTGTTGACCAACAACTGGCCAGAGGCCTAGCAAGGTTGGTCCAAAATAAATATAATAATTTACCAGTTTCCAATAACCATCCATCAAGATTCTTTTTTAAATTTTCTACTCTTTTCGAATGCACAACATAATCTGGTAAAGCATTGCACTCATTGACAACTATACTGTAAAAATAATTTGTTAGTAATCAGTTATCATAATCAATACCAGTTAGACCTTAATCACACAATAACATTATATTAAAAATAAACGCATATTAAATGTAAATTATGCGAATTTGTTCGGGATACACTTCGGATCGTCATCGGAAGTTCATAGCGAGATCATCTGTGGGACTTCTTTCAACTAACCAAACCAAAACCTACATCAAAACTTGGTGTGCTTCTCGAGTTTCTGACACCTAGTGGCGAAAGCAACTACTTTAGACTTCCTTCGATCTCTAAGCTTCAACAGTGTTATTATTTGCTACTCCTCAATGAATGAAATAATCTGTTTTAGTCAGATCTTCTGTTGCGGTGAGATTCGTTTTGAATATTTACATTTCTGAGAGTGGGAAAACACGTGTATATTTTGTTTTTAAACCGTGTTTCTATTGCTGTATTGTCGAAAGCAGCGATAAGATATTTGATAAGTAAACTCCGAGACATGTAACGGCTGAAATATATTCGCGTTTTGAAGTAAAAAAAATCCCCAGATGACTCATCGGTGACTTGACGTCTTGTGTGGACATTTGACAGGTGCATACGGTAACACCTTTCATAAACATTTGACCCGAGATGGCCAAAATTTTGAAGAATTTAGTTTTTGGACAGAAAAAGAATCCACCTGCTCCTCCTCAACCGGACTATCAAGGAGAAGGTAAATGAGTATTTAATTTCAATTAAACACTTCAAATAAATAATTTTTTATTTACTATACTATATTGTTTTCAGAAAAATTTTCTTATCAATGCTTCTGCTAGTAACTACCGCTATAATGATACAAATGTGTTCCACCATTTCTTCTTGTCCCTTTAAAGTGTTTGCCATTTTATGGTTTTTAATGTACGAGAAAAAAAACCTCAACTAATTAAACTTTTATTCATTACTCTATGTTACAGTTAATTTTCCATGTTGCAGTCGTGATTTTTACTTTATATGTATATTTGTAAGTATAAAATCAGCTAATAAATTGCGTTTATTTGCTGAGGTTTCACAAATAACTTCAGTGGTTTAAATTTGAAAAGGGCATGCAACTTGAATTCAAATACAAAAATTGTCAACCAACAACAGGCCAGAGGCCAGCAAGGTCGGTCCAAAATATGATTCCTTCCCAGTTTCTAATAACTATCAATATCTTCTTAAAATCTTCCACTCTTTTCGAATACTCAACATCAGAATCTCATACAGCATTCCACTCATTGACAACTCTATTGTAAAAATAATGTTTTCTCGCCTTCCTTCTAAAGCATGATTTATTCAATTCCTGGTCAGGGGCTGTTTAGCCCAGTCGGTTAGGCACTTGCCTAGCATGCGAAAGGTCCCAGGTTCGGGTCCGGGCATCGCCAAAATATCTGCTGACCTAAAAATGACCCGTGCAACCAAAAATGTCGGACGAATAACACCATGTGTAAGGGAGTGCATGTAAATATCCTTCAAAGTCCTAGCGCTGCAAACGATGTGGCCCTTAACGGTTGCATTGGGTGCCTATTCAGGTGTCGGCTCATCACTTGAATGTGGTTCTAAAATACGACGCCTGTCGTCAATAGCCCTCGCGTAGCTCTAGTGCGACGATAATTCAAAACCTAACCTAACCAATTGCTGATCATATCCTCTTATCCGGCTACTTAAAGTAAAACCTAAGCCCTCCACATCTCCCAAGCTCTTAAGCTGCCAAATAAAAGAAAACAAGAAACCATCAACTAAAAAACCAGAATCATTATATTTTAATAAAAATTTTACTATGAGAACCTTGTTTCATTTCTAAGAAGATCTTGCTCGAAGAAAGTAAAAAAAAAGAAGTTGGATCGACTCAAGGCTAATATTCTTGTCTTTTTTTAATTATTTAAATAGCTAAGCCAAAACTATTGTAGTCAGCCACAACTTTATAAGTTACTTTTGACATGATCTACTTTTACTGATAAAAAAGATTTAATCAATTGAATTTCTTACGGAACAAATTTGGTACGACTATGATATAATGGCCTGGATAGTGCATTGGCTACTTTCGGCGAGTTAGAAAATGTAACTTAGATGGCTGTACTTATATCAAGTTATATGAAGCATAAAGTCCGGGATGTTTACCACATTTTCGTGGCTTGGCAATGCAATGCAAGTAGCCAAATCAAGACGGGCCATTAATATCAATGCTGTTGCAAATTCTCTTACAATATCAATATTAATTGATTCCACGGATTCAACCCAATTTGTCAAAAGCTTTTGATCTATAAGCATTATATGACTGGTGAAAATTAAAATGCCCAGAAATGACATACAACATTAGTAAAAAAAAAATCTGATAAAGCTGTTTATTTTTCTTAAATTTGTAGTGCACATTAGTCTTAGTGACAACCAAAATTTACATATAGGATTTAGTTCAGGTTATTTTCTATTTAGTTGTGTTTCATAAAGTATATCGAAACACTCTAAACTTGTTCATTTAACAAAGACTTTTCTGGCTCAGGTGGTTTTTTGAAGATATCTTCTTAACTTGAGTTATAATATGAGGAATGATATTTTAACCCTTTACGTACTAGAAGATGTCTGAACCAATAAGCTCAAAAGGGACTTTGCCGTCTTCTAGTACTTAAAGGGTTAAACTCCTTGTCATTGGATGTTCATAAAAAAGTGCTTTAGGCAATAAACTTGTGGTAGTAAATATAGATATTGGCATATTATTTTTATTACTTTTTGAAGCTAATCTAAAATAACTTTTCGTTGTAGGGGTACCTAAAGGGCCATTTGATGATCATGACTATGAAAATATACCTAGATTCACAGGTGAAAAGAGTCATGTTCAGTTTCAAGAAAAGAAGAAACCAGAGGTAATGATTTGTATATTTAAATTTTGTTTATAATTGTATTGAGGCTGTGGTTCCCAGTCAGTAAGCTACTTTCCTTGCATGCATAGGCTTTGGTCATGGGGATGTTTTCCCGCCTTTTGTAAGAGGTCTGGAGAGTCCAGTCGGTTTAGCAAATTTGCTTTGCATGCAGAAGGTCCCAGGTTTGGGTACGGGCATCACCAAAATAACTGCTGACCTATAAACAGCCCATTCAGAAAAAAATGTCCAATGAATAATACCCCATGTAGACGTATTGCACATTAAAAATGCTGGGTGCGATTGTCGCCCTTAGCTATTGTGTTGGGTGCCTATTCAGGTGTAGGCTCGTCATTCAGCAGTGGTTCTATATAACGACGCCCGTCACCAATAGCCCTTGTGTAGATCTAGCGCGACGATCATTCTAACCTACCTACCCACCTTTTGAAAACATTGAACATTTTAGGGGTGCCACTGGCAACATGGTTGGTATGATTTTACCCGACCAGAAAAAACCCGGGTGGGTTATTTAAAAAAAAACCACTTATAAAAAAACCTTGAAAAAACCCAAGTGGGCAATTGAACTTAAATCCCATTTATTGAAAATTTCAACTTTCAGTTCAAACTTTTCAAACCTTTTATGCAAACAAAAAGATATTTTCATATCATTTTTAATAATATTTTAGTATTATTCTTAATGTTTTGTTCCTTAAATTTTTAAAATATGTTTACAAATTTAAATGTATACTAACTATGCAACAAATAAATACAATTAATACTTTTTTTTATTCAAATTGAAATTTCTACAGTTACTATATTCTGGGTTACATAATTTTACACACATACACAAGCAATATTTGGTTCTTTTCTACATAATCATTTATAAATTTAAATTGCAACATTATTGATTATCTCTTTATGCAATTAGGGTAGACTAACAAGTGGATGAACATTTAAGGCGCTGCGTTCGCCAGTGAATAAACACCAGGATATAATGTCCAGGACAACCAACCATTGTCAGATAGCTTCCTACTATGGGGGAAAGTCAGTGTTGCCAATCTATCTAGTGGAATGATTTTCAATCCTATTTTTTAAATTATATTTACCAAATGTTCATTACTGGAGCCTGTTCACTCACTGGTCAGTCTACCCTATCCAGTTTTTTAAAATTATTCTCTTTTAAATTGCAACATTCCTGATTATAATCAATGCAAACCTCTGCTCACTTTTCTAAAACCTCAATTAAAAGATTGCTTGTTATGTTAGTTCTTAAATTTTTTTTTACAAATAATTAAAACTTCTCAAATAAACCACAAAACCCAGACAAAAATATCCAAAATACATGAAATAAAAATAAAACCCTGAACCCCCCCAACCCCCCCCCCCCAAACCCAAGTGGGTTGGTTTTTTTATGAAAAATACCGGGTTTTTGACAACCCTGACTGGCAAGGGGCGCAAAATTCTGGTCATGATTTTCTGTCGTATGGGTTAGACAGAACTGGCTTGCAACTCAGATGACAGTAGTGGGAGGGGAGAACCTGCCCAAGGTTAAAAAAAAATATGAACTTTCAGAAAAACTCAAATGTTCCGTTTTTTTTTGGTTAAATCGGATATTTTTGGTTGAAACCAACTTATTTTTTCTTGTGTAAAAACCTTTTTATTCAACAAAATTAATAAAAAATTTATTACCATAGTGTAATTGTTATCAGTATCATTCTTTAACCCTTTATAATGCTGTGGGAAGTGTACTTCCCAGCAACTTCATCAATTTTGATAAAGGCAATCAGGGGGCTTCATCAATTTGGATTAAGGGTTAAAAACTTTTTTTAACCTTGGGTAAGTTATTTAAATGCTGATTTTGTATCGGTATACTTAAATAGCTATCAAAATAAATAAATAGCACCAGTCTCAATTACTTAACTGATATCACTAGATTTTAACCGTCAAAAAAGACCGCACACTCTGTATAAGGCTTGCAAAACATATTTCATATCGAAATAATTATCTAGATCAATAAAAACACTGGCATCGCTTCTCTAAACCTAACACATTTGAGGTTGTGAGTTTAACAATCCAAACAGTTCCAACCTAAAGAGGGTAGAGAAAAACACGCTCACACCGTTTCGAAGAAAATCACATGTGTGGCTGGGGTGGAAAATGCTTTCGAGGCTCGCATTTTGAATGGGACAAGGTATAATAGATAACACTGTATTCTAATATTGGAAATAAAAGATTTTTAATTATTTTCCTACAATGTCATACAGGAAAATCAATTCCATTTACATGACAGGGCTTTTAATCAGGGCCTGATTTAAGGAAACTCAGATTATAGAAACAACAAATTTTGGGGCCTCTTTAGAAAACTATTACATAATAATGGCGCTAGTTGGCCGATGTATATTTTTTGTTACCATTTTATTGACATCCTTATATCATCCCAACTTCTGTCAAGCAAATTATTTCAGGTCAATGTCAGACTTAAAATCAAAAGAAAAACAAAGTGGTGTCTCAGAGAATTTTAAAATGTACTTAAATTTTGGAAGTCTGCAACATGTAGCCGAATACGAGCTAAAATTTAGGGACCCCTAAAATTTAGGTGGCCCAGGTTAACTCTTTCAGTCCCAGTGATGCCATTTGGCATCATCATGTTTCTGATCATAATTTAAAAAATAATAGGGTTGTCATCTGTTGGGATTTACAAAAAATATTTTCCAATAGAAAAAAGTTTGAAGAATAGAATGATTTGCTTTCAGGTATCATACATGGCTATAGACATCCAAAAAAAAAAAAGAAAAAAAAAATATAAAATGATGATGCCAAATTGTCATTGGCACTGAAAGGGTTAATAATGAGCCTTATGGTAGATTAGCCCCTGCACAAAATACAGATTACAAAACAAATGTAACAGCCAATTCAAACAATTAATATTTATTACAAATTTTAACTGTTTGGTGGAAAGTTATTTACTAAGTTGATAAATTTGCTTGAGTAAGCAATCTAAGCTGATTCCAAATAACACAGGTATATTCTAAATTTGGACTGATGGGAAAAGTCTTTAAAGACATCACTGGTCACAAAAATTTAAACTAGTTCACCTGAGCATTCAGAATTTTCCAGAAGCAAGTGATAACTTTTATATATAAATTACAGCTGTAGGTAGAAGGATAAATAACTGATAATTATTTGGTGTAAGGTCTTTTAAATGTGACTTTGTTGAAATAATTACATAAACCATACAAATACATTCCATAATCATATAAAATATGGTTATGTTTCTTTCAAAACAAACTTTGTTGTGATAAAGCCGGTTTTGAATGCACCAATGTGTTAATTTCCTAAGTTTGTTTGTAGAAGTTCCGCATCTATGTGAAAATGTTTGTCTGAAAATGTTTAAATCATTGACTAATGTTAATAGTAAAATCAAATGTGTAACAAAATATTCCATGTTAGTAAATTCAGTGATAGATGGAACGAAATCTTTGGAGATGTAGTATTTAAATACTTAGCATTCTTATTCTAAGATCTGTTTATAACTTTCGCCGTCTAACTTTTGGATTTTATTTAATTTAAATATCATTTTAAAATTGATAATTGGTACAGTGCCTCTAAAGAACTCCAGTTATTTGAAACAGTATTATTGTTTTTAAGGAAAGTTGTATTTTGGAGGTTGAAAATTCAAATTACAAAATACCAATAATAAAATGTTAATTGCACTTGAAACTTTAACATTTTTAACTCTTCATGTGTTTTTGACTTATGTATTTCAGGCTTGTACTAGCACATCCATAATATTAAGTTGCACCTGAACATTAGTTACTATGGGTATTAAGATAAAACCACTCCATTTATGCCATAGAAATACTATCCCTATGGTTTATACCTTTGAAAAGCTACAAATTTTTTCTTCTTATCTTTGCTTACTTACATTTATAAATCAGGAAAGTGTTTACTCATCAACTTTTAACTAAATAAGAAAAGATTCATTTCCTGACATGAGTCAACGACGTTATTGTCTTAAACCCCAACATCTTACGATTTGCATTGAAACTAATAGGATTACTCGTAAGGGCGTCTTTATTATTTGGTCAATGACGCCGCCATTAAATCTTTACGTCATGCCATTTTTAACTCTCTAGTGACAGAGACTGTCTGTAGCCGGTCGCAGTGGGTCATAAACAAAAGTGCGGCGACGCTTGGCTATCGCAGCGTTAAGTAGGTTGGTCCGAATCTATAACTTCCGATGCCTTTCGGCAGTTGTTTCGGAGAGATTGATTTTTGTAGCGTGACTAACTGTCTGGGTTTTTTTCAATTTCTGAAGGTATCATATTGCCATATTGGTATTACATGATTTTATAACCTAATAAAACTACATTTTCTCTCAAAATAGGAAGGCATGGCAGCAGTAAAGGATGCTAAATAAGTTCGAAATTTTCTTTCTAACAGTTCTATAAACTACTGCGTAGTAAGTTGGAAGATTATTCTATAATACGTCTGTTTAATTCAAGATTTTATTCAAGAGTGATAAAATATTACAGAGGAGAGATACACACAAAAGAAAACTCCTGACGCCAGTGATCAATACATAAAACAGTCTTTCTAACTCTTTCCGTACTCAATTTCTACAGATGCTTAGTTCTGAAATTTACCTAAATTGAACCGGAAAATTGTTTGTAATGAATTTCGAAAAGTTAATGAAAAGTTGATGTTGCAAGAAGTAGTAAACATTTCAAAGTGATTATTTTTTAATAAATTGGATTGTTTTTTATTCCTCAAGAGGAAGGATATTTCCCGAATTGTTTTATTTAAAGCTAGGTAGGTACAGACTACAGAGGGACAAGTAGGTCCATGCAGGCGAACCTTCGCCTAAAATCGCTATTTTTCCTCCAAGGCCTTATCGAAAGCATTTTTACGAGATTGGTTTTGAATGCTCGTGACATACAATCACGTGAGCTGAGATGTTGCATATTTACACAAAATCTATCACTGACGACCTGGGAATGATATAAGAAATCTCTAAGACTATGGGCACAACCAATTTTGGGACCCCTTTTCGGAAAATGTTGTTTGGATTGCCAGTAATAATGGTATAATGGTGCTAGTTGAACGATGTATTAAATGTTTGCTACAGTTTTATTTATTTCAATTTCTGAGTCAGTCGATCAACACACAAAGTAGAGTAGCAGAATTGTTTCTAATTTACTGTTATTTAGGTTATTTACCACAGCATGATTTAGCATAATCGAAATTTAAATTTGGGCGCCCTAGATCCGGGTCTTATGGAAGATTAGACTCTGCTGATGAGTAATAAAAGGCTTGGGGCGGAAGAGTGGTGTAATAAAGTGACTTTCTCTTAAAAATAATATTTTTTGTAATGACTGATTTTCATAATTGAACTGAAGTGAATAGAAGAATGTAAAAAATTCGTCGTTGCCTTGGCGACAGATTTGTCAGAACTTGCTGAGAATGAGACAGTTTAACATCGTTTGTCCTAGATCTTACAGAATTCTACCGTTTTGACTTGTACGTTTATGTTGTCCTAAATAAAGATAAGTCTCGTCCTAAGAGCAGTTCTTCAAGCACAAAATAGTACAGTGGTGATATTTGAAGAAAGTTCCCATGGACCGTCCCTCTAATGGCCCCGATGCGTACGACGAGCTCAAAACTTTTAATCATTCCATCTGCAATCGAGCCTTCTTGAAAGTTAACGCTGTCGATTTTCGATTTCGAATATGCCTCTGTAGAATAAGTTTCAATGTAACTTGAAGGTTGCCCGCGATGCGTGAAGCATGCATTCTCGGCCCAGTGAGTGGAAGGTGGATATCAGCTTCTTTATTGTGTTCTTTTATGTTCACACACTGGAGGATTTTGTCCGTCACAATAGTTTCCATTTCCTCTGTTGTGTCGATCGGCAGGTTGCTGCAATCGCAACACGTCGCACTTTGATGCGAATTTCGATAAGAAAAAGACGAGTCGAATGGTATTGTTAATGTTGGATTGTGAAACTGAAACCGCTTTCGACGGTTGATTAACACTTTACCTACGGGCGTCGACTGACCCGTAGACTAAAAATCTTCTAGACCAGCAACTTAATCTAATGCCTAGCTCTTCTAACGTGTCGAAAGCAACTAAAACACTATTAAAGGTTGATTTGTTGATTGGCATAATTGTACTTTCAATTGTAGGGCTACTGTTTCTTCGGAATGTTCTCTGTTAAAAAAAAGTTACCCACTAGTGATTATTTCAACCGTTAGTCATCCTTTTACATCGGACCTTTTTGACTATGTGAACAAATAACATTTTGAGTTAATTGCATGACACAAAATTTGCATAAGGGTCCGTCTTAATATTAAAAATGTTACGAACTTTAAAATTTTCAATAGCAACACCCAATTTTAATTGCTTAGAAATGTGAAAAACCCTCGAAAACCCCTAAATCTAAGTTTTTGTTACATTTGGATGAATATTTGACGAGTTATTCAATCGAATCACTTGTGGATCTTTGGGGGACCATGTCTAAAATGACAAGCGTAGTTAGTCTGTAGGTTTATTAATGGAGAAAAAGAAGCACAAGGTCAAATATCTTGAGGATGGGCCTACGAGGGATATAAAAGTCAATGAGTAGCTGTATATATTCAAAAATAAAGTCGAAAATAAGTTGTAGTCAAAAAAAGATCCCTATCGTCACTTGATAAGGGTTCCAAATTACGAGATGTCATTGACTCTGTTAAATCTTCTAAAGGTGACTGCAAATAGGCAGCCAGAAACCATTACATTAGTTCCCTTAGACACAAAGGGGGCGCGCTAGTTTCTATGTCAATTTCAATGTAGAAATTCTCCAATGAGAGTTTGAAACTTAGAGTGTTCTTAGTCTATGGGTCAGTCGACGCCCGTAGTTAAAGTGTTAAGTAGGTGTAAGATGAATGTGGATCCAATTTTTGTTAATTACCGGTTTTTGCAATTGAAATGTATTTAACAAGAGTCATTATTATTTTAATTTGCTCTTTAATTTTCTGATTTACGCTTATAATTCAATTCCACGAAGTAGAGAAAAAAGTTAAAATTGTACTTAAAGTATTGGGGACATGGAAGTTTTATTTATATGAAAAAATATTTGTTTAATTTTAGTAATTAGACAAATGTTAATTTTATTTTGAAAGGCAAGGTAAGGCAAAACCATTCACTGAGTAGTTTTAATTTCCATTATTCCTCCAATTCTTTGCCTTGGAGTTTGACAATTAATAAATATTCTAATCTTGCTACGTTTCTTTAAATTCGATAAAAGAAGTGTTCTTACCTTTGGAAATTATATTTGTAGGACTAAAGAGGTAAAGTACAGATCTAACAAGGATGGCATTAATTAACTTTGGGAAACTATTGAACTTGAAGTTTTGCATATATTTTTTAATGAATATTTCTGAAAGTATTTCGTTGAAACACATCAAATTTTGACATATTTTGGGCTGCATGTAAACATAAACATAGGGCGGCACGTTAAATTTGCCAGAGGCTGCATACGATGTCGCTCCTAAAAGTTGTGCTAGGTGCTTACTCGGGTGTCGGCTTGTCACTAGACTGTGGTTCTTAATTGTGAAGCAAGTCGCCAATAGCCATTGTATAGCTCTAGTGTGACTATAATTCAACTCAACATTGTATAATCATAGTATTTCATGAGTATTAAATGACATTGACATTCCTTAGCTTACCTAGTTTGGTCATATTTCATTTAATTCTTTTCTCAAAGTATAACGAACCGTGTTTGAAGATTATCTTTTCGGCTTTGCTCCGTCAGACACGTAAAAATCGAAACAAAATAAAAAGTTGGCTCTAGGAAAAAGAAGTCATTTAAGGAGCCGATTTCCCTCAGAATATCATTTTTGCAGAGGAAGCCATGGAAAAACGGATGTGTATCGGTCCGAAGAGTTTTTTTTTCGTTGAATGAATCGTCAAATGTTAAATGGGGTAAAATTCATAGGGTAATTTCCCACTAGGAGCCATCTTTGTATCATTTTAGCGTACGAAGAACGTCTACGGTAATTTTCCTGTTGACTTGTACCATTTTTGTATTTGGCGAGTCGGGTGGCGTGTCGTGAGCTCATTTACTTCGCAATGACCATGGTTTCTATGTTTTATGGCCGGTTTATAAGTATAAATGCTGCAAATCTGCAATCAATCAACTCTAATAATTACGTACTTTTTACTTTCAGTTGGCTTAACCCTCTAATGCATACTGTTACCGTTTGGTAAAAAGTATCATAATCCACTTTATTCTATTAAATTAGAGCTCCTCCTAGACAAATTTGTGTTTTTTTCATCTATTACATTTCATTTTAAAGTTTTAGTTACTAATAATCCTCATAGATGACAGTAGTAAAAGTGTATTCAAAATTAAAGAGTGAGGTTATTAACTTTTGTGAAATTACGTTTTTGGCAGTGTTCAAAGAATAATAATATTAGTACTAAATACTAAAAAATTGTTTTGAAAAATTAATCATAGTTAAAAAGGGTTATTTTGATATATTTTTAGTAGTTTTCTAGTCATTATTATCAAAATTGAAATTTTGCAGTTGGTTTTTGTCATATGGAAAATTTTTTAAAAATTGAAATTATTTAAATTCTAATGCAGTTAATTTTTTTTAGTATTTTTCCCATAATGTGTGAGTATTAAAGATACATATATACTTTTTTGGGATGAAAATAAAAATTCATGCATTAGAGGGTTAATATGAAATACTAGCTGTTATACCCGACGTTGCACGGGTAGAGGTGAAAAAATAATTTAACAGTCAATTTAATTATTTTTTTCGTTCATTTTAGTTACATAAGATATGAAGATTACCCAGTAATTTTCCATTTAATTACCCAACTTGGATACATTAATTTTAAAAAGTACCTTTGATAAGAAGATCAAATTAAAAAGAATACATTTTTAAGTAAAAATAATTTATAAATTTTTTTTATCAGCGGTATGTACAAAACAATAGTTTAAAAAATGTGTAAAATAAAAACTAAATAAACAATCCGTGAAAACGTGCAGCTGAAGAAGCTATAAACCTCTTAGGTCTTCAATGCATTGAATTAGAAACATAAAAACGTTCGAAAACGATAGAAGGAATGGTCTGATTTGAAAAATTCTTAGCCATGTTTGTTCCGGAGATGAGATGAATTTTTGTGCCAAATTTCGTGACGATCTGTTGCGTGGTTCTTTAGATCTCGTGTCTTATACAAACAAACAGAAGTTGCCATTTATGTATATATATAGATAAGGTAATAGTACAAATGTTGTGATGGGGTCGTAAATCGGATATGGTGTTTTTCGTATTTTCTACACCTTTGAAAGGTGCTTATTCTATTTTTTTTAACCTTGGTTCGTAACGCGTCCGTCCGTCTGTCTGTCTGAAATCACTGTACAGTTCGATGTAAAAATGATGAGTTTACGGACCTCCAAATTTGGTACGCGAGTTCCTAGTACCCGTTGGACGTCAGTATAAGGTTTTCGTGAAAATCGCACTTAAGTAAAGGGGAGGTAATATAGTAAAGTTTTAGGTAACATAGTTATTGAAATAACCTTAATAACAAAGTATTAAATGTATTGATTTATTGAGTGGTGATTGAAAATTGTGTACTGTTACCCTCCCTTTTTTTTCAATACAACTTGTATCATAATAACATGTTTTTGCATTGAAAGTACTAATTAACAATTTCCGACCGAAGCTTTCACGATCGTGCGGGTATAAAATAGAATGTTCAAGCTCTTCAAAAATATCGATACCGAAGCAGCTGACTTGTTCCATTCGTTTTTTGTATAAAAAAATTACTTTGTTTTTAGGGAGTTGCTGGCATTGATGCTGTTTAACGCATTTTTTTTCGATAAAACTCGAAATTTAGTCTCATAATTTTAAATCAGCGCATCTGACCCCCGGTCTTAAAGGTTAAAAAATGTCTTCATAAAAAATTCCCTCTAAAATGTCTAAAAAAATTTCCTTTATTTTTAGCGAAACCGTTTAATATTTTTGTTTATCGAAATTTATGTGGACCAAAGCTTTTGCAAAATGAAAGAGTTAACTCCTAAAAGTTTAATTTAATGAAGAAAATCCTTCTTAATCTTGGATTATCTGTTACTTTAAACACATAAGAATTCATTTGTGTGCTATTGTTTGATCGAGTTCCAAAGAAATGTAACTTCTGACATGCACACACCACTAAATTAGCGAAACAAGTTATTCAGCTTTTAAAGTTTAATTCAAGAATTTTTTTTTTCTATAGTGAGTGACAACATGCTATATGCATTGCTCCAATGAATTTTCTTCAAAGAACACAACTTACACCGTGAAACTAATTGCGAGTTTCTTTATCACATTAATTAATTTTTAATTACATTTCCACTCGTGGCCCAAACCCTATTTGCGTCAGAACTAATAAATTAGTTTCCGCTTAAAGTAATCTCTTAAAAGTGCCGATTTACCGAAGTCGCTTCTTAGAATGCTTTCCTGAGTAGTTTTGGTTTTGAAGTCGGGGATATTTTCCCAATTACTTTCTTTCTTGGTACTTTAGTTCCCACGAAGTAGCATCTGTTAACTCCTTAGGGAAGGGTTGTCGGTATTTTTCTTTTTAGGAATAAAATCAACTCCTTTTCAAAAGGTTTGCTCTGCAATTTCTCGTATATGTTGTCGCTGTGTTTCGGATTTTCTTTGATGAAAAGACTTTAATTAACTGCGGATGCTTTAGAGTATAAATGCTATATTTAGACTTTTTTTTTTGGCGAGAAGAGGGCTGGGAGAAACCGGTCGATAAAGCTCTTGTGTTCCATGCGAAAGGTCTCGGGTTCGGATCCGAGCATTTCCTAAATAACTGCTGATCGATGAACGGGCTGTGCTTTCAAAAAGTCCGAATGAAATCTCTTTTAAAGGGATTGCACATTAAATATGTTCCAAAACTCATGAACCCGCGTACAATGTCGCTTCTAAAAGTTGGGATGGTTGCCCACTAATCATGTGTCGACGTCATTTGAAACTCGTTCTAAATTATGACGCCCGTCGCCTATAGCCCTCGTGTATCTCTTGCGCAATGACGATTCAATAAAAAAAATTGGTTAAAAGTTATTTTTTAACATGCCTAAATGTAGTGATTGTAAACCTGTCTTCACTGCCCCGAAATTTAAATTTTTAAAAACAGTTATTTTAGAGAAAAAAATTGTGATGCATAAGTTTTAAAAAGAAAAATCAGCTCTAAAAAAAGTCCGTGAATTGGCTGAAAACTGTCTTTCATAAGTAGTAAAGATGTGGGAAAAAATTAAAAATACCTATTTGGAGATTCCTTGAAATTTAAGGTCACAAATATATAAAATTCAATATTCCATGCCTCTATTTTTCTGTCTTGTATATTTTTTCAGTGAAAATTGTAATTCTAGATGGCGCCACGAAAACTTTTGTTACTGATAACAAAATTAGTTGAGATTTAATAAATCTGTGCTATCCTTTACTTACAAAAAATATATTTAAAGAATATCTGCTTTTATTTAATATTGAAAACCTTCAAAATAACAAAAAGATTTGGGAATAAAAAAAGTGTTGGATTATAAGTTTCTGAACAATTGAAATTATAGAACGAATTAAAAGATTGCTCGTTTTCGATTAATGTTTTAATTTTTAAAATATGTCTTGGTGTTTATTTGATTTAGGTTTTGTGGTCATTCTGCAAAAAATTCCTTAAACAATGAATAGCTAATGGGGGGGGGGGGGGGGGTTAATTCCCTTAAATTTCGTGGTTTTTCTATTGCACTGGCTGCTGGCAAATTCGGAAAATGTAACTATTTATTATATGCAAAATGTGATGTAATAATCTGTACTCAGTGTAAGATACAATATAAAATGTACATATTTAACTTTTGACAAAGTGTGAAAGATTTTCATTTATTTGTTTCTTAATATTATTGTTTTGTTAATAGAATTGAATGTCTTTTAACAGCTTAAAATGAGCCATTTCTTTTCAATTTAAAATTATTTTTAGGCCAATTAAAATTATCAAAGAATGTTTATCTGAGTTTTTAAACACATTTGAACATACTTTTGTTTTCCAATTAGTCTAATGATGCCTTATTTCTCTTAATAATTATCAAGTTTGCACACCACTTTATCTGAAATAAAGTACAACAATAACTTCTATTCTTTGAAATTAACTGCAAACCAGTTTATTTGGCTAATCGCATTAGTAATAGTGTCAGCATGGGGGTTAAAGCAACATTTTATCAGTCTTATTAATTTATCCCTCTCTCTTTTGTTATGTTCCGAATATCTTCCACAACATTTCTCTTCTATGAATAGCATCACATCATAATGGGAAATATCGATCTTCTAGGAAAAGGGGGTGATTGTTTTCGTTATCGCCTGACACCCCTTCTTGTCCCTTCCCCCTCCACCTCCTCGGAAGTGCCATTGATTTATATGTGAATCATTAATATATAAGAACTTTTCTATTTTTTAACTGAATAATTGTTTGAAAAAATCGTTCAAGTTTTATAGTGTGTAATGGGCTAATTGTCGCTGCAATCCATTTGGTAATGATATTGAGTGCTTAGATCAAAAAAAAAATATATCCAATTGGCTTAAGGGGGCTGGGGTGCCCGGTCGGCTAGGCACTCGCCTAGCATGCGAAAGGTCCCAGGTTCGGGTCCGTGCTTCGCCAAAATAACTGCCGACCATTAAACGGTCCGTGCAGCCAAAAATGTACGACGAATAATACCCCGTGTAAGGGAGTGCACGTTAAATGTCCTTCAAAGTCCTAACGCTGCGTACGATGTCGCCCTTAACGGTTGCGTTGGGTGCCTACTCATGTGTCGGCTCGTCACTTGACTGTGGTTCTAAAAAGCGACTTGCATCTTAAGTCAACTTTTACTTTATGCCAATCGATCCTCCTCCTCATTGGGCAGCACCCCATTGGGTAATTATAGGCTTGTTCATTGTTTGTTCAATTGTTTATAGAAATTGATTTAGGTACAGAAAAGCCTTTGTGTTACTTTTGTTATAAAAAACATTTTTTATTTAGAAATCCTCCAAAACTAGGTTTTTTAGAATAGAATGGTGAAGGGAATGATATAAAATTTGTATATCTGCACAGCCGGATTTAAAGATTTGCCGCCTGTAGGCTACGATTTACCGCCCCAGTCGCAATATTCTCCCAATTCGGGGAAAATTAGCTGGTTAGCTGTACAATAGCGTGGTATGTGTCAATTAAAATAGAACACATATTATAATCACCCATGTACAGTACGTTTACGCAATAAATTAAAAACGAAGTAGGCGAATTTTTTTTAACTCTACTATTTGTCTTTCAACTTCGGAATCCGGGTGAAGGGGTGCCCTTCCAGTAGCAGCGAATTTGCTACGAAATATTAGTACTGTTTACGTTGTAGTCAATAATGTAAATTATTATTTTATTTGTTTTCTTTCTTAAATATATTCGTATCTTTATAATAACTTTTTTATGTCGAAAGCCGCTTTTGTTGGTCGTAAAATTTGCCACTCAAAAATTCGCTGCTCTAGGCTACAGCCTATTTAGAAATCCGGCCCTGTATATGTTTTAAAGTGTAGATAATTTTATCATTCAGCAAGGATAGGCAAGGATCGTTTTTTTAAACAAAATATTTTAAAAACTAAAATGCAATTAACTTTCAAATGATTGTTCCCAATGAATAATTTACGCTCTTTAGTTTTTTTTTCGTAAGTGGATTTAGTATGCAACCCACATACTCGATTCAATTGGCCTCTTTAGTTGAACAATTAAAAAAGTCTCTTCTACCGTTTATTGTTAAACAAATCCCTAGCCGATTATCGTTGATTGTTTTGTAACCATCCTAGGAGAGTTTTTTTAAAATTTAACTTAAAAAAAACATCCCCTTTAAAAAAAATAATAAGTACCAAGAACAATTTGCCTGTTTTATCTGTTATTTTAAGTGCATATGAACTTGCCGTTCCTGTGTACTGTAATATTTCCTTTTATGAATTCTGATCCATATTAAAAAAGCATTTTAAATTAAAAGTTTATTTTAACTTTGTTAGAATTTACTTTTAAAATTGTTTTCTCGTTTCTTCCTATTATTAACCGCCATATTTCCACTTACTATGAAACTTGTTAATAAAATCTAATTAGATTTGTTTACGTCTGTATTAAGTTACAAGATATTACGATACACTCAATTGTGACAAAAATAATTAAACTTATTTTATGCGGAAACTTCTTTAAATATGAAAAATTCATTTAATGAAAAATGCTTTTTTTTCAGTTAACGGCAACCTCAAATAGAAAAGCAATTTTTCATCAAATGATGAAATTTTATTCTTGGTTTGTGAATCAAGTTTGGTTCCTTGTTTTTTTGTAAACTTTCAGTGTTAAAATATTTTTTAATAACAGTAGAGAACGTTTTCAAATTAAATGAGTGACTTAAAAAATCTAACTGACAATATTGTACGAGAAAGACTTATCTTTAAGTTTTAGATGACTTTTTAAGCTATTTTAAACGGATTCCGTCTTTTTTTTTTTTTTCAAAAAGAGCAGTTGGCTTAGTTGTTCAATAAATCTAAATTCTTTTTAGTAAATAATATAAATTAATAATAATTGCTGTTATAAAATATCGTTAACCTTATTCTCCTTTAAAAAAAAATTATCAATGCAAGTATGCGCTTAAAAACAAATTAATTTAAGTGGTGTTTTTTGTAGATTATAAGGGTTGATCCGTTTTTTTAATCAATAATTTTTTTAAAGGGGAATTTTATTTTGTCATTTTTCGCAATTGATGTATTTTTCTTCTCCGGGGATAAGATCTTTATAATCATTGTTCAAATTCTTCTAATATTAAACATTCTTTCGAAGTCATTTGCGTACTTGTCATCTTGTGCAAAGTAGTCGAAATTCTTGCTTAATTAAATTGATCTTTTAATCCTTTTTTTTAAAGCTTCCAGATTTGGACTTTTTTTATTAAGAAAGGCTTTGTATTGATTTTTTTTTGCTTTTCAAGTTTTTAAATTTTATTTAACAATATTTTCATGGCGTAAATAAAAAAATATTTTTAGTCTTTTACTGCACAATTTTTTTCTGAATAGAACTTAGGATTTAATATCTTCGTTGGCCAGATAACTTGGAAAATTATTTTCGGAAAATCTTTTTTTTTGCCGCTCAAATTTCTGATATATGTATATGATAAGTATTATACTAAAAATGCCTTAAAAATAACTATATAATAATTTTTTTTTTAAAAAAAGGTCTCTCTTTAAAGCTTCTACAATACATGCATAGTAAAATTTTTTGTATGCAAAATCACTTATTTGACTTGTAAAATGAGCTAATTAGAACTAATAAACCCAGTCAATCAACAAATAGAAAAGGTTAATATTTAATTAGTCTATTATTTGAGTAGGTTTAATTTATTATTATTTTTTCAATTGATTCGGTACTTGTAGCACCGATTGATGTTTCTAAATTGCATGGAAATATTGCATGAAACATTTCTTTATAAGATCAAAATAAAAGTCTGTGCCACATGTGAGATATGGAGCAATGAAAAAAAAAATTACTGTTATTTTCAATTCACAATTAAAAATGTTTCAAAAAGAGAAATAAGGGGTATTTTTTAGTTTATTTTTTTTTTAATTTTGCAAACACCTATTTTAGATTTTTTTAAAAAACAATTTTTCCTTTTAGCATTTAATTTCATTTTAACCAGCAAGTCCTACATATAAATTGTTCCAATGGTTTGGTTTCCTTGATTTCTAAACTCAATACTTTTCTCACTAACCACAGGGCACACAAAGGGTTCAAGATCACCCAAATTAAATTTAAATTCTTAAAAGCTTCAAACTCGATTATGGTCGATGGCAACTCGATATTATCAGTAAAACAAAAAGGGGAGAAATAAACTCTTATTTACAATCTCTTTTGCCCCCCTTCTCGCTTTAATTTACATGACTCAATTTTCACATTCGTGGTGCTGAATTTATAACCAAGACTCCTTGCTGATCTGCAATGCCTAATTTAAAAATACCACCTCCGACGACAAGTCTCTTTTGTATTTTCCCCTCCTTATTTTCATTTTCTTAATTTTCATGACTTCCATGATGCCTTATGGGGAGCCTTTCGGGAGTTACTTATTTTTTACCTATCCTTTTCCTTGTCTTTTTTTTCTTGTGATGTAGGGGACCGTTTATTTAGTGCGTCCCGAGTTACGAATTGCAGTTTTAGTTTCAATTAGAAATTAAACTTTTTTTCCAAACTTTTCAAAAAGTTCTTTTAGTAGTTTATTTTAATGGCATTTTGCATTCAAAACAATGTTAAAGTAAATTGTTTACTACAAATAAGTTATACGGTTTAAGTTTTTGCATTTATAACTTATAACACACAAAATATGTATTTTTAGCTTGCATATCTTATGGCGTGTCTCTCGGTAACTATTAAACAAAGTATTTTAAAAAATTGCTTTGAAAATCATACTCTTATCATATAATTGTATGAAAAGAATGTTTAGATTAAGAATATACGTGTAGGAATTTGCTCGGGTCTTAAGAGATTAAAGACCTGATGCTGAACTACATTTCAGAAGAATGCTTGCGTAATGTGCTTTTGACACAATTTTCGTGTTGCCCGACTTACATTCATTACTACTTAGTCGCAACACAATTTTCCAATGTTCCCCAGTTATACAACGTGTATAATTGAGGGAAGCACAATTTTTTGCATTGAAAGTCAACAAAAGTTTATTTTTCCGATGTATTGAATAAAAAGTAATAAACTAGGGTAGACTAACCAGTGAAGGAACGTTTAAGGCGTCACGTTCGCCAGTGAATGAACACTAGGATATAATGACCATTGCAACAAACCATTGTCAGATAGCTTCCTACTACATGGGAGGAAGTCAGTCTTACAAATCCATCCAGTGGAATGATTTTCAATCCTTATTTTTTAAATTATATTTACCAAATGTTCATTCAATGGGGCCTGTTCAATCACTGGTGAATCTGCCCAACTTGTAAAATATGCAGTGGAAGCAAAAACAATGATATGTAATTAATAAACTCTCCCCAATACTTCAACATACTACAACCCATGGCCCATCCACTGCTATTCACTCACTTCGAAGAATGAAACGGCTGCACCAGAGAATTAAAGAACGCTGTGGTTTCGGTTTTGCATTGGAATGCTAATGCAGTATTTACCCCACACACTCCCCCTTTTGAAAAAAGTCGTCCATTGTACTTTTTTATTTACTTTTTTTTAAAAAATAGAACGGGTGGCTTCTGTGTTCCTTTTTTCGAGTGTCGCCGTTTTAAACGAATTTCGTTCGAAACTGGCTCCTGCTGCATACCAATGACGTATTTCGCATTTAAATAATGCCTCTCCTACAAATGTAGGAAGAATCGGTGTATAAAACATCAAATGGCGAAAATATTTATATTTGAGTTTTGTTGTTGTTGTTGCCTCTGTCGAGCTCTTGAATGGGTTTTGACGTTTTTATCAATCTCGGTTTGGATTGGATTTCGTTGTCGTGAGGTAACATTGTCTGTTTTTGTATACAACATGCTATGTCATTTTATAAAAAGCTTTTATAAATCATGAATTAATCATATTTTTTGAGTGTATTTTAGTTGGGGAAATGTTTTTTTCATTTTTTGTATATTAGTCTTTTATATATTTTAGACCGAAATACCCAAAAAGAAGCATAGGGTCAAGTGGGGTAAGTGTGATAAACAGCTCTTGTAACTTTGGAAATCAAATCATTCTAAAAATCTGAAAGTTTGCAATATATAACATTAGACCACTTATAATTAAACTAAAAAGAAATATTGACCTTATTTTTTGTTTAAAGAAAGTTTTGAGCTTTTGAATTTAAGTGCAACTGTCTTCTTTTTATGTGGGTTTTCCTATTTGGGGTAAGTGTGATAAAACAGCAATGGATTTTGAAATGCAAATTTTGTACACTTAAAATAAGAATTCAAACATATAATTTTTTTTCTACATATGTATGTTTCTTATAATAATTCACTACCAATTTTAGGATTTGAAGCAGAGAACGAATTTTCTTAATGAAAAATGCAGAAACCCTATCACACTTACCCCACTTGACCCTACTCGGAAAGTTGATAAACATTGTAAAATGTCCCAGTATTATATCAGAATGTTAACAGCTAAAGTCATTATTATCTGGATCACTATGAAGTATATATAAAAACGCTTGAATTTCCTCTAAAGTCCTACTATAGTTTGGTCTTTGTTACTAGAGGTGGTTTAACGCAGCTTAATATTGCCTAAAAATTTGTAGTTATGACATTACATTATAATTAAATACCCAGATGACATTTTGCCTTTTGTTTTATTTCGTTGGTTGAACTATTTTTATTGCCGTTGGGAAAAATGCCTCAATTATGTTTATCGGACATCATTGTGATCAAATATGGCCAATGAAATTTACTACTCGATTTATTTTAATACAAATCAATTACGTCATAACCAGCAAACAACAAATACAAAAAAAATTCAAGCGCAAATAAAATTTTAAAAGGGCAACCAAGTAGTAGAATCTTGGTTTTTAAAAAAAAATTTTTGTCTAGTAACACTCAAAATTTAATTAAAAAACTTATCAATTATTTTTATTTTGACTATTTCTTAAATTAAAAACATAAAACCAGCAGGTTCAACATAATTTTGACCATTTTCGGACGACTGAAACCTCTTTAAACCAGTGTCTCTGTCAAAATCAGTTTTGACTTTCAAAATAATTCTGGCTTAAATTGTAAATCAAGGAACATTTTAGCTAGAATGGTATCGTACTTCTTTTGCATCGTTGTCATGGGTTGAAAGCAATGGGGGCAAATACCTTCGGTTTCCTCCTCTTTCAAGAAGTCTGTTTGCCCAACTTATCGTGGCGGACATCGATGCAGAGGGAGGGCAAACATCGCCCAGGATACAGGCAAATACCGTAATTCGGGATGCCCCCACGAGGCATGGCTAGCCTCAATTTATGATAAGACGACGCGGCGGTCTGAATCTTTAACCCTCTAACTCTAGTCTAATGCATGAATTTTTATTTTCATCCCAAAAAAAATACATATGTATCTTTAATTCTCACACATTATGGGAAAAATACTAAAAAAATATATAACAGCATTAGAATTTAAATAATTTCAATTTTTAAAATTTTTCCCATATGACAGAAACCAACTGCAAAATTCCAATTTTGATAATAATGACTAGAAAAATACTAAAAATATTTCAAAATAACTTTTTAACTATGATTGATTTTTCAAAACAATTTATTAGTATTTAGTACTAATATTATTATTCTTTGAATACTGCCAAAAACGTAATTTCAAAAAAAGTTAATAACCTCACTGTTTAATTTTGAATGCACTTTTACTACTGTCATCTATGAGGATTATTAGTAACTAAAGCATTAAAATGAAATTTAATAGATGAAAAAAATACACAGATTTGTCTAAGAGGAGCTCTAATTTAATAGAATAAAGTGGATTATGTTACTTGTTACCAAACGGTAACAGTATGCACTAGAGGGTTAAAGAAATAAAGTTCACCGAAGTTCTCTAAGGTTTAGCCTCCTGAGGAACACATACACAAAAATCCGTCGAGGGACTAAAGTTTTTCCAGCAACATTAAAAATTTAATAATTTTTGAATTTCTTAAATTAAAAAAAAATTAAAACACATGAGGAGACTTGTTAAAGCATTTACTACATAAATAAATAAAAAAAATATTGATAATATAAATTAATCGCTTCGCTCAAGAAGTACACATACGTCAACCTTTAAAAATTCACTTCAGAACTTCATTTTACAATTTTTCCTAATACTTCTAACTTTATTAGAAACTAGAACGGTCAAGCTTTCCAATAGTACTGATAAAGAAGCTGATTTATTATATATATATTAAAAATGATGTACCAAGAGGGTCAGGGTCAACCAGATTTCGTAAAAAGATTTTCTTATACCGCGGTTAATTTATGAGAAAAAAAGTTAGAATAAGCTATTAATTACTAAAAACTGATATATAGCTTGTTCTTGCGTTCATACTATCAATAAAATGTGTACTTTTTACCTTTTAAACGCCCGAATTCTACTGAATTGATTCTACTAATTGGTCCTCAGAACGCTAATTTGTTCAAATTGGTCGAGAGACATCAACGGTAGAGAAGTGTCTAAGTAAAATAAATAGAATGGAGGAAAAAATCATTTGTTTTTAATTGGACGTAAATTTGGGGAACAAAATTGATGAGTTTGATACTTTTTTGTAACAAAATTGCATTACTTTTAAAAATAAAGTAGTATCTCAAAAATTGAGACAATTTATTATATAGATGCAATTTTATTCAAGACTCTAAATTTAGCTATTGGGTATCAAAGTCGATAATTTTTCAAAAATGAATGTCCATACTTTATTCAATTCATTGAGACTACGTGAATTTAATACAATAAATATTCAAAAGGAAATATCCGTACTTTATTTTATTCAATTCATTTCAAGTATTGAATAAAATAAAGTTTCCTGCCTGACTACAACTAACAATTATCTGCGAAGAAAATGAATTGACAACAAATTTTGGACAATTTAAACTTCGACATGAATGATCACTTTCACTTTAGTACTTGTCACTGTCAAAAAAAAACTTTCAAACTTTCACATTTAATAAAATGCCATATGGAATTACTGCAAATTTCATTGTATCATTTCCGAAACTTTTATTCAAAGCGACGGCATTTTTTTGTGTGTCAGAAAACTAGTTATTACTCAATCAACCAAACGAGATTCTAGTTTTTGGCGACAATCTTTCGGGTGGACAACCCTTAATTATATCGCCAACACTGCAGAAAAGCATCCTGTAATTACGAGGCACGGTTTCATTTGTCACGTTCAGATGACGCGATGGATGGAAGACTAGGGACTTATTTTTTTTGTCGTGCTGGATAGATATAACAAAAATGTTTGTTCTTATTGTAGGGCTGCCTTTCGTTGTTTTTGTTATTTTGCAGACATTTTTTGTTATTTTTTAAAATTCTGAATTGTTTAAGTCATTCGAAAAAATAAAGTTTCAAAACAAAATTTAACTGCAAAAAAACACTGAGATAATATTCACTCCTTTCCAGTGTCGAAAATGCACTTTTCCAACTGGAGTGGAATTCACTCTTTTGTTTTAAGAGTGCACTAATCACTGATAACATCAATGTTACCGAGGAAAGAAGGAGGGAATTATGGTGGTCACGCGAAATCAGAAAAAGAAGTTGAATTCCCTTGATTTTTCTTTTTTTTTCTAATGAGTTTGCAACATTGGCTGTCAAGCCTTTGCAGACTCGGCATATTCCCTAGAACTGAGAGCCATTTTTTGTGGCACCATCTAGGCGACTCTCGATACCAATTTGGACTCGCTGAATATAATAAATCTGAGTTCTCTGTGGATGTTAAAGTATGCCGAGAGAACCCAAGCCAAATGGACCCTCCAGTGATTACTTATGTATTATTACTCCAGTGATTACTTATTATTAATCATGACATGCATGCCCAGAATTTTCTTATTCAGAAATTCCGACGACTCAACCGGGGCTTGAATTCCCTTGCTAATCTCATAATGAAGTCATTTGAATTAATTAACGACAGTAGACAATTAATTTAATGCAAAAATTCAGCTGACTGTGAAAACTAAACTTTAAAAAAAATATTAACTAAATCAACAGTTTTTCTATACTCTTAAAACAAGAGTGAAATCCACTCCTAAAAGAGAAGTGCATTTTCGACACTGGAAAGGAGTGAAATTAACTCCGAAATCACTCGTAATCGCCCTAAATAGCTCCTAATCGCATTAAAACAGCTCGCTTGTTGGAGTTTTAACAAAACAAAAGAGTGAAATCTACTCCTATAGGGGAAGTGCATTTTCGACACCGAAAAATAGTGAAAATTAACTCGCACTGAGTTAAAATGGCTCGTTTGTGTTAAGAGTATAGCATTTCCCAGAAGCAGGTAAATAAGTACTTTTCTATATTTCCCTGACATCCCTGGCAAGGTAAGGGCTAGAAGAAAAATGGACATGATGACAGTGTCGCCTGTTAAAGAGGCGTAAGTAAATCCAGCAGGAAAAAAAATATATATAATCTAGATATGAGGGTGTAGAAGCATCCATCTTCGTTTACAAGCTGTCCTCTTGCTTGTCCTGTTTATGCATCATTAGATTGCTATGGTAATAAGAGAGGTTCTCCAATAAGAGCCGATGGTGCATTAAGTATTAATATTCAAAAACAAGTATTGCTTATTGCATTTATTGATTACAAAAAAGTAGTATATATCAATCTGAACTACTTTTTGTTTAAAATACTTAATATATTATACATAAGGTAATGGAAGTATTTGCGATCGGGGTAGAAAATACGAAATGAAGATTTTGTGTTTTCTACACGGTTTTGGTATTTGCTGATTCTTCAAAAGTGCTTTTGGAGCATTGGTCCGCCTGCCTGTTTGAAAGTACACTCTAAAAAAAAATCTGTAAGGTTACTAAGAATTCTCTAGGAAACTCAGCTTCCATAAGTTTTTTTAGTAATGTTACATAAGAAATATGTGTATATATTACTAATTAAAGCTTAGTATCCAATACAATCATTTAAATTGCAAGCATACTATAAAAACTTCAGTAAACGTTACAAGATATATTCTAGTAATCAATACATCCACTTATGTAGTATCTTTACTAGGAAAAAGTTAGTAACTAGCAGTTTCAAAAATGTTAAACAAGAGGGCGCCACTAATTTTCTTTTAGTCAAGTATTATTTCGACTTTTCCGGAGCAGGTCGCTCGCAACCTCAAGATTAGCTCGCTCATCTTTCAACGAGAAGTAGCACGTTTGTCCACGCGGTCATCGGGACATGCAGATCCTTTGCGTGTAAATAATGAGGTTAAAATCTTGATCGATATAAAGCTTTCGGATATGAAGTTTTAGAAATAATTTAACGCAATTTGTATGTATGTACTAAAATAAAAAAACCCCACGTTTTTCGGTTTCTCATCGTTGCGATATTGATTCGTTATAATTTTTCGATGAAAAGTACATTGATTGAATTTTCACCTTTGACCGATATCGAATCAGACTTTTATCTCTTAGTCTCGTACACTTTCAATTTACGGACGCGATCACCGGTTAGTTTTTGCTAAATCCGATTGCCGATCGAACAAATTTCGAGAAACAAAACAATGCAATAAGGGAAACTACGCATCTCTCAAAAAGATAGCCAGGTGGCGCTGTAAGCGTTACAACAATTTACTTAGTATTGCTTAGTATTACTACAGTAGTTTCTTTAGGTTACAGATGATTTTCTAGTAAATGGTGAAAACCTGTAAAGTTACTAAGTAATCGTTAGAAAATTCAAGCCAAATTTTTTACAGTGTACTCTACAGCCCAAACTAAAATAAACGCTACGTATACTTCAAAATTGGCACACGAGTTCTTAATATTTCTCTTACGCCATAATGCATTCAAGACAATCCGGCATGCGCAAAGCGTAGTTGCCATAAAACATTTTAGGTTGTAAAGGTATTGAAAATACCCAATAGAGTAAATAAGTTCCTTTAATCCTTTCAGTCCCAGTAGCGCCATTTGGCATCATCAATTTTCTGATCATAATAAACAAGTAATAGGGCTGACATCTATTGATATGAATAACAAATATTATCAAATAGAATTTTTTTTGAAGAATCGATTGATGTGCTTTTCGATGTAATAAATTTCTATAGATGATCATAATTGTTTTTCTAAAATGGTGATGCCAAATTGTCATTGAGACTGAAAGGGTTAAAGGGTCTTGATTTATTGAGTGTTAATTGAAAGTGTTGGGGTCCCTTTTCTTTCATTTGCATTGTTTAGTTACAATCGGTATTTCTTGTTTTTGTTTTTTTTAAACTTTTCCTAACGCACAAGCTAAAAATTGCAAGGTTATTCCTTAGTTGACTTTTTCCTAAATAAGTTAGCCGATTTAAATTTTATAGCTTTCCGTGTTTTATGAATTTTTCAACCATAAACTGCTAAAAGATGAAGGTTAGAATTTTAATATTTATTAATGCGTGGAATAGATTAAACTTATCTCAAGGGCGTTCTTAAAATACGTGATATGTTTAAGGGAAGGGTCGAGTTAAATTTCATATCCCATGTGAGGAAGCGCCCTTGTTAAATCTCCCGTTATGTAAACAAATTTCACGAAATCTCATTAAGGGTTTGGGAAGATTTTGGTACCAAAATCGTTTCATGTAATTTATGAAAGAACTTTTATACTAATGACTCCGACCTTAAAACAAAAAGTTTTCAGTTGACCACGGTTCAAAACTATGCGATTGTTCGCCAATAGAGCCATAAACTCTATGTATCAACTATTTCAGTTCCAGTGATGCCATTCGGCATCCTCATTTTTTCTGATCATAATTAAAAAAAAAAATAATAGGCTTGACATTTATTCCGATTAATAAAAATATTTTCTAATCGAAAAAAGTTTGAAGAATCGAATGATGTGCTTATTGATATAAATAGCTGTAGACGATCAGAATTTTTTTTCTAAAATGATGATGCCAAATTGTAATTGGAACCGAAAGGGTTGATCATGTGTATTTAAGAGACAAAAGAAGTTTATAAGAAAGGAATTGAAAGGTTACGATAGGTTACCCAAAAAACTCAGACCGAGGAATTGAGAAAACTGGAAATTTTCCAATAAAATGTGCGTGGGTTCTATCCTTCTCTCCTGATATTGTCTTAAAGATATATCAATACCCCATGAATTCAACCGTCCTTATAAAACGAAAGCCCTAACCGCATATTGCAGCAACCAACACTAATAAAAAAAATATAGCACAAATCCTCCTTGAAGCACATGGTCAGTAAAGGCAAGGGGAAGAAAGAAGTATGGAACATAAATTTCTAAATGTAAAAAATGGTGAGGAAAGATTTCCTTTCACACTCCTTCCTTCTCTATAATGTTGACAAGAAGAAGCCTAGAGGGAAATTTTTCAACGGACTTCAACCATTTTTACATTTAAGCCATTTTAACATACTTGCATATTGCATCCATAAACAGCCATCTCCCGCACCTGGGCTTACGAATAATTACGAAGCGTTCCTCGGCACTAAACGAATAAAAAATGTGGCAGAATAAAACCGGAAATAAGGGGGGGGATGCATCAAAATATGCAGCTTCTTATACCTATATATATAAAAGCTGAGTACATAATCACCATTTCAAATTTTTTCGAGAGAAGTTTTCTTTCTTATAGGAGACGAATATATTGGTAAAAAAAATGGCGTGGAGATAAATAAAAGTACTACAAATCGATAGTCAATGTGGGAGCGAAAAAGACGATCTATTCTTTACTATAAATCGATGTGTCAGTTTGAATAAGATGTAATTGACTGTTTCTTTCTCTAAAAACGAACTCATTAAGGACGTTTTGTGCAAGAAAATTAGCCCTGTTTAAATATGCTTTTTTGTATAGCTTTTATCTAAATAAGCAAGAATAAATAATTGTATAGACATAGCACTGAATAGTTAATGTAGGACAAATTAAGCTGCATGAAAAACGAATTTAAAACAATTCAAGCTCATGTTTTTATTTAGTAAGGAAGTCGTTAATGGTGTGCAAATAACGCGACAAAGAATCCCTAACACAAATGGGTTAAATTAATATTCACTAATAGAAAATTAAAAATAATGGAAACACATTTTTAAAGTTTTTGTCTACTGTAGTAGCACCTGTAAACTGTTATCAAACGTTAGACAAGTTCTTCTCCCCTTCACAGAGCCTTTTTGTTTCTAGCCAAATGTTCACTTGCTGATGAGGAATTCTGTGGTAGTGAGGAAGTTCTATTCAACCAATTGTAATAGAAAGAAAATGTATTTTCCCGTTGGCTACATTTTTTAAAAACCATTATTCAATATGCTCCTTTAAAGAAATTAAAAAGTTATCTTTTGCGAAAACCGTAGGATAGAATTTATTTTTTTTCTCTAAGAGTACACTCTAAAAAATGAATGCTCAAAAACGACGAAATTTTCCTAAAATTTGACGATTTCGTTACTGGCAAATGCTCTGAGTTTTCGTTTCCTCAAAGTGAGGAAATTTGAATCGTCATTTTTATGAGGATATTAATGTCTAATCTAAAGAAATATTACGTCATTTTTGTTCATGTGAGTACAACAATGAGATTTAGTTTCCTCAAAATCAAGATACAGAATCAGTCAAATCACGATCGTAAAAGTGAGTATTCGTGTTTACCCAAAAGTCACGTGATAGTTGACGAAACAATCCTCAAAATAAGCGAAATGAGGCTTGAGGATTCATGAATCGTCAAAAATGAAAGTGTTATTTCTGAGAGTGCATTCGTGACAATCATTAGGCCGCCGTAATGTCTAATTTTTGGTCGGCTAATTTCTTAACTCATTTTACTAAGGCTTGCGTAGCCACATAAGCCTAGTTTTAGTCACACTTTTGTCAAACCCGCTCTTTGAAACGCTCTCGGAGATTTTTAAAATATCCGAAGAATCCTGGAGATTCCTGACGTGAAAATAAAAACGCTGTCTTCCGTAGATATTTTTTTTATTATTTTATTTTACATCGTCTACTAGATCTTGCAAGTTATCGTTCTCTTCCCTAAGCGAATTTTTTTATATTCAAGTGAGGGTTTTTATCATTATTATTCTTTAAGATATCCGGTTGGGAGACGTTTATAAGCGATAAAATTCACTTTCCTAGATGCGGAATTTGGGGGGAGAGGAATTTTTATGGGATAATCCATCACGTTTGGGGATTTTGATACTACGCAGATTCCAACCAACTTTTTTGACTTATCTTGAAATTTCATACATTCCTGGCTCAGCTAGTGGTTTACGCTCTCCTAGTTAATTTCTTACAATCAATCAAAAAAGCCCAAAACATTCTCCAAAAGATAAACAACTCGTACAAGTTACAAGGAAAATACTAGACACTTGTTAGAAAAATGAATAAATATTACTCTACGAAGTAATTTTAAGTAAAACTAGCTGTTAGATATTATTTCTACCTTCAATTACTTAATATAAAACTTAAGGTAATGAAGAAATTGCGATGGGGTCGAAAATCCGAAATCTGTCATTCTGTTTGAATGAAACCATTTTAAAACTTGAACTAAAAGAAACTTCAAATTGGGTGTGCGAGTTCTTAGTACCTGTCGGTCGTCATAATAAGGTCTTAGAGAAAATCGCGCATGCGCAAAGAGTAGCTACTATAGAATTTTTTAGGTTTTAAAGGTATTGCTGAAGGACGAAAACCTTCCTATGCAAATCTTAACTTAATTCAAGCGTATCATATATCTGTTATTGAGTAGATAGACTTGTGGTGGTTCAAAGAAAAGTTTTTAATTTAAAAGAAAAACTATAAATGCGATTTCAATTATTGTAACCTGTTTTTTTCTTTACACAAAAATCAAACAGTTAAACTCAAAGTTGAAACAAAGATTTTCCCCTGCCAATTCTAAATTTTTAAATATATAATTTTTTTTTTGTTTCTGTGTGTTCGCAGTAGAATACATTTTTTGTTCTTTAAATATTTACACTCCATTGTTTACTGACATCCTTGTTTCGTGATTGCCCCCACAATTCCATGAGGGGCCATTTTGTTTCCTGAAAGCAAAGAGAACTCAAGGAACAAGTTGGCTTGTCAAAGCGGTTACTGGTAGTTCAGCGTTCGTATGGCGTTGGCGAGTAGAACAATCAATTTTATTCGAGATTAGACAGCTAAATTAAAGAATTTCTTAAAATTTGGTTTGTTTACTAGGTTTTATAAAACGTATCAAATATCTTAAATGAAGAAATGCACTTTTTTTAAAAAGTATAAAACAAATTATTTGCTGTTCTAATGCGTCGAAAAAAGAATTAAAACTTAACTAAACGAAAATTCATTGAAACAATATGTAGCAGTTTAGAATGAAGAAAACCCCCCATTGTTTAACATCATTAAAAGGAAAGCATGAACAAGTGAAATGTATTTCCCACATGTTATGGTTGACTATACTTTGGCAATTTTTGTTGTTGACTTATTAGTAACATTCCAGGTTCTTTTTTTACTGTAGGTTATCGTCTTAACAGGGGATACCGTCTTAATCTGTTGAATTTTTGTTAATTAGTAACATTTAAGGTAATTTGTTCACGTCACAATAACGTTATTATTTTCATTAAGTACAAAAAAATAAATAAAAACTTCAAATGTTTAAAAAATATTTAGACCTTGGGAAGGATCTATAACGTAGGGCAGTGGCCTCCGATTATTATTTGTGTGTTTTCTTTTTTTTTTCATGATGCGCGTTGGCAACATGTTGTAACGTTTGTTTTTGTTGAATAAAAATGGCTGTTAGTCTTCTATTACCACGATACGAAACTTTTTATGCTGTGTTTATTGAAGAAATTATACGTTAAATTACTGATTTCGATAGACCTAATTCAACTCATCGTCTCTTACAACTTTCGAAAGCCAAACTCAAAACCTAATCCAGCACACGGAACTCTCATTTGATTCGATGTAAGGTATTATTCCGCTACGATAGAAAGACCGGTTGCTCTAAGAGAATTCACTTGTTCTTTGGCTTAAGGAGCACTTTCGCATAAGTGGGGCCCACGTTAAAAAAAGATTAAGAAGTTGGGTTGCATGAAGTTTGTTTACGCTGCGTTTCACTAACTAGGGGATTCTTCGAGCGTTAATTCTTCAATTCTATGAGGCGCTTTTCTTTTTAACTTGTGGTGAGGTTTTGGCATGCGTTTAATTCTGCCTCCATGAATTTTTATTCGTGAATTTGACAGAAAGGTTAGGAATTAGTCTTCTTCCTTTTGACATCATTTAATTTCATTTGGTATTAAAAATAAAGCCTTAAAAATTAATCTTATTAGATGCATTATGTATGAATTAAAGTAATTGTATTTTTCTTATTTGTTTTAAGTGCTTTAGTCTCTGAAAACCGTTTTTAACGAAAGGTGTAATTACTATAGTTTAAGCTTAGATTAAATGCATTAAGTATGAATTAAAGCAATTATATTTTAAGTGCTTTAATGTCTGAAGTGATTTTAACAGGAGGTGCAGTTGCCATTTTTCCTATTTTAATATTCAACGAATCTTCAAATTTAATGTTTTGGATATTTGTTCTTTCTTTGAGGTTTCTATCATTTATTTGTACAAAATATGACCGATGGTCATTAACTTGCAGAAACAAGATAAAATAAGTTTTAATTAAAAATTTTCAATTGTTTTATCGATCCGCTAATTGTAAAGAGGGGTTTATTTCATTGGTGAATATCCTACTTCTTTTAACATTTTAGTCAATAAAATGTTTATGGAAATTTTTGTGTAAACTTGGACACTTTTTTTACATGATTCAACTACCAGTTACTTTTGTCCTCTTCTCCTAATGTAAAAATTAAAACAAATGACGAGACATATTAAATTAAAAAATTGATTTGTTGACAAAAATAAAAACGTTGACGTAACAAATTTAAAGTTTAATTATATGTTTATGTTGGTTTGCAAGAGCTTTTGAACCTGAAGAAATATGCATTTTGGAATGTTGCACACTTCGTTTTATTAGTATAATTATCCATAAATAGTTATCAATAAAATAATTTAAATAACAAACCAGGTATTTAATTAGCAAAAATAATGAGAACAACCGAATTTACGTAGATATTTTTTTTTTGTCATTACCTTTCTTTGCTTCTGTAATGACAGTTATTTTTAATGTCCTCTCGTAATGTTTTACATAATGATTGAATCTCTTAATGATTAACCATTATGCAAACAAATTTATTAAAATCGAAAGAAGACATGTATTTTTATGCAACTCTTATTACATATTCGAAAATTTAAGGTTGATAAAACAATTAAAGTACGTAGATATCAAGTCATATTTTTTTCGTTCTTATCAACTTACCATGTTGATGAACTTTCTCTAAATAGACAATTAAAAGTAATGAGCAACTTTTGAATTTGTGAGTAATTTATTTCGCAAAATATCAGGTTTAAATGCTTTTTAATCAAATTGATGACGAGAACAATTGGCATTTTTTCTTTAGAAATCGCATTTCTTGTGTCTCCTGATCATTAACGAAGAGCGAGTTAGGGATTTAACTATGTTATCTAATTAATGTCAAGTTAGTTTTTTTTTATACAGGATTTTATTTGGAATGTTTTGGTAATTAGCTGAAATAGATTAGAGCTAAGAAAATAAAGCGTTTCAATTAAGTGAAATAGATTAGTAGTGCATAATTGACGATAGAAAAAATATCAATATTTAAAATTATGTTATGGATAAAAATACAGAATTCTGATATAAGATTGAATTTAATATCGTTTTTTTTTTTAAATCAATGGAAAATGTAATATTGTTGATTTAATTTCCATCAAATTACATATATCTTAAGCTATTTTAGCTGCTTATTTAAGTGAAAGGTAGTTTAGTATATTTAAGTGAAAGGTAGTTATTAATTGTTATGTATAAATAAAATTCATAAATATAGGATATGTTTCTTTGATTGCAATTTTCAAGCACACAAATATTAGAAATGTTTTTTAATTGTGGAGTAAAATGTTTCCAAAATGTGGGAATTTTCTTAAAGTTTTTCTCTAATTGATTTCAGTAACAGTAACCCTATGCAATTTCTTTCACTTTACATTTTAAAAAGCACCATAAGGTTTTGTAGTTATCCAGAATATTATCGACATATATGTTTATGAAGTCATAGATAACCATCAAACTAACTCAAAACTTCGGAATAAAGCATTTCTTATTCAAAAGCATAGCCCATTACACTCTTGACTCTTCCTCGACTAAAACAATCTTTACATTTTAAAAATTAATCAAAGCCCTATACTTCAAAACTCAAAACCCACTTTATTTTCTTTCAGAGCCCTCACTCCCTAAAAGACCTCAGAGAGTCCCACGCAGAAACTAATTTTCATTCCCGAAATATCGCAGTACGTGTTCCAGAGCCGTGTGGTCCCTCTACATAAATTAGCCGCGTACTCTTAATGTCCCGATCCTGCTTGCATCTGCTCACAGCCCCTATATTAAAATTAATGCTCTCGGATATCAGGTTTATCCATGGCGTTTAGGGCATCCGGGTTTCCTTTGCATGGGTTGGTTAGGGTTTGCTTCTAGGGCATGGTAGTACGAAGCATAATGGCCTGGTGAGACTAGATTTGAAATGTGTGGTCTGATTTTCTACTTGGGTTTTTGAAATGTCCTTTTTTTTTTGACTGACTATATATTTGAATGCTTTTAATTCAATTTTAATTTACGGAAATTTAGTAGGCTTGCTGTTTTTGCAGAATTTTTTTAGCTGGTGTGCCAGAAAAATGCAGTGTAATTTACACAGATATAATCTGTATTTTATAAGAATAGTTTGTGTAATTTTAACGTAAATTGTGTTTTTAATAAATGACTTGCAAGGTTTTTTTTCCTGCCCCTGGAGAAAATTGAAACCCCGGTCTCTCCAGTGACAGGTGGGATACTCTGACTTCTGTATACGAAGGAATAACTATCTACCAAACATTGGTTTCAACTTTAAATGATGGGCTTACTTTACATTGTTGTTGTTTCTTCGCTCTCAAAACATTTCGACAAAACACGGGGTTAAACACAGATTTTTTTTAAAACTTAAACCAGCATATGTTTTACCAAGAAAACCAGTTCTCTGTAAGTGTTTCTCGTTCTTTCTGTTAAATGAGCATATTTTTGTTTTATGGGTAGGAGCAGTTAAGAAATTTGTCGCTGTGTGTTTGTCAGTGTTGTGTGGGACTGAGGAGCCCGTGCTTACCTACACTTTTTTTTAAAAAGTTATTTTTAACCTGGTAATTTTATCGGATGTTATGACTTTTTTTCAAAGAGACGCCAGTGTACACAAATTCCTTTAGTTTATAATTTCTCAAATAATCAAGTGTTTCAATATAAAAAAATCAATTAAAAACGGCTGTATCGTATCTACAGTTAATGGTGTTTCAGTGGGACACCATGTTTAATTTTTCTTAGTAATTTAAACTTGGACTTAATATAGTGAAATGTATACCACTGCTAAGCGGAACTATTGATAACATTGTTTTGTTATGCTGTGCTTATGAATTTTGTTTTTGTGCAGATATCATTTTGTTTCGGCATGGTTCGAGAACGTTGTCAGTTTTTTTTTGTATTCGTTGAATAATGGGGTAGAAGTCCAATAATGGATGTCATTTTGCGGAAATTAATGGATGGTAGATGAATGGTGTTCTGTTTTTTCCCTCTTTCTTGTCGCATTGATTGAAAGCTTTGTGTTTGAGTTCCAGTTTGTGTAATACGATCTTGGAAAAGAAATATCCTCTAATAAAGTCATATGGGGGTTGTTTTAAGATATTACGGATATTGTCGATGCGGTGTCTTTTACAGACTGGGTTGAGATTAATTAACTTTGTATTTTTGAGACATATCGCATCGGAAATTGGGTACTGAGCACCATTTTTGTATTTTAGTCTGTCAAAACTATGGAAAGCTGTGGTGGGTTAACGCAATACCACCTAGATTAGACGGCCGGCGAACTAAATGCTTGACGTCATATTAGTGGACCAAATCTGTGGTTTTGACCAATGATCTTTCGTGACTAGATCTTGTATTTGAATACATTTTTAAGATAACATGAATCAAGGTGCGACGTTATCTTAAGATACGACGTTATTGGTCAAAAATCGAAATTGGTCTACTAGTGTGACGTTGTGTTGTTTAGTTCTTCGGCCTTCTAATCTAGGTGGTATTGGTTAACGTGTCATGTTACGCAAGGTTCATTCGCAGTTTTGCGTCCAACTGGTCCAGGCTCTTGCTGGACAAAGAGTAATCTCGCAATCTCGCCAATAAGTAACGCCGTGTATAAGCGACTGGCAAATCGAGATCTGGTTAAACTTGGTGCGTTAAATTTGTTGCTGTTCAAAATTATTACCGGATGTTAAATTTGTTGCTGTTCAAGTATTATCTGATGTTGAATTTTTTGCGGTTCACATTATTACCTGGTGTTGAATTTGTTGCGGTTCAAGTATTACCTGATGTTGAATTTGTTGCTGTTCAAGTATTACCTGGTGTTAAATTTGTTGTGGTTTAAAATTCTGATGCCCGATAGTTGCGATGCAACAATTTCTCTTGGACAGGCCTCTGCACTCAAACGAAGTCGAAGTTGTCCAATCCAACCAACCACAAAAGAGTCAAGCATTGCAAGACATAATTCGCTAACTTTTTAGGCAAGTGATTTGTAAAAGTGGTCACCACATCTCAGATAAAATGATGACCAGTGCAAAGGGCTTTTTTTTACAAGAGGTGTTGTACGATGTCTCTAAAAGGTTGCGTGGGTGCTCATGTGTCTTCCTTGTCATTTTACCGCGTTTCAAATTATGAAACTTGTCGCCAAAGCCCTTCGTATAGGTCTATTATGCAATTAGTTCAAGCATACCATAACTAGAAACATACATTATTAAATACTAGAGAATGAAGTCTTCCATGCTGTTGTGGCTTCCCATTAACAAGACATTCGTTAAATGAACAAAAGCTTAGTTCATAATTACAATATTTGAAATGATACATTCCTTTTACTCCTTTCAATCGCTCTTCACAAAGAGATTCCCGGAGTCCTTTCCAGCCTTACACCACATTTTCATCCACTGCGACTAGCTCCACATTGCAGTGCCCACTGTTTATCCCCTGCGAAGTTTAGAGTATTAATATCAATTAACAATGCGCCTGGGCGTTATTATGAAAGCGGATTCGAGTTTCGGTTGTTGTCCCTGGTTCCTGCTGGCGTTGACTCGTGGAAAAGGGATTTCTGGATTTCGAGATCCCGCTGGGAATTTTCCCGGATTTTCGTGTTCGAAATTCCTTTTTCGTTTTAGGGTGGGGTGATGTTTGTAGACTTTTTTGACGGAACTGTTGTTGTGCGGTGCTGTGTATTATGCAGTAACTTTTACTTTAACCCTGTAATGCATGAATTTTTTTATCCCGAAAAAATATATATTTGTACCTACTCATGCATTAAGGGAAAGATACTGAAAAAAAAAAAACTGATGCATGCAATGACCCTCTAGAGTTACATACAAATTACAAGAAAAGAAGTTATTAAGAAAAATGTCATAAATTAACCACAAAAAAAGGATTTTTTTCGATTACCTTACACTTGGACATTTAAAAAAAAAACTTATGTATTTACTCCAGATGTTAGAGGTTCATGGCACAGATATATATTGAAATAGCACCTGTAAAAATTTTCAGGTAAATTAATGTAAAACTTTTTATACTAGAACTGTTGGCGTATACCCCTTTTTTAGGTGAAAAACACCATTTACAATAAATCAATTTTATTTAAATAAAAAAAAATTGTCTGAAAAGCATTGTTCATTATATTTGAAATCACTATGCCAAATTTGGAAAAGATTAAAGTAATAGTAAAAATTTTAGAATTTTGGGTATTCGCCTACCTTAATAACTTCTTTCTTTAATTAGACTTTTACTACTGTCGTCTATGAGGGTTATTAGTAATTAAAACTTCAAAATGGAATGTAATAGATGAAAATACTCATATTTGTCGAGAGGGAGCTCCACTTTAATCGAATTAAGTGGATATGTTACTCGTTGCATATGGCAACAGCATTTAGAGGGTTAAAGAACTTTTTGTTTAATTCGTCATATTAATGGATAATATGGATGTATGGAGTTAAATTTATTTAAATGAAAGTCTGAGCGCATTTGGCTTATTATCGTGTCCCAATTATTAAATTTATATGTTAAATCATCATTTAAGTGTCATAATAAGCTTTCATGGAGCCCTTACTTTAGGATCAATTAGTATAATTAATTTTTAGTAATTCACCCTTTTGGAATCCCTTAACCTTTAAATGCAGAATTGCACGCCATTATTGCAATAAGAATATTTTCTAAAATTCTCTGTTTTTAAAAAAAGTTTATGAGTTTTATATTTCATTATAAAAATAAATAAGACTGGAAACAAAATATAACAAAGGAAATATGCTACAAATAAGTTAAAATAACTTTGTTTTTAAGTCAGCAAAAATATTTTTCTGAAGAGCAGGTTGCTATTTTAGGAAACAAGTGAAAACGAACGAGAAATAATTTTCCCTTTGAATTCTGGTTTAAAGTTAGGACATGTAATTTATATCTATTTTAGTTTGGTGTGATATTATTGTTCGAAGGAGATATTTGGGAATCAATGGATTTTGGACTCTTGGGATTTTTATTTTGGGCCTTCGACAAAGAAATTGGTATATATAAATTTCTTGTTTTCGAAAAGAGTTTAAGAAAGACTAGTTGTATTTTATTAGGGAATTTTTTTTAGTTAAAGATAATAGAAGTGGTTGTCGGGGCTCCAAACTAAAGTTTTCTCTCTGTTTGAAAAATGAATTTTCTAAGTCTAACTACTCCGGCTGTATCGAATGTATTTTTTATATTATAAATGTAGCTGTTAAGAATAATAATAATGAAAAAGTTGTATTTTAGGGACGTTTAAGCCAGCTATATTTATCAAATAAAAAACACCCCGAAAAATATTCACTACTGCCTCAATAATTAGAATTATGGTTTTGAAAATTATTTTTACCGTTGGATTAACATAGAGACAAGTCTTTGGAAACAAGTTTGGTGACCCGACTGTCGCTACCGCTTAATTTCGCGATTTTAATTTAATTTAAGTGTTAGTGAAATATTTTGTATCAAAGCTTAAATTAAATTCATGTAGGTAGCTGGATACTTATTTTTTTAAAAAAAAATTTATTGGCATTTATACTTTAGTGTTTTATGTTTAATAATACTATTCAATATGTTAGAAGGAAATTGCACTATCCTAACAGGAAGGTTTCTCTCTGAGTAACCGATGTTTTTGTTAAAATTTTGAATAAAAACGAAATATCTTTTCATTTTATCATGAAAATAGTTTTAACTGCCACTCTCAATATAATAAAAATAAGTAACAACTTCAAAAGTACGATAAGTTGCTGCGTAACTTTGCTGTTACTTTAAATAGTTTTTGATATAAAAATTTATCGGTAAAAAATGGCTTTGCATCTCAAAAGTTTGTTAGCACACAACTTTATTCGAAGCAGCATTTCTTTGGGGATTTTTTTTTTATAAAACTCTGGAACGTTTAAAGAAACCAAATTTTTAAGGAAAGTCTCTTTTGGAGTTGGAAAAATTCCTCAAAGTTGTAAATACCTTTGGAACTATGCTGTTTAGTTACGACTTTGTGAATGTCTTTTAAAAAAGTTTTTTCCACTCTTCTATACGAAACAGCTAACCCCTGAAAGTAATACCAGTCACAAGATAAAAGTTTTCAGCTGGGGAGATATTGAATGATTCTATTTCTTTTTTTTGCTTTTCTGCCTGAAGAATTGTGACTATAATATCGTTCAACTGCAAACTCGGCATTTTCTTTTAGAACAATCTTATTTTTCCAACGCTTTACTTTCCGTTTTTTTGTTGTTGAATATTTCGACTACGATTCTAGAAAACTTGTATTTGTTTAAAATTTAAAATTTAACTTTTTTTTTAAGTAAATAAAATAGGACACTTGTATATTATTATTATTGTTATATTTGTGTGCGTGTTCACTATACTTGCCTTACAAGTACGATTGCTATATTTTATAATTATTTTTTAAGCATTCATTATTATTTAGTTTATAAGCATAACTATAAATAATTTTTAAAATATATTTTTAGTAGCGGTTGAGGAAAAACCTTTGAATCTAGTATTAGTTTTTGTGTTGTGAAAATATTTTTTTTCTCCTTTTAATGGGCATGTTTAACGTCTTGGATTGTTACAGTTCTTTAGGAATGAAAATAAGGTCTTAAGGGGGAATGGGCGCGCTGAACGTGGGTGTCCAAACTCAAGTGCTTCAGTGTTAATCCAAAGGAGAAACAAATATTTTCTCTGCCACAATTCTCCGGCTGTATTAAGCGTTTTTACAAACGGATTTTTATGTGATAAATGTAGCCGACTGATAGGTCCCGGCAATACCACTTTTTGAAATAGCTTCGAATATTTTTTTAAAAATCTTCAATAAATAATTTTACATAAAATTTGAAGCAATTAAAAAAAGTGGGGTTATAGAGACCTGTAAGTTATTTACATTTATTATTTAAAAGAAACCGCTTGTAAAAATATTCACTATAGCCGGAGAAATGTGGCAGAGAAAATAGTTTTTCCCCATTGGACTAACACTGAGGTACTTGAGTTTGGAGACCCGTGGTCCAGCCCGCTCATTTCCCCTTAATTGGTTAATCAAAGAAGTGGGTGAAGCAGAGATCATTCTAGGCGTTTTTCACGGGGCGCGGCGCCCTGCCCGCCTTTTTTTTAATATAAATCCCGCCCTAAATGCCCTTTTTTACAAAATAAATCCCGCCCTCGTTGCCCTTTTTTACAAAATAAATCCTGCCCTCGTTGCCCATTTTCTTTTAAAAATGTCCGCGTTTTCCCGCGTTTTTTCAAAAATTCTTCTTATCCAACTTACTTTTTCAAAAGTTTATTTAACCCAGGTTATGTTATATTATACTTTTAAACCCGTTTTTCTAAACTTAATTATTAAAAAATACCTAAGATAATCGATTTTAGAATTAGATAGACGATCGAGAATTTTGAGCAAAAATAATAGGGATAGACCGATGCATCGGCGTCGATTGTTTGAAAATTTTACCATCGGCGGCCGATGGTAAGTTAGTGAAAAAAAATCGGCCATCGGCATAAAAAAACATCGGCAAACCGATGTAAGCCGATGTTTTTTTCTTTTTTAAATCCATATCGCCGTAGTTTCGCGATTTTCGGATCCCCGGAGTTTCGAGACTTTCGGATCCCCGGAGTTTCGAGACTTTCGGATCGCCGGAGTTTTGAAACTTTCGGATCCCCGTAGTTTCGTGACTTTCGAATCGCCGTAGTTTCGCGACTTTCGGATCTCCGGAGTTCCGCGACTTTCGGTTCCCCGGAGTTAAGCGACTTTCGGATCTCCGAAATCTCGGAATTTTGTTTATTTTCCATCGGCATCGGCCGATGGAAGGCGGAAAACATCGGCCCATCGGCCGATGTAATTTTTGAACAATCGGCATCGGCCCATCGGCCGAAATTCGCCATCGGTCTATCCTATCCCTAAAAAATAATGCCGTGACAAAGGGTTTCCGCAACACCCCCCAACCTAAAAAAATTCTTTCCTTCATTCTCGGTCTATATCGATGAAAACTAAACTTAAATTTTGATAAATACTAAGTTTAAATAATAGATTTTAATAATAAAAGTAAAAATTTTAATTAAAATTTAATGGATGAATTAGGATTGTATAACAATAAGATGTCTTCAAATATTGACCAACGGGTGCAATCCCCCATTGAAAGAGGATCATCTTCATCCGGACTAAAAATATGCAGTTCATGCTTCCTGATTTGATTATTTTGCGGCCTAGTAATTTTTTAGAAACCTACTGATGACGTCACATTGCCTATACTTAATGATTGACAGTTCGCTGGCTTTGATGCGTTTGCGTGATCGGGAAGAGTGTCGCAATACTTTTGTAGCTCTGGTACAGGACTAATTGGACCAACCAGAATCCTTTCTTCTAATCTATCGTTTTGAGTCGTGACCTTGTGATCACAAGAGCAGCTGAAATGTTATTTTTTATTACTTTTGAAACTTGGGCTCTTTTTTTTATTTTGTCCTATACTGGGGTTTCAGATTGGTTTTAGTTTTTTTTTTTTTTATGGAGTGTTGGCTTATACACGCTATATATAAATAAATTTTTGTTTGTAACTACTAGTTCTTGAATTTTTCTGGAAAAAATTCTTGAAAAGTATGCAGTAGAACTCCAATTATCTAAGCAATTGGAATTGGAACCTAACCACGCTCATATAATTGTAAATTTGGATAATTAGAGTTAATGTGAGAAACGATATATTGTAATCAATTACTCAATGTATTGTTGGGCTGTGAGATAATGAAGTTTTAATTTCGGTTTAACCAAATCCAAATTATGATGTTGTTTGGGTTATAGCTTTTGTTTCAGTTTGAGTTGTATCTTTTTATAAAAGTTTTTTTTTTCTTTCAACTTATATTAGAATATTGGAAAAAGTGTACTAAATTTTTTATGGGATTTATAACAAACTCGGCTTATTTTTTTTGTTTGTCTCTGTTGGATGTCATGCTTAGTAATATTTTTGGTGGGTACAAAAAAAATTACTAGACATGACATTGAATAAAGAGGAACAGTAACAGGTAGGCCAAGTTTAATTTTTCTGGTATTCTTATAGTCAGCACCTCTTTGAATAATTGGAGTTCTGCTAAACTTGGAAAAAGTGTATGAACCATGCTTTTAATTTTAAATGCTAGAGCTGAATGCAAATAAAATCCATGTTTATTTGATTAGTAGCATTAATGATTTTCACCACTTCGCTCGAGGAGATCTGTTTGCAGTTCTGGCTCGTTGTTAGGCATAAGTGCCTCATTATGTTCCTTCACTTACTAGAAAAGATGTTTCATAAAATGATGGAGTAGAAAACTAATAAATATTTAATTTGGTATGCAAGTGTATTTTCTATTTTCTAAAAATCCGAAAAAACTATTTTATCCCATTTTAGATGCCCTAAACTTTTTGCAAGTGCCCTTTTTATATTTGAAGCACCCTGCCCTTTTTTAATTCTAGAATGAACTCTGGGTGAAGCTTACCGTGTTATACTACCAGCCAATCACCGATACAACCAATGAAATCCTGGAATTAAAGCAGGAATGATCTACGTCACGTGATACAAGACCCTCGTTACCAATGTTGTTTAACACGCTAAACAACTATTAACAAATTAGGATTATTGAAATGTTTACAAAGTTATTTTATTTTAAAGTTATCAAAAATAATTTATTCTTTACAGACTGATTATAAGTAAAAGTAATAGATTTGGTTGCTATTGAAAATTTTCCTATTTCTCTCTTGTCATTTATTAAACAACCAAAAATAAATTATTGCTGAATTTTTTCTTTAAAAAAAATATTCGTTGTTATTTAAATATAAAAATTATGTAGTTTGTAAAAACTTGAGCCGATTATCACTACACTCGTTATTAAAGATTCCTCCTCCTAGTACTACATCTCATTTAAAAAAGGCCTTAACTGTTTTTTTTATTGCCATTGAACATTTCTACCTCTGATTTAAACACAAAGAAAAAAACTCACTGCAAACAAATGTACTCCGTTAGAAATAAAACCTCCTAATGTGTGTACAATACTCTTTAAATTCCATAAAAGAGGAATTATCGAGCCCGAGAGAGTTATTAAACTAAAAGCACCACGCCGCAAACGCTACATAAAATGAGCAATCGCATGAATCACCATGTGGAATGCCACACCGAACATGTGATGTAATTAAAATTCCATTCTCACTGTGGAACATAAACAGAAACATTCCAAAAGAGAATATGGCGGCCAATTTAGGGAGTTTGGGCCATAACTCAAACTGACTGCTTTTAAAACGGCCGAAAGTTTTGGTGTAACTTGTGTTAAAATTGCGGAATTGGATGGAGTAATTTGGTTTGCTTTAGGGGAACAATGTCGGTGAGTTCTGGTGGAATTTGATGAGAGTTAAGTTAATTGGGAATGGGGGGATGAGGAATGTTTGTTTTATGGTTGTTTTCGTGAAGTTTTAAGGAATATCAAACATCAAAGAATTAAATATTGTTATGAGTAAAGAATTTTAAACGTTTGTTTATAAATTACGCGGTTCCTAAACTGGAACTACAACCGATATAAACATGTTTTAACTATTAGTAAAATTTGTTCCTAAATATTTTGATTAAGATATATTAATGCGAATTTTTTTCGGTAGCGTTAAAACATGAGAAAAATCTGGTTGCCATGATGTTCTATACATGGATTTGCTATTTAAAATCTGATGAATAATAGCATTGTTTTTCCAAGAAAAATTCAGGTCGTCACTTGACTGTGGTTGTAAAATACGACACTTGTCGCCAATACTCCTCGTGTAGCTCTAATGCGATGATAATTCAAATCTAACCTAACTTTTCCAAATAAATTGGCCTTTTAAATGAAAGTGGTAGTTGCAAAATTCACATTCTTTAAAGCATAACTAAGCTATTGGGTCCACCTCGTTCATTGGAGTTCTTCGCTTTACTGAATTTACTATAATCAAAAGTCACCATAGAAAAGACCGGACCCTATATCTTAGTTTTACTGTGAAGAATGTGAGATTTACAACTACACTTTTCAAAGACTTAATACTCGTAATCTTTTGAAAATTGTATTGTTATCGGTTGGTTTGTGCTAATAAATAAAAAAAAAAGCTTATAGGACTTTGAAGTTGGTGGTTTCTAAAAGTATTTCAAAGCTTCTAAAATATGTAAAAAAATAGAAAAAATCCGTCTTAGGTTTAAAAACTCATAATTAAAAATAAAAACCAAATAAGATGTAAAAATTTTCAACCCATCAAACTTACTTCCAAAGCGTTAAGAAAAACAATTATCCATAATCAGAATCTCATACATGGGTAATTCCATGTAACTGTAGTGTGAGTCACAACTTAAGAGGAGATTAAAAACTTTTTAAATTGGAGAAATAAATAAAATGAAATAAAGCTCGTTGTATTATTTAGTTTTAATAAGTGTAGAACAGTTATTCCACTATTTTCTTTCATTCAATGTAGCGCTAATCACTTTGTACACACGTGATTTACACTACAGAAAGGATAATTTCGCATATACCAATATTTCCAGCATCATTATACTCAAATTTCTACTCATTAGAAAAATAATAAAAAAAACCCGGATATCCCCATAGGCATTCCCGTACTGGTGACCAACCCAGGAATGCCATTTATGTATTGATCAGTATGATTCACACTGGAGGCTACCCCTCTCCCCCTCCAATACTTTCAGCAGCAGATGTCGGCCATTAGCCAGCCCCTTTCTGGAAGCATTTTCCTTTTAGTTGCTTCCTCTGGCTGGCTTGTTAGCAGCTCTTAACAGCTTTTTCATGCACCCCCGGAGGAAGTTCATCTCGGGTCTGATTTATTAGACCAGCCCTCGCTCACTCATTACCCGCGGTCCCCATAATCTTTGGCACTTTATGGATCTGATTTTTGGACTATTAGTCGCCTAAAAGGGGACATTTGTCGCGTTTTTATGCTCGGGCTCGCTGATAAGGCGCGTATTTATGGGGTGGTGGTAGATAAAAATGAGGTATTTTGTAGGGATTATTATTGGCACATTCGATTTCAGGGAACTGTTGCTATTTGGTATGAGTTTTAGCTGTTTAACCCGTTCTTTGCAAAACGTAAAACTTGTGATGATAGTTTTTATAAAATAAAAAAATGTGTACATTTATTAAAAGCACTTGCAGGATAGTGAAGGGTTAAAAATTCCAACATTCCAGTACAAACCAGTTAATTATCTCAAAAGTTCATAAAAGTAAAGATTTTATTTTTTATAGGATCATCACCTAATAATGATCGTTTCATGGATCATTTCGTTCACAGCCAAATGACATCGAATGACCCAAAGCAACTTAAACACAACATACTGAGAAGTGTATTACAGCCGAGGGCAGATAAACTGCAGTACCTAGACATATGACTTGGGCCATTGTTGTATAAGAAGGCAATATTTTTAGCATACAAGAAAGTATATTAAATGCCTAATTAATTTCAAGAGAAAAATGGTCCAATTCATTGTTGTCGTTACTGTAGTTGAATATTTGCAGACTCCTTAAGTATTCGTCACATAAAATCAAAACTAATTGCAACTCAAAAACACCGTACCTGTTTAGATGTCTGGACACAATGGATATGCGACAACACCGAGCTTTGACCAGTGTGTACTTTATCGGACATGAATGACCTTCATTGAAATCCGACCCTTTGATTGAACCCCGAAAACAAAGTGAAGCCGTTAGATAGTCTTCAAGCAACTCTAGTGATCTTAAAACAAATCGCTGACTCATTCTTAGTTTATTTGGAAACCTAGAATTTCATTCCTTAAAAGGCGCTAATTAAAAAAAAAATAACCGTATGCTCAAATGTAGGCTGTAGCACGAGTTCTGAATTTACACTATATATCTAGTAGTAATTCTCTTCACAATTTCGAAAAATGTTTATAGTTTTTTCTAGTGAAAAAGTCGCCAAGTCGATGTAGTAAGCATGTACAAACTCCACTTTAGAATAGCGCCAAATTATTCGCCGATATCTTTTTCTAAGGCTTACTACAAAGCAATCGTTTGCTTCACTTAGCCAACCTTTACCGGCAGCATCTCGATCTTCTTAACGTTATAATTTTGCCCTTAACGGTTGCGTTGGGTGCCTACACCCTTAAAACAAGAGAGTGAAATCCATTTCTATAGGAGAAGCGCATTTTCGACACTCGAAAGGAGCGAAATCAACTCCTAAATCGTTCGTAATCGCCCTAAATCGCTCGTTTGTTGTTAAGATTGTTGAAGGTTTAACAACACAAGAGTGAAATCCACCCCTTTAGGGGAATTGCATTTTTGACACCGTAAGGAGTGAAAATTAACTCAGACTGAGTTAAAATCGCTCGTTTGTTTAAAGAGTGTACTCAGGTGTCGGCTTGTCACTTGACTGTGGTGCTAAAATACGACGCCCGTCGCCAATAGCCCTCGTGTAGCTCTAGTGCGACGATAATTCAAAACATAACCTAACCTATAATTTTACCCCCTAAAGAGCAGGGGTTTACCCAAGTCCCCTCAATCCTCCTCGCGTACGAGACATACCAGAAGAAACGCGAACGTAGCCCAAGTAAAGTGCGGCACTTTCTATGTTAAACAGGCGACGCTGAAGGAATACTGAACACCCTTCCCCTCTCGGAATCGAGGGGCGATTGTTACAAAGTGGAGAAGGGGGAATTCCCGAAAAAAACTATTTTAAAATTCAAGTATAAAAATTGAAGGGGAAGGAACTTTTTATAGTTGTGACTATTTGTAGCTGCCATGTGGTGTTGAGTTGAATTACTCAATGTTTGATGGATTTAATTCAATATGTTTTATTATGAATTAACGTGCCTCAACTTTACCTCAACACTAATCTTAATAAACATTGTGATTATCATGCCCTTAGCAACATTCTTAGAATGACGTACGATTATTTTAATTAGTTATTATAGTATTTATGTCTTTTTCAACGAATGCTTTTTTTTATTGTTGAATTCATTTTGAAACATTGATTACTGCACATGAATCAATATTTAAGAAATATTGTAGTATGATCAATATAAAAGTTTTTTTGAAAACGTTTTAGTAACATTTATGTGAAGTATTAAACGTGTAACAAAACAAATTTGACCTTATAGTTTAGTGTCGAATAATTCAAAACTGTATTTTAACGAAGTGTATTTTTGGATTGTATTATCATAAAAATGTATTCAATTTTGTACCTTTTAAAAAAATGTTTTATAATATCTGATTTATCTTATAATTTCATATATTAGTCTTACTTACAGTTCCAATCCAATAATTAAAACAGTTATTATATATTAAATTTAGCGTGTCAAAACTGGTGGCTCGAATTTATTGTTCTTATTTTCAATAAACGTTAAAATTTTTAAAATAAGTTTTAAGGAATTAGAAGAAAGTTAATAAAGAAAGGAGACTATAAAGAATCTTATTTTCGTTTGCTTCAGTTTTTTTCGTCAAATTATATCCATAACATAATTCAATAATCCCAAATCAAATATTTAACCTTACATAATACCCATCTTAAATCTAAGAATACACACGGACAGTGTAACATCAAATACTATCGACAACATGACACTCTAAACAGAAGATAAGCTGTATCCATTGTCTGAGGGTATAGTAATTTGATGCGTGGACAGAAACGCAGGGACGCATTGGTATTATAAAAAACCTAGCTGCGATACAAAGGCATCTACCAAAGCCACCTTGTTTAACTTGCTTATAACAGCTGACACCTCTCTTCAAGTAAAAAGGAAACTTTTCTTTCTTCTTTCCCCACTTTTATCACTACATATAAAACGGTATTTGTAGCTATTTGACTCAGGAAAGCCTTTTTTAAAATTTAGCCAACATATTAAGCTTGTAACATAACTTTTGACCAAATAGTTATGAAGACGGTGAATAGTTTTAAAATTAATTTATATTAATGAAGTGTATTTTTATTATCTTTATGGGACTAATGTTTTCAAATATTAACCTCAAAAATCGTTTTATTTCTGATTTATCTTATAATTTTATGATGTTAGTCTTATTTATAGTCTCAATCGGTATTAAGTAAAAACAATTATTACCTATTACATTAAACTTGTCAAAACTGGTGGTTCAAATTTAATTATCTTTATTTACAATAAACGTCGCCATAAAGGATGTTATTGTTTTTGTTTGCTTCAGATGTTTAGTTTTTGTCAAATTAAATCTATAACAAAATTCAATGCTCCCAAATCACATATTTAACGTTACATATTACCCATCTTAAATCTAAGAATACACACGAATAGTGTAACATCAAATACCATCGATAACATGACACTCTAAACAGAAGATAAGCTGTATCCATTGTCTGAGAGTATAGTAATTTGATGCGAGGACAAAAACGAAGGAACGCATTGGTATTATAAAAAAAACTAGCTGCGATACAAAGACATCTACCAAAGCAACCTTGTTTAACTTGCTTATAACAGCTGACACCTCTCTTCAAGTAAAAAGGAAACTTTTCTTTCTTCTTCCCCCACTTTTATAATAAATAAATAGATAAAAAAAACTACGGAAAGGGTGAATATTTTACAGACAATGTCACCCCGAAGGAATGACGTGGTAAGAAGAAAACGATGACGCCACCGCCCAACTTTTGTGATCATCATAGTAATAATAATGGAAAAAAGAATGGATAGAAAGGATCAATAGTCTTCACATCTTTTCGTTGTTTGAAGTTTGCCAAAATAGTAACTATTCTAATGGTAGCTGCTGCTGTCTAACTATAAAGTAGTTTGAAAAAGCACTCTATTATGCAACGAACTTAACCTCTATGTTGGGACTATATAATCTTGGGGTTTGGATTTTGTTGACCAAATGATCTATCGGGAAGATTTTTAAAACTGCTGACCTGTAAACGGGTTGCTGCCAGAAAAGTCCAACAAATAATATCAAATGTAAAGAGGGTGCGCATTAAATACGATCATCTGGCCCGACGCCGCGTGTTGATGTCGCCCTTAAAATTTAATTTCATTGCCTACTCAGGTAGATGTCGATTCTAAATTATGACGCCCGTCACTAATAGCCGTCGTGTAGCTCTAGTGCGATGGCAATTCCATATAACCCTAACCAACAGTGACCACAAGTTGCCAAAGTTGGTCCATCGAGCAGTGCTGTTTGGGTAATATTCGATTGATTTTATGCAAACTGTGTGAAAGCAAGAATTGATATAAATGTTCAGTAAACGAAAAATATACATTTTGATAACTCTTGCCCGCTTTAACCTGATGATCAAAGTTTTTGAATGATTTGAAACCTATACTAATGTTCAGTTTTTGTGAATGTCCGTTACAACAAAGACAAACCAACGCAGCGCATTTCTTTGAAAGAGTTTTGCTGTTACCTGCTGCTGCGAGATTTTTCTTTTGCAAAGTGGCCCGGATTATTTCCACAGCTGTTTTAGAGGTGATTAAAAGGTGACTTGAGAAGGAGAAATTATCGGGTAAAAAAAGGCGGTAAAAGTAAACGATGATTTTATTGGCTGCTTAAAGAGGAATTAGCAGCTGATTTGCCCGTTGGGGGCGAGAGAAGTGTGCATAAAAAGTTCCCCTTAAATGATTCTACGCCATTAAGAGTTTCAAAGTTCGCCAGCATTTTTCTCAAACGTACTAATATATCGAATTAAGTAGATTTTCAGAAATATATTAAAACCTAATAAAATATTCGAAAACAAAGTGTGGGGCGTTTATTAGAATTACAATTTAAAAACTAAATTAACGATTAACAGAAAATTCTCGGTTTAGTTTTTTTATGTGGTAAAATAAAAAAAACGTTTATAATTACAAAGTATTTCTTTTTAAATATCACTATGTTGTAGGAAAAGTTATATCGGCCTTCTAAGTTTTCGGATTTCACCCGGTAATTCTTTATATTTAACTATTTTATAAATTCCAGTTATAAAAACTTTTTTTAAATTTTTTTTATTCGTTTCTCATGTTACTGAATTTGTCTTTCAAAAATTGTCCCACACAAAAGTTTTATTTTTTTTTGTATTTTATTTATTTAAACAAACTTAAAAAATATTTATTGAAATGGTGCTTTTACGCATCTTTGGCCAAAAATTGGTTAAACGTAATCTTAGCTCCCGAAATCCTGAATATTTACCTTATGCAACGTATTTCCCCTGCGTGTTTGTTTTTCCGTCATAAAAGAACCTTCACCGTAAAACCAGTTTTACAGAAACGCTTGTCTCGCAAGCAAACCACAATTCCTGAATGTTTCAATCTACCTAATGGTACCTTGTTTCTATGAAATTAAAGTTTAATTTTAATGTTCTCGTTGTTTTTTTAAAATATAAATTAAGATCCCCCCCCCTTTTTAATGTCGTAATTTTTTTTATTATTTCCTTCGGTAATAATTAGAAGGGCTAATTTTGATTAATAACGTTAAATAATAATAAAACAAATAATTAATTTTGTTTTGTTAAATGCAATGCATTATCAAATGAAATGCTATCATTAAAAACAATTATTGATGCTCTATTTTATTTTAAAGGAAACAAAGTTAATGAATGGATACGATTGGTAAATTTTTCTATAATATAAATTTAACTGGCCATGAGCGTTGTGAACAAATTTTGAAAATAAATAAAATTAATTTATTTAGGATGGAATAAACATTTTTAATTTTTAAATGCAAATTGCAGACTGTTTTTAAATGCTGTATGAAATGGTGTAATCTATTTGTAGAAACCAAACTGTGTGCTCAATATTCTTTATTCATCATTTTGTGTTTGTTAACTACAATTTTGTATGCATATAAAATCTTTTTTTCGTTTCTCATCTATTTTCCTACTAAATGAATTGCGAAGATGTTTTTCTTATGATGCCTAACTGTTTAACTTCCGACATTGCTGATTTATAACTTAATTATTGCTTCTTCACAACGCTAAGAAGAAAACAAATAATTGAGCTGCTTCATTTTAATCTTTCCCTTAAGTAGTACTTCCGAATTTTTCTTTGAAGTAATTATGTATCTTGAGACACTGCCGTATCTTTAGCAGCGTGTCGAATTTATCAAAAGTGCTTTATTATAAAGTTTAAAAGGCTTTTAAAAGAAACCTGACTCGTTATTATGCAAAATAAGGTTTTTCCCGCCTTCTTTGTTTATTAATATTCCGGCAATATTTTCCACTGTAGCGAAATTTGATTCTTTTACTCCATTTATTTACCAAGTGTAATTAACTTACCCACAAACGATTACTTAAATATACACTCCGTGCCAACCTAACTTGGGTAAAAACAAATAGTAAAAAGGCAGGAGGGAAAGCGCGATTGGTCCGTTAGTTGTAGACTCTTGTAAGGTAATATTTCATACAATATTTATCTTAATACAATTAAACCAAAATAACTTTTCGTTCTGATAAAATTTCAAAATTTTCTCAAATAATATTCAAATCTGTTAGACCTTGATTGAAATAAATGTTTTAAACATGTTTTCTGTATGGATTCACAAATAATTTATGGAACTCTTTACATGCGCGGAAGGATCTTCTCCATAGCATATTTCTATTTACCCAACTTAGGTTGGCAAGGAGTGTAGAAGCGAGATTGAATCGATTATACTTTTCTTATTATTTCCCCAAACTCTCTATTTTAATTTTCGGAAGATCGCATTTCAGTTTACCTAATTTTCCATGGAAATGAGCTCTATAATTATTGCGATAATAGATACGTATTGCCAGTGATGGCTCTTTTAAATACATATTTTTCGTGAGTAATGGTTTTGTCACGACGTTTTTGAGATAATAAGTGGTTGCATTCGACATTTAATTTAAAAAAAGTTTTTGTTTGTCCGCAGGATTAGTCAAATTGATATTCATTAATATTCAAATTTGACAAATAACTTTTATGAAAAACATATAATAAATTTAAAAAAAATTATTTTCCGGTGCAATCGGGCTGAATTATATTTCTCACACAATCTTCACTAAAACGTCATGAGTTAAACTTACTCAAAATTTTTTTTAATTTCTAAGAAGCTATGCTAAATAAATGAGAAATTTCGATAGTCTTCTAGTAAAAATCAATAAATATGTTCAAATAAGCATGTGTATTAGTTAAGTTATAATAAGAACTCTGCACTTTGTAACTTAGGGTTTTTTGAAACATGGGTTTTCTAAGCAAAATAACCGTTCATCAGGATCAAAACGCGCTGCTTTGAAAAAAAAAAGGTATGTACATTTTATGGAATGGATAATATGTCTGTAACTTAGTGTTAGGTGTGACGGCCGATAGAGACTATTTAACTTAAGAGACTTGAACTAACATCTTTGAATTCTTTCCTGCTTTTAATAATATCCGTAGCCTTTTAAAGCCACATTCCAATCTTATCGGCTTTTATGCACCAAAAAACTTATCTTTACTTTCCCTAATAAACTAATAAAAGGTTCAATATGTTATTTTACTGCCAATCTTGTTGGATATATGCAAATTGTTTTTTAATTTGTTGATCTAGGTTGTTCTCTTGGGGCCTGCGATTATTTTCTTTACTTATACACTTTAGGTCTTGAAGTTGTTCTTGGAATTTAGTCATATTTATTTTAATATCTTATTTTTTTACTCGCTTTTTGTGTATCTTGGACTCTCAGGATCACACAAACTAACGTCACGCAACGTCTAATTTGTTTCTCTTTTCAAAGTTAAGATTTGAAAAATACTTTTAAAATTATTAAATTACAGAAAATCTTTTTAGGATAAATCAAAATGTTTATAAAACTAGTCGACACATCTCAAACTAGAAATAGAATTTAGAAATCTGCTGTAATAAAGTTTAAAATAAAACTTAAGTTTATCAAGGGACGCGTACTTATAAACGTTTTATTTTTCAGTTTCTGACAAAGTCCGTTTTTGTTTGATACATTTATAATATTTTTGGTTTTTCTATGATAGATTTTAAAACAAATCATAGTTTCCAGTGAAACTTTAAATGAGTAAATATCAGTAACTTTATGGTTCAGAAAGACTAAAATCAGGAACACGAGTCAATATGCCTCCGGTTTAAATATGTTTTAACAAGGGACATAAATATTTTATAATTTGAAACGTGAGAACTGATACAAGTTGAGCTAACACTTTACAGAGACAAGTGTTGAACGAAATTGGGTAGGATCCGTTTTAATGAACATGATGTATTGATGAAAAGGGATTCGAGCAGGCAGTAAATTGGCAGAGCTGCAAGATTTATGAAAATCGGGAGTTATTGAGTGAGATTTGTGAACAAACTAAACTCATTATCGTAAGTGATGGAATCTCGAAAAATAGAACCATTCAGAAAATATCCACAACTTTGGGTATGATACGCAAGAAAATGATATTGATTCTTGGCGAAAATAGTTTTATTGTGTTAAAATAGACATGTTTTGAAGAGCGGTTAGGTCCTTCATCAGAATAGTACGAATATGACGGAAAAATAAACGTTTCCTCACCCACATTTTCTCTTCCCCTTTCAAATTACCCACTTTCTGAATATCATACTTTGCCTATCGTTGCTCGATTGTTTTTGTTTTCAGTCGGATATGTTCACAATTCTGATTAAACAGCACCTGTCTGTCCTTCGAAACATACAAGTTTTTACAAAAAAATTGTGCTATGAAATGTGTAGCACATTTCATTCATATCACACATTCATTTCATAGCATGAATTAATGTTCTTTTCTTCATGTATTTTCACATGAAACCATTTGAAATATATTACGATTTGCTGCTGTATATTTTACTTAAACATAACATTTCATATAAATGAAAATGTTTTTGCGATACCTATTCATATTATGGTTTGGTATTTTTAGATAAGGGCATTGGAAAGGGACAGCACATTATTAATCAGTGTAAAAAAAGCATATAAATTGCTTGCTCCAAATTTCTGTCGTATATCGACCCACCGTTAACTAAAAACCTTTAAGTTCTCCACCTATTCCAGTCCCTGTCTCTTGCAGCCGGCAAGAATGGAGGCACTCTTTATTAGGTATATAAATAAATATACTTTTCAGCTGGTGTGGATGTTAGAGGGTTTGGAAAATACGACGTGGGGAGAAGGAAATAAATAAAAGAAATAGAGAAATAAAAAGTCGAGGGCCATGGGCTTTTTCAATTTTTCAAAAGCGATTTTTTTTTCTCTGGGTGCAGGGAAACTCGGAGAAAGCACTTGTGCTTTTGGTCAGAAATTGGTTTTTGATGGGGTGTGGAAGAAATGAAAGGAATCGAACCTTTCCGAATTTTATTTCGAACTGTTTAGGTGGGGATGGACTCATTTTTTTTGGTGGAGGAAAGCCAGTAGCACGTCCTGGTGATAGTGGCCGTGATGTCAGTTGGACTTGAGATATGACCATCGCGGGGAGACGGACCATGCATTGGGCGTGTCAGATGAGCCGTCTACTTGATAAGTTGGAGATGGAAAAGAACCTTTCCCAAAATAAACTTTAAATAACCTACATGAAAAGATATAAGTTTAGGAGTTGATTTTTTTTGCTATATGGTAGAAAGAGAATCAAGTAAAGTTATAAAATTAATTAATTGAAATAAAGTTAAGAAAATTAATTTCAAACAAGTAAGAAAAATACAATTTAATTTTCCGAAACATGGACCTGTTTTCAATGAATCGTGATTTGGTTTGAAGAGCCTAGAAGCCAAGAGGCTCAAGTGAATGCACATTGATAATGAGAAAAACTAGATTAGCAGGTTGTCAGGAAAGTAGCTGTCATTGGAGCTTATACTTTTACAATTTGTTTGGTGGCACCAACATAAGGTAATTCACTTATATTCCTCTACAACAGCGGCTCCCAACCTGGGGGCGATCGCCCCCAAGTGGGCGATTTGTATTTTCAAGGGGGCAAAAAATACTTGAGGGGCTTTTGGGGGGCGATGGGTATTCAAAGGGGCAAAAAATTAAAATAATGTTTATCTTTGTTCAGTAAAACCATTCTCCAACCATAACCAAACCAGCTAATTTTTACTTTCAACTCTTTTAAATTTTCTTGAAGCCAGTATACTAGTATAATATCTTAGTTAATTATTTCACTTTTGTTCTTTAAAAATATATGTTTTATGATTTTTCTATTTTATTTAAACGTGACCGGATAATGCTTCTTTGGTTGTTTTTATAAACGGTATGAAGTGTTATAAAACTGTTTTATAGTTTATAGTCATACTTTAACTCAAATTATGATTAGGCATAACATGAAAATTAAAAAGGGGGCGATGGATGTTGATCAACCTAAAGAAGGGGCGGGGGGGGGCGATAGTCCAGAAAAGGTTGGGAACCACTGTTCTACAACAACATTTACAGCAACTACTTAGTGTACTTAACTGCAATGATAATTAAAAAGAAAAAAACCCATACTTTCACCCTTTTGGTTTTTGGCTCCTCATTTGACCTTAATTTATAGAAAAAACTGAAGCTTTATTTGTGTTATAATATGCATACTCAATTATGTCTCTTACATGTTAGTTTAAAATATTATGTCGCTTTTCTTTATAAATCAAGTTTGAAGTTTGTCAATTGATATCACGCGTCACTTGACTGTGGCTCTAAATTACGAGGCCCGTTGCTAAGAGTCCTCGTGTAGCACTAGTGCAACGATCTTTCAAACCTAACCAAACTATCACACGTCAGGGAACTTTCAATCATTTATTTAGGGTCTTCATAGTAGTTTTCATACTGAGAAAAAAAGTTTTAAAACTTATAATGAAACTAGTTTACTAAAACAATTGACTCACTCCTTTAAGCCGAAACTTTTTGGTCTCCCACAGAATTACCCACAAATAACATTATCCCCAGCATCGACGAAACAAGCCAACCCAAACGGCTTTATGCTGTCAGTAAGTCAATGTCGCTTATATCCACCATCATCGGCCGCCCAGAACTTTATTTCTCTATCTTCGCCCACATGATTCCTCGGGGTGACACAATCCAGAGATCCTGTCCACATGGCAGTCCACTGACGAGATAAGCCCTCTGCCTGTCTTTCAGCGAGCTCTTTGTTGTGTCCACAGTTCTTGTCACGAAGGAACGCGATCATAGAGTTAAGAGGACGATGGAGATGACGTCGGCTGAAAACTAATACGAAACCCGGTTTGCCAAGTGAAGCCATCGATCGCTTTCTAGTAAGCCTACACTCTTAAAACGAATGAGCGATTTTCACTCAGACTGAGTTAATTTCACTCCTCCAGTCTGGGAAATGCACTTACCCGGAAGGAGTGGATTCTTTGTGTGTTAAACCTCCGACAGGATCACTCCAAACGAGTGATTTTAACTCAGTCAGAGTTAATATTCAATCCTTTCCAGTGTCGAAAATGCACTTCTCCAACTGGAGTGGATTTCACTCTTTTGTTTTAAGAGTGTACATAAACGCTCCTGGTGAACTATTTAGCGCCATTCTTAAGGGGAGTTTGTATGGTTTCGCCATCGACTTGGCGACTTTTTCACTTAAGTTTAGTGTGAATTATCGTCGCACTAAATCTACACGAGGGCTATCTGTGACGGGTGTCTTAATTTAGATCCACAGGCAAGTGACGAGCCGACACCTTATTTTTGTTCACAAGAATAGAAACTATAAGTGAAACGCATTTTTCTAACTTGGGTAGGAAATTACTGTCATCTTGTGTGAATTCAGACATCTTGCTACAGCCTACAACTGCGCAAACAGCCATTTTTTGATACATTTAATCGACACTTTTAAGGAACAAAATGACGCGTTTCAGAGTGAACTGCAATGGGCTTGTTTCACGTAGTACATAAGGAAAACGAAACAGCCAATGAAATCGCAGTATTGAGACCATGACATCATAAAAAACATTCCCATTGAATGAGTGATCTGTTTAGGCCACTGAACTGAACTGAAACTCTGGAAGGAGCATCCCATGTGAAGCCTATTTATGGGTCACTTGGCGACAGCTTTAGGGAGAATATGTGGCGAGCGATTAGGCATGTGCCTACAACATCCAAGGCAAACGGTTAAGTCAAGTGTCAATTGTGATCGGCTAATTCATGCCAAATGTGACATATATTATCCCTAAAGCTGTCGAGAAATGACCTAAAAATTGGCTTCAACAGCTTTTCACGCGATGCTCCTTTTAGAGTTTTAGTTCAGTTTTGTGGTTTAAGCCTTTGTTTTCTCGGAGTCTGTCGCCAGAAAACATAATGCGACCGCTGTTATACGGTATGTTACACGGTATAATGCGACCGCTATTATACGTTTATGACGTCACCATACCGGCCACTGTTTCATCCGAACGTTACGTTGACACGAAACTGGAAACCTGGCGAACTCGCTCAACTAACTCTGTTGTTGTTTTGGTTTTCGTCTTTGCATGTCAAAAATGGAAAATTTAGGTTTTTCGTGATTTCTCACAAAATCAATTAGCATTTCTTCCTTGGCAAGCGTAAAACAACTCTCGCATTCCGTCATTTCCTAAAATTTTTAATTTTGGACGAGCACACCGCACAACAGACAACAGCAAAAAACGTTGTCATCAGGATTTCCCCAACGCACTCAACAGCAACTCAATCTGGCGGTCGTGTGAGTTGTCCGGCAACGCTCCCGAGGAAACCACTCTAGCGTAACCAATGTCAGTAGTTTGTATGACGTCACTCACCGCACTTGTCCGACCGCTTAAATCTGTTGACGGACTCCGAGGAAACCGAGGCTTAAGGCTTACTAGCTTTGGTTGGCAACTTTCTGACGGCTTCACTATTTTTCTCGCCAAGCATCTCCGACTTCATATCTCTATGCCTACGACTGCCGAAGGACTTTTTTTGTGGGCTGACCTCTTTGCCCATGGTGCGGAAGTGTTTGTCTGTTCAATTATTGATTTGGGGTCCTCTTCCGATATGGGCTGTCTGCTTGGAGTTTATGTTATGTGATTGTTTGATGGGTGATTTTTTTTTACTATTGTCTTTGACTGAAATTTTTTAATGGAGAAAGCACAGGAGAAAGATTTTGTTTTAGAAAAAAAAATAAAACATTTATATAAAAAAATACTTGTGTTACTTAAACGACTACTTTTATAGTAATTGAATGGTTTAAGATCACCTGAGTGATTAAAGGGAGTATAAACTCATCGCCTGGCTTTGAGGTTTTTCAGCAATACACATAATTTTTAAAAATAAATTTTATGATTTTTCAAATTTGAATTACGGATGAGTCTACTCTTTTATAATCGTCTATTATATAAATATAATAAAAAAAATTGAAAAATCAATTTTCAGTTTAAAATTTTAGCTTGTCTCACAGCATGTGATGTGATCTAACACTTCAAGCCAATTTTTGCTTGTTGCTAAGAGTTAATGTTAGGAAGTGTTAAAAATATTTTGTGTTTTTACTTAAATTTAATACAATGTTTAGTGTTCCTACAATGTATTACTGATGTAAATTCCGAATTTGGATTTTGCTTATGAACTAACGATTTCTTTAAAAAAAAATGGCAGTTTACAAAATATCAAGCAAATATTTTTAAACCTAAAAAAAAAGGTTTTTTAAAGAACCCTTTTTTTAGGTTTAAAAATATTTGCTAGATATTTTGTAAAGTGCCATTTTGTTACTTAAACGACTTAATATAAATTAAACGACTTTTAAAGCAGCTGTAAAAAGGAAGTTTTTTTTCTGCGAGAAACATGCTAGCATCTAAATTATTTTAAAGAAACATTTTTTTTATATTAAACTCTTTATCTTTTTATACTACAAATTCTTTTGAAGAGGCGATGCACTTCACTTATTATTCATACCAAATATCTTATCCCCAAATCTGTGCTTTCATTCTCATTCCATTACAAGGTGGACAAATTCCCAACGATGTATATTACGAGCAAAGTCTGTTCCATAAGGGATAACGAGTAAACTTTATATTCCTTTAAAGCTTCTCTAACCCCCCTATTTGATGACCAATCTCTCAGCCAAACATTCCAAGTGCTCCCGGGTTACATATCTGGGGGGATATATGTATATTTGCTTACTGGACGTTTCTGGACTATCTCCATTTATCGTGCTTCGCAAACGACCCTAAGGCTTTCACGTACAGATGCACCTTTCATGTAGAGGGATATAGGTTCTGCTATTGGTGGAGAGTTGTTGCTGAGTACACTGTTAAAAATTTTGTAAAATATTTATTTTGTATCACATTGTTGTAATGTTTGTTTTACTGCGTTCAATCAGAGGAGATGGGTTTTTAATATTTTCTGTGTTACCATTTTTTAACACTTTTTTAGTCGTTGTAAAGCTATATTTTTCAATAAGTATGCGTGGCTTATTTGCAGGTTGAAAAATTTAAAATAAATTTACTTGTTATGTTTTACTATATTATGCAACAGAATTAATTTGTGATCGGAATCAAAAAATTGTACAAAACATAAAAGGATTTTGCATCTTCAGTTTTCATTACTGGCGACCACTTATGATTGAATTGCAGTGCGATATAGGGTAGACTGACCAGTGGGTGAACAGACCCCGGTGAATGAACATTTGGTAAATATAATTTTAAAAAATAAGGATTGAAAATCATTCCACTAGATGGATTGGCAACACTGACTTCGTCCCATCTAGTAGGAAGCTATCTGACGTATGGTTGGTTGCCCTAGTCATTATGTCCTGGTGTTTATTCACTTCCGAACGCAACGCCTTAAACGTTCATTCACTGGTTAGTCTACCCTATGCAGAGTAATATTTAGCTATAAGGGTTACTTTGGAAGCTAGCTCAGGTGTTGACCAATTCTAATAAAAATAATTTAAAGTTATACCAGTTGTATCACCAAGCCTTTCATTTTGTTAAAAAAAACAAATAATTTATTAATATTATCATTAAAAAAATTTCAGTTCCCATTTTGAACCAAAATATATGAAACAACTAATGCGTATAGTACTTAACATCTTTATTTCAACGTATGGTACTTAAGACGATATTTGCCCAAACTGTCTATTTGAGTTTAAAATTTCATACGCCGCTGATGTTAGTTGAGAAAGTCAGGGGGTTGGGAACGGTGATACCACTATTGCTATGGTGATATCCCTCCATGGTGAACTATCGCTATGGTGATATCCCTCCATGGTGATATATGCCAATATGTGTGATTATGTTGCATCTAATGTTCCGTTTTTGATTCCGGGGTACGAAGATACCGTTTTAAACGGTGGTGAAACTGCAAGTTAAATAATAATGTTGGAGTACTTTACACGGTGGTGTAATGTCTTCAACGTTTTGACTTAAAATTACTTGATATGCAATAGTATAAGGTAATGAAAGTATTGCGAATGGGTCGAAAATACGAAACGGAGATTTTTAGCGTTTTCTACACGATTTGGACGGTACTGATTCTGAAATAGTAATTTTTGAACATTGGGTCCGTCTTTCTGTAGCACCACTCCACAGTTCGAACTGAAAGAGCTATCGACTCCAAATTTAGTTTGTGTTTTATACCAGTAGGGCGTCAAAGGTTTTTGAGAAAATTGTGCATGTGTGAAGGAGTATGCATAATTGACTTAGAACTTTTTAGGATTTTTAGTTTAGATTAAGTTTAATCAAAGTAGTCATGTATACTGACATGAAAATATAATTTACACTTTTCAATACTACTTTAAGAGCCAACATCCAACTGTCTAATAAGTTATTTAAAAAAAATCACTTCTTTCCGTCAAAAATGTCATTTAAAAAAAATCATAACTTTCCGGGTTAAACAAAATAATTAAAAAAAAAACCGATACATATTTATAACTTCTTTTTGCGTTATTAGATTGTTAATTTAATAGTACCTGATTGATAATTATTAATAGTGACTGTAGTTTACTTGGAAAAAAAAAACTTTGCTAGATAGGACGGCCTGCTATCCTATCCGCAGAGAATGTTCCGAGGTTGTAATAAACCAGGCACCAAACAGTTAACGAAAACACAACTTTAATTTATTTCCAAACATAACATAAAAATAAAATGGTAGCTACTCGTAAACAAATTAAATCATAGTGAGTAAAGTTTAAGAGCCGTTTACAAACATAGTTACAGTATATATACAGTGCAGTAAGTTACAGTTACAGGTGTAGTGTCAGTTACAGGTACAGGTAATAAACAATAATTTGCATACAACTAGATCCGCCACAGCACTCCCCTCCTAAGTATCCTTCTAGATACGGAACTGGACCCTCCTACCGCTCCTTGTTACATATACATTTTTGCTGGGAGACGGAAGTTCATTACAATTTGCAGGAGGATCAGAGAGGAAGGCTGGCTTCAGGCGATCAATTGATATCCATTTACTATTGGCACCAATCTGTAAGAAATAGTATTTAGGTTTGCGTTTTAATACAAGAAAAGGACCATCATAAGGGGGTTGCAAAGGTTTACGTACTGCGTCATGGCGTACAAAAGCATGAGTGCAGTCTTTAAGTGCTTTAGGAATATAAATCAAACGGTTATCTCGGCTTTTTGTATCTAGAGGTCGTAATTTGTTAAAACACTCCGATAAGCCACGTATAAAATCCGTCTGAGATATAGGATTTGAAACTGGTTCAAAAAACTGCCCAGGTAACCTTAAAGTCTGTCCATAAAGCAATTCGGCAGACGAATGTTTCCAATCCTCGCGCACAGCTGTGCGTAAACCAAGCAGAACAAGAGGAAGTCTGTCGACCCAAGAATCAAGTGGATTACACTTGAGGGAAGCTTTTAGTGTTCTGTGAGCCCTTTCAACCATACCATTGGCTTTAGGGTTGTATGCTGTGGTACGCACTAGCTCTGAGCCAAGGGAGCGAGCCAATTGCTTGAAAACAGCAGACTCAAACTGCCTTCCCTGGTCACAAGTAATGCGAGCTGGCGCGCCAAACCGAGCCACAAAGTCAAGTAGAAAGGCTCTTGCAACCGTTACAGCAGTAATATCCGTTAAGGGTACAGCCTCAACCCACCTTGTGTACCTGTCTATTACCGTTAAGCAGTAAGAAAAACCTTGAAATGTAGGCAGAGGGCCGACTAGGTCTAAATGTATATGCTGGAACCTAGAATTCGGTGTCGGTATCTGACCGAAAGGTGAAATAGTATGTCTGCTAACTTTTGCTTTTTGACAAGGTACACAAGTGCGGCACCAAGAGGCTACATCCTTACGGATCGAGGGCCATACATACTTTTCAGATATCTGCCGTAAAGTAGGACGGCAACCAGTATGAGCTAAATCGTGAACAGAGTCAAAAATAATTCGTCTAAAAGAAACTGGTACATATACACGTACATTACTCTGAGAAATATCACAATATAATTGAACATTCAAATTAGAAAAATCAATTGACTTTATTGAAAGACCAGTGGTAGCTGGGTTCTGCAAAAATGATTGCAGCTCCTTATCCGTCAACTGCTGAACTGCCATCTCCTTAAAATCTATATGAATAGGATAGACTATTTCTTCCACTCTTGAAAGAGCATCAGCGACTGCGTTCTGTTCACCCGAGACATGCCTAATATCAGTTGTAAACTGAGAAACGAACTCAACTTGACGCAGGCGTCTCGGCGAACATTTTTCGAAACCCTGTGTGAATGCATAGGTCAGTGGCTTGTGGTCAGTCATGACGTAGAAATTTCTACCTTCAAGCATATATCTGAAATGAATAATAGATAAATAAACAGCTAAAAGTTCTTTATCATAAGCACAATATGCTTTTTGGGCATCATTTAACTTTCTAGAAAAGAATGATAAAGGTAAGAAACCGTCACGAGTTTTCTTATGTAAAGCACCACCAACCGCCACTTCACTCGCATCAGTAAACAGGGCTAGTTCGCAGTTGGGTTCAGGGTGAGAAAGTTGGGTTATTTGTACAATACTGTCTTTACAGCGCTTGAAAGCTGCTTTTAGAACGTCAGTCCACTCTATAACCCTTTTATCGTTTTTCTTAGAACCACGAAGCAGGTCGTTTAAAGGGGCATGGATTTCAGCTGCTTTAGGGCAGAACCTTCTGTAAAAATTTAAACAACCTAAAAAACGTCTTAAATCGCTGATGGTCTTAGGAAGAGGGTAATTTACGATTGCGTCGACTTTTTCAGGTAAGGGCTTACAACCATAACAATTTACAACATGGCCAAGGAAAGATATCTCGGGTACACCAAACACGCATTTTGCGGAGTTTATGGTAATACCGTACTTTTGAAGTCGTTCGAAAACCAACCGTAAATGTCGCAAATGCTCTTCCTCATTTGAACTTGCGATAAGGACATCATCCAGATAGGCAAAAACAAAATCCAACCCAAAAAGAACTTCATTAATAAAACGCTGAAAAGTCTGGGGTGCTCCGCAAAGACCGAAAGGAAGAAACATAAATTCAAACAAACCAAAAGGCGTAATAACGGCTGTTTTTTCAATGTCATTTTCAAAAACCGGAATTTGGTTGAAAGCGCGTACTAGATCTATTTTACTAAATACAGTTTTACCAGCTAGCTCTTGCGTGAAGTCGTGCAAATTAGGCAGCGGATATTTGTCCTGGCGGGTTTTGGCATTTAATGCGCGGTAGTCACCCGTTGGACGCCAATCAGAATTGCTTTTAGGCACCATGTGCAAGGCGCTAGCCCAAGGGCTCTTAGAAGGCCTACAAATTCCATGCTCAAGCATATAAGCGAATTCGGCCTTAGCAGCTTTAAGTTGGGCTGGGTGTAACCTGCGGACTTTAGCATGCACTGGAGGGCCAAACGTGTCTATGTGGTGTACCGTATCATGCTTGATTGAAAGGGGTATAGGGCTAACCCTCGTAATGTCCGGAAACTCCTGAACTAAGTGGTGGTACTTGGTATTACCCACAATAGTTTTAATGCCAGGAACAATGGTTGGTAGAACCTTACCCCGTTGTGCACAAGTAGTGAGAGGGTCAATTAGCTTACGGTTTTTAATGTCAACCACAAGACCAAATTTCTGAAGGAAATCAGCTCCCAAAATTGGCTTAGATACGTCAGCAATTATGAAAAGAAAGTCAAATTTTCTACGCAATCCCAAATTTAACGACAGCAGTCTCGAGCCGTAGGTTTTTATAGCAGTGCCATTTGCAGCACTCAAAACAAACGAGCTGAGTGATCTGCAACCTTTGAAATATGCTGGCAAAATACTTAGGTCTGAACCGCTGTCAACCAAAAACCGGATTTTGCTTTTAACGTCAGTAACAAAAAGTCTATGACTAAAGAAACCCGTACCAGGAGTTACTGTTTCCGTGGACGGGGCTACAAGTTTAAAAGAACAAGGTTCAACACAATCCCTTGCTTTTTCGCCAAATTTAGCGTGGTACCAACACAGGGTAGAATCCTTGTCTTGAGCCGCATTTCTATCCCTTGACTTGCTCTTAAATATTCCTCGAAAGTAGGGTTTATTACGAGAGTGTGTGCGACCTCGGGGCTTTTCTGTACTTTTTATCAATTCAGCGGTTTGAATTTTTAAGGTACTAACGTCTTGACGTAGGTCGACTATTTGAGCCTCCAGTGACGAACTTTCTACTGTTTGACAAACCGCTGTTGAAAAACTAGTAACCTCCGAGATCTTATCAGCTAAACCCGATAATTTATCAAGCGTTTCTGAACTGACCGAAAGAATTGATTGTACTGTTGTAGGAAGACGTGACAACCAAATAGTTTTAATGACATCTTCCGAAAAGTTTTTTCCGGCTAACTCTCGCATACGTCGAAGTAATGCAGACGGTTTAGAGTCTACGAGAGTTAGGTCCTGTAACAAGGTTTTGATACGTTCTGTTTGAGAAACATCATAGGTATCGATCAACCTCTTCCTAAGTACCGTATAAGGCTCTTTAGGGTCAGGTGTTTCGATCAGATCAGAAACTGCCAGCAAAGTTTGCTGGTCGAGGGAAGCAATTAAACAGCATGCTTTGGTTTTTTCAGTTGAAATGCCAGACAACTCAAAATTAGCTTCCACCTGAGAAAAATACAGGCGCGGATTCTCATGCCAAAAGGACGGTAAACGCATAGAGATTTTGTTAACTGAACTTTCCTGAATAGTTTTAATTTCTTCTTCCTCAGACATTTTGAAATATTACCAAAATTCCTTTTAAACAATAAATAAACTTTTCACAAACAATTTTAGAAACTTGTAAAAAGAAAGATTTAATGGCAGTCCAGCAATCAAAAGGAAAAGGAGAAAAAAAAACTTACCAAACTGGTTCAAAAATTACTTAGTAAAATACGAAATCACAAAAGTTATGCATAGTTCTTGATACAATAAAATATGTTGCGCTTTTCACTGGGCACTCTTGCGACGCTGCGACGAAGAACTCCAAGGCAGGCCACGGCACGGCGGAGAACTCCAGGGCAGGGTACTGTGCTGCGGAGAACTACGAGGTTGGCTGCGACGGGGAACACCAGGGTCGGCTGCGACGGGGAACACCAGGGTCGGCTGCGACGGGGAACACCAGGGTCGGCTGCGACGGGGAACACCAGGGTCGGCTGCGACGGGGAACACAAGGGTCGGCTGCGACGGGGAACACCAGGGTCGGCTGCGACGGGGAACACCAAGGTCGGCTGCGACGGGGAACACCAAGGTCGGCTGCGACGGGGAACACCAGGGTCGGCTGCGACGGGGAACTCCAGGGTCGGCTATGACGCGGAATTCGAAAGGTCGGCCACGACGCGGAACTCCAAAGGTCGGCCACGACGACCAGGTCGGCAGAAGTCGGCAGAAGAGGCCTTAACGATGCTTGGTCAAATCATAGTCATTTTTGAGAAACGTCCAGGTCACCAGCTTTGCTAGATAGGACGGCCTGCTATCCTATCCGCAGAGAATGTTCCGAGGTTGTAATAAACCAGGCACCAAACAGTTAACGAAAACACAACTTTAATTTATTTCCAAACATAACATAAAAATAAAATGGTAGCTACTCGTAAACAAATTAAATCATAGTGAGTAAAGTTTAAGAGCCGTTTACAAACATAGTTACAGTATATATACAGTGCAGTAAGTTACAGTTACAGGTGTAGTGTCAGTTACAGGTACAGGTAATAAACAATAATTTGCATACAACTAGATCCGCCACAAAACGTTCTGATATACGCGTGATATTTCTTGCTGATTCGACAATTTAAGAAAACTGAAAATACATTTTCCAGCCCTGGCTGTAAGTACTAATTTAGAGAAGCTAGGCCTTCAGCTTATTCTGAAACTCGAAATAAGAACGCTAACAACTTTTTAAGTTCGAAAACTTAAGAAATAAGCCCTGTGTTACCAATCGGTATTGTTTTCGCTTTCCAATTCCGACCAGAAAGCGATTTCATCCTACTCTAAAAAGATGGGGGAAGAAGGTGGAACGTGATTTCGAACAAGTTCAAACGGAAGGACTTATCCTTCGTAAGAACTGTTGAGCAGCATTAAAGTTTTCCGGGAGAGGTGATTCTTCCGTGGAACCTAATCCTGTTTTTCCCGTATTTCCTCCGAGTTAAAAAGAGAAATCTTTTCCGGAATTCGAGAAGGTCGCGGGAGAAAGATGAAATCCCACTTCTGCTACAGCTCGTCACGTTTCTCCTGATATTGGCGAAAATCCTTCAACTCTGTGCACGTGTCGGTTCGATTTAATTGTAAGAGTTCACCGACTGATTTTGAAATCCAAATTTTTCAGGCATGCGAATTTGTAATGGTTATAGAGTGCAAAAATGCTAGCATATGAGTTTTGTTCAGAAACCACATAAGTAACAATTTTGGCAAAATTGGATTTCGGATGTTTTTCAATTCATTGGAAGTTTAATAATGTTAAATAATAGGTCTGAGATCTATTGAGATTAATAAAAATACTTCTGGTAGATAAAAGTTTGAAGAGTCGAATGATGTGCTTCTTGATATCATTAGTTATAGACGATCAGAAAAAAATTCTAATTTAATGATGCGAAATTGTCATTGGGGCTGAAAGGGTTAGAACAAAACCTAAATGGCACGAGAGTGCAGTAGCTTCCTTTAGCACACGGTTTATAATAATACTCTGAGTGTGGAATTCTGACTTCTACATGTGTATATGTATAAATTCAGATAGTGTATAGTTTTGGATATTAAGACTGCTAACAATGTTTTCTGGACGGTCTGCTTGGTTTCACGATGATAACGGTACCCAATAGCTGTAACAGCTGTGTGGGGAAATTCACCATATTTCTGGTATTCGGTTTAATCATTTTCCAGGTTATCGTTTCCATAACCTAAACAAATTATCCAACCGAATTTGTTCGTATTAGGGAATGTCATGTGCGTTGTAGTTTTTTTCTTTGGTAATTCGTATTCAATATTGGTAATCTTCCGATTGTAAATCTAGCATCGATTGATGCATATATAAAACACTTTTGGATGAAACTGTCAGTTGCAGCTTTGACAAACCGAGGCCGCCCACTGTAGAAATTTAATTCCGCACGTGTTTCTCTGGATGTTGAAACAGGAGATTTTAGAAATTGTTAGAAATGTCTTCAGGTTTTTAGGAGGGGAAGAAAGTTTTTAAAAAAGATTTATTTTGTTCCTGATTGGAGTTCCATTTCTTTCTTTATATTTCGTAATTGTTTTTGTTATTATAGGAATCGTGTAGTTTTACTGAGTTACATTTCACAAACGTACAAAAGGTATGAAACTAAAAATAATAATAAAGAAAAACGTTAATGATGATTTTGTAAACACCATTAAGTTGGAACGGGAGCGCTGAACCACGGGTCTCCAAAGCTAAGTGCGTTAGTGTTAATCAAATGGGGAATTTTTTTCTCTCTGCCACATTTCTCTGGTGGTATTGATTTTTACGAGCTGATTTTTTTTTTGTAATAAATTCAACTGACTTACAGGTCCCGACAATCTCACTTTATGAAATTGGTTACAATATATTTTTTTAAAAATTTTGAATAAATAGTTTTACACAAAATACTTAGAGCAATTTCAAAAAGTGGGTTTATAGAGACCTGTAAGTTGTCTACATTTACCATTAAATAAATCATTTGTAAAAATATTTGATACAGCCGGAGAAATGTGGCAGAGAAAACAAGTTTTTTCCCCCATTGGATTAACACTGAGGCACTTTGGTTTGGAGACCCGCGATCCGGCTCACCCATTCCCCCTTAACACCTTTATTTCTGATTAAAATCATAACTAAGTTTTTCAAATTCGTTTTTCGTGTAATTTAAATTGTTCTAATTTTTTTCTTTACTATTGTCTTTATGTGTAAGATATTTTATTTATTTTCTATAAACTTAAACAAAAATCTTTATTTAGCGTTTCAAATTTTCTTGTCAATCGTCTCGTAATAAGGTTAAATATATTTGAAAATCTTGCATATGTTTTTTTATCAACACGTTGTTGCATATTTTATATGATATATTATTGAGAGAGAAAATGAATTTGGTGAGCCTTTTTGTTGTTTAAATTTTTCCTAATTTCTTTAACTTTTAAGAAAATAGTCATAATATCGTTTTACGGTTGAAGCGACTTGGAATTGTATGTTAGCTCAATTACAATGCTAGTCTACAAGGTTTAATAATTTAATATAGTATTTAGTTTGTTTCAGTACAGAAGGTTTTGTCATTGATATATGTTTATTGAATGGTTTCTCAAATCTGGTGTTTCGATACAAGTCTTAAATTTAAAATTTGATGCATTTTATAAAGTGTTTTAATTTTTCACCATTTTTTTCTTCTAAACAATCAAATTGATTTTTTTCCCTGTGTCATCAAAATCTGTAACTTGTTTCTCGTGTAGCAATTTTTTTTTCTTGAAATCACTGGAACCGCAAATGCAGCATGATGTTTGAAACACACTATATAATTTCTAGGTAACAATATATCACACAAATCACGCATTTTTTGGGAACCGTTGAACGTTTCAGAACACAAATAGCAAACAACTGTTCCCCGAAACACTTTAACAGCCCATTCGTATAAAATAAGCCATTTCTCGATAAAACACTAAAATACCTAAAATAATATTGTCCAAAAGACCACAACTCCCTTTAAGAATAAAAGTAGCTCGAAAGGTTCCCAAATAGCTCTTGTAGTGTTTTCTCAAAATCCTTGATCTGTAGCCTCCTCTCCCTCCCCCGAATTTTTATTGCCGAAGTTTGATTTAAGGTCTCCCACGTTTCCTTGCAAGCTCGCATTTCCCAAGGGGGTTTCACGTCACAAAAACTGAAAATCCAGGGATTTCCCCCCTACCCCGAAATGGACATCTCGCCTTGCCCTGTTTTTTATTCATACATGCTTGTTTGGTTGTGTAAGATTTTAGGGCTGCTTGGAAAGGAATAGTTGCTGTATGTTTTTTGTGTTCAGAGAATATAACCTGGCTTCGTTTTAACTCTTTATAAGGCTGTGAGAAGTATACTTCCCAGCAACTTCATCAATTTTGATTAGTGCTGCCATCTCCCGATAACTTCAGAAATAAAAAAAAATTACTAATGCAGGATTCCTATGGACGATACGTTTGAATAGCTCCCAGCGGGCGATGGGAAACATACTTCCCACCGAAATAAAATGGTCTTTTAATAATCAAAATTAATAATAGGTAATGAGCTAAATGAATTTTTTTTATAAATCAATCTCAATACCAGAAATACTTTAACGTAATATTAATGGGAAAAAAAATGTCTTTTAAAGGTTAATCATCGGATTTTTTTAATCCTTAACGTGTAAAAAATGTTTAAAAAAAATGCCGAACTTTTTGGTTTGATTGAAAAAAAACTTTTAATGTTATGTATTGGCATTGGATCATTGAAAAAAAAATGACGTATTGTTTAGAATGGACATTTACTTATTAGGCAAATTTCATACATGCCAACATGTTATGTTTAGTCGTAGTTATAAGTACCGAAAATTCTCTTACTTAGGATGCTTTTAATGTTGGCAAGTTTGAAACTTTAATTTACTTAACTTCTTCGGTTTAACCCTATTTTCAATTAACTGTTATACTCTCGGTGTTATTTAGGCCTATCAAAAAAGTGTTTACTTTATTTTCTTTTACCATTACTTTACCAAATGAATATAATCTTTATTACTTTCAATTTTATGATATGAAATATAAGGTAATGAAAGTATTTCGTTGGGGGTTAAAAATCAGAGATGGGGATATTGTGTTTGTTACACTTTTTGTTGGGTGAGGATTATAATTTTCTGATTATATTGGTCCGCCTTTTTGTTGTTGTCTGAAACCACTCTTATGCTCGGACTAAAAGAGCTACAGACTTCACATTTGATACACGTGTTTCTAGTACTTGTCACAATAAGGTCTTCGGTGGAAAAAAATATCTCAATTTCGGACTTTTAACCTCACCGCTAAATTTTCACATCACTTAATTAAAATTAAAAACACATAATATATAACACTTTATTATTTTATTTTACACCCCCTCCCAACAAGCTCTATCTGTCCCTCCCCGTATCCTTCCTCCTTCCCCGGTGTAGCTCTAAGTCCGGGATTTACTTTAAATCCTCGACCTTTCTCGCGGACATTCTTGAAAATACGATCTGCCCATTTCTTGGAGCATACCCAATACCTGGAAAAAGACATAGTACCGATATCTACGGTAATAAGAATCCATAGGGTGTATTTTTTATTTATTATTTTTGTATGTTTATGTTGGTTGTAGTTGATTTTGATACCGAGTTATTTACGTGTTGGGAATCTGTGCTCTTTTGATCTCCCCCATAGAGTGCATTTATTGGGTGACTTTTTATTTTATAAAATGGTATTTGGAGGCTGGTGCGGTCGGTCGTATGTTATGTGCTTATGTGTGTAATATTTTCTGGATTTGTGAGGGAGATGAGTTTATTCAGGTTTCTTTTTTTAAGTTGGTGAGGTTTTGATTTAAAAACGATATTTTATCGTAAGGTATTTTTTTTTGTTCACGAATATTTTTTTACGAAATTTATTTTATGTTGATGCGATAAGTTTTGAGTTGAAATTTGACTTTTCCTTTTCATAACTTCATCTTCTGATTGTCAGATTGACCTTATACTTAAAATAATATCTAATATACCGTGTTCTTGTTATGATTATACATTATATAGTGGTAATCTGTGCGTATGTGTGACACGATTAGTAAAGATGAAAAAGTATTGTTATGCCTGAGTTTGTTTTGTTATTATCGAGTACACCATTTTGAGCTAAGGTTATTGTAGTAAGTTTTAGCAACAGTAACTAATACTTATGGAGGTTTTACTTAAACTTACATTCTATGTTAAAGTCAAAGTTATCGAATCAGCAAATTGTACTCATTAAAACTTCCTTACGCGTTTGTTATTTTGGATTGGAATGATTTTTAAATATCCATCTTCAACTTGGAACTTTCCTGGCTTCTCGTTGAAACAAAAGTCAATGCAACTTAATTAAGGAACTTTTAACTCCATTGATTCTATTACTTTCCTTACTGCGTTGATCCCCGCGTTCTTATTTAGCGTCTTCTACTGCAAGAATGCCGCAATCAATTTGACTAATTATGCTCTCGGGGTTTCGCCGTTGCATTGGGCTGATTGGAAGGGCCCCCGAAAGTTTTCTGCCAATTCGTTTCGAAGGTTATCTGACGACTGATCAGGAAAGCTTCTGCTTCGAACGTAATTAATTTGCTATAAATAATTCGTTTTTGATCGCAAAACCAACAAGAGCTTAAGAGGAGAATTTGCTTTTGAATGTGTAGTAGTTTGTAAAGAGTCAACTTATTATTTGCCTTAGCATTAACTCTTTTATAATTAAGTTTATATATTTTACTTTTCTCAATATTTTTTTTTTAAATGGTCACATATGTATTGATTGACTTATTATTTTTACTGCTATGACCAAATTGAAGTGTTTGCATTCATACACATTGAATTCGAATGTTTTGCATAATATATATATTTAAAAACGGGAAAAAAAACAGCACCTTTTGTAAACAGTGTTTGCAGCTCTTTTTAGACTGTTATTTAGAGAAACGCAACTTGGTGGAATCATTCGAACGACAACAACAATACGAACAAATATAGATATAATGACCAGCCTTCGTGGCGAGTTAGATAATCAAACTGTTTCTCATCGGGAATTTTCTGGGTTTTGAACACAGCCCTATCATTGATATAGTACATGCTGTTTAAAACAATTATTATATACTTTCGGGGGTACCCGAGTAAAGTGGGGCAGATTTGTTCGTTAAATCTGCGGAGTTCGACGGTTATAATTTGTTTTAATTGGTAAAGCAAGAGCAAAAAATACTGTTACATTTACGACGCTGCTGTTTACATAAAAATTGCGCAAAATCAGAGCGAAAACTGCTTGCACTTTTGTTGCCAGTATATTTTTTGAAAATTTATAGTGGTTTTTCTTGCAACAAACAGCATTTCAGCAACATACAAATGTGTTAATCTGCAGATTTGCAGTTTTTTGGTTGAAAAATATTACGAAGTGTAGGGTAGACTAACCAGTGAATGAACGGTTAAGGCGTCACGTTCGCCATTGAATGAACACCAGGATATAATGACTAGGACAACCAACCATTGTCAGATAGCTTCCTACTACATGGGAGGAAGTCAGTGTTGCCAATCCATATGGTGGAATGATTTTCAATCCTTATTTTTTTTTAATTATATTTACCAAATGTTCATTCACTGGGGTCTGTTCACTCACTGGTCAGTCTACCCTACATACAATAAAAGCAGTTACAGTTAGTACAAAAGTTTATATGCGATATGTGCAAACTTTTATTCCTGCCTATATGTTACTGTTAGTCTCTGTTGGATGTCATGCCGAGTGCTTTATTTCTGCACAAAAAAAGCATGACATCCAATGAAGACGAATGGTAACAGGCACACCGGAGGAATTTTTTCTAACTTTCAGATAATCAGTACCGCTTCCTATAATTGCAGCTCTACTGCACCTGAGAAAGTTATTTACATAGTAAAACAACCTATTTATAAACATTTTTTTCTCCAGCTTGTGGTGTTCGAGAACTACAGCGAGCCCGCCGACCTTTTACGTGACGACTCATCGTCTTTTCAAGTGGACGTGGACTGTGACCCCTTGTATATGTCGCCCGTGGACGACGCGTCGAATAACCCAGAGGACGTTTACTGCGTGCCTTACGAAGACGACGAAGCACGGCCCCCACCGCTACCTTCGCCGTGTATGGCACCAGGTATGGCTTTGAGATGTAAAGAGTACAGGGGGAAAACTCCTTCATAGACAGGGAATCTGTGCATATTGACGGTGGCTTGGCGAGTAGTGGCAATCGGAAACCGGTTTTTAATTTGGTTTTTCTCCCGCGGTTCAAGCGTCAGACTATTTCTGACGTGTAACTCGATTATGGAGATAGTAAACCCCCAGGGCCGCGCATTAAGAACTAAGACAACACGTTAACTAGCTATCTTCACTGAAGCTATCTTCTCTGATGCAGACAGATTCCCAGGCAACGAAGGGGTTCTTCCCCTGTATTCTTCGTTTGTGAATGTATGTTTCATGCATTGGAAGAGTCATGAGATATGAAGAGTACAGGGGTAAATCCTCTTCATTGACGAGGAATCTCCCCGTATTCCTTGGCAGACATTGGTGACTGGAAACCGGTTTATCCCCTGGTTCTTCATTCGCGGTATAAACAGGAATCGGAGCTGCTGCGAGAGAAGAATCAAGTGAGAAACCGGTTCCCTTGCACCAATTTAGGCCTTGACTCGCTATCGTCGCTAAAGAATGATCGGGACATATGTTCTGTAGATGAAGGTCCCCCCCCCCCCGCCCTCCTATTTTCATATTTTTACGATTTAAGTTGATTGTCGTGCACTCAGAAATACTTGTGTTGACTTGCAATACCAAAATACATGTTTTCCCATTTATTTTGATCTGTGTTTGAAACAGTGCAAAAGTTGGGACCCCATGATACTGCTATGCTCAAAAATTATGTTGAAGGCACAGCACACATTTATTTTTTCGAAATGCAGCATCTGAATTGTTGCCATTTTAACGTAAGACTTGTGTGCCACATATTCTATTTGAACACATTTTTTTTCTGCGTATGAAAACCTGTGCGAAATGGTAATCTGTGTTGATCAATCTGGTGTGGATTAGAATCTAAATGTTTTTTTAATTAGTAGATAATATACTATGCATAATTAAAAAATAGGAGGGAACATTTTCGCCGCGTTGTTAAATATGAAAAAGATTTTAATGCTTTATTTCCTAAAAAGATTTAATTTTTAGCGTTGCACTTTTAAATTCTGAAATATTTACGCTTAAAACCAGTAATCTTCTTTTAAAAAAATATTTCAAAAGACACGCATCTTGCAGCTATTGTTATGCACTAGAATTTAAACCTTTGAGATCTTAAACCGGAATTAATGTAAGGACATAAATTAATGTCATATTAAAGTTTGGTCGAGAACCTTGTTTCCATACTTTTTCTTATGCCTGCAGTATACCCATAAATTACCATCAATTACTAATGACGCTAAACAGACACTTCCAAGCTCCTGCATTTACTTCTCAAGAAAATAAAAAAAAAAAAAAACATGTCGGCATTTTCTCCTTTAGAAAAAAAAATTATAATTCAGTTATCTAATTCTAAATTGACTTTCGTACAAACACAAGCAGATGTCTTCCCCTTTCGCGATAAGTGCGTTCGTTGAGACCGCTGCCAATTTTAATTAACTAAATTGTTCATTGAGGGAGACAAATTATCGTCTGAAGACGCGGCTCTAATTTCCTCTTTACCCCTCTCCGCATTTAGTTGTTGCTTTAAAAGATTGAATTTTTTTCTTGAATAATTCTTACAAAATATATTCCGTTTTGCAGATAAGGATAAGTCAGGGCTTGTATCTATTATCAAAAGATATTTTATGTATTTTTCTTCTGAAATGTTGGAGGAACATTAATATTCCTTAGCATGGGGGTGTCTGGGAATTTTCGAAGCTTAGTGAAATTGCTGAAAATTCGCTCCCTCCCCGTAGCCCCCGATGACTTCAGGGGTTTTGCTTGGCTGAGCTGGAGTTAAATTACTTTCTTTCCAGCTTTTTCCTAAGATAAACTCTGGAATGTTTTTTTTTCACCGGTTTTCGTTCCTCAGCGTTCATCATAGTCTAACATTCCATTCATCATGGTTCTTGGATGTGTTTATTTTGAGCCGTGATGTTCTTGTGTGTAATTTGCTTTATTCCCTTTTTTGGGCTACAGCAAATAAAGTTTGGGAAAGTTATCCGCTTTAGTTGATCCAGTTGTATGGAAATTCCATTTATCATAAGTTATTCTTTCGACGCATGACTTGTTTGTGATAGGCGTTTTCAAACTTCGTCTTGCATCTGTTACAAAGTTGGGAATTTTGTCTGGAATTTTTTTCTGAAAATGACTTGTGTGTTTATAATTTATATTATATTGAAATACAGAAATAAGTAAACTCAATTTAATCAACCTTGAAATTGTTTATTTTTATTGAATATGTCAGAAAGTTCATGAGTACTGCTGCATATTACATGGCTTTAAGTTAAACGAAAACAACAACACGTAGATTTTCTTACAAATATACAAAACCATATTCGTGTAACAATATATAATTCACATACCATATGTAAAAATATAAATTATTGCTCTTTATGTAAGCTTTGTTATTTGAATATAAGAATCAAATGGATTTATATATGTTTTCAATCTAATTAATAAAAATAACATCTAAATTTTTATAGAAATAAAATCTCTAAAAGTAATGCCTCAGTCGATGTTTAATTTCTCAAATTATAGTATAGTTGCGCATAGTATATTTATGCCTTATCCAGATTTCATTTCTCATTTGACACTTGACTGCCCAACTCATAAGTAAAACAAAGAAAATCTTGAATTGCTAAGTTTAAGCTGCGGTAAACTACGGCTTTATTTCCGTGCATATAATTTTCAATAGATTTACCACTGCACCATCCTATTAATATGATTTCCCACAACTTACTGCAAAACATTATCCCAAATAAACTTAAATATCTATTTCCGAACGATAAACTTCCTTCTTCATAGCGTTACTATTTATTTTTACACTGTTTACGTAAGAGCTGTTTCTCCCTGATATCCCATCATTGAGATTTCAATCTTAAAACATCCCTTTTGAATTGTTTTTGTTGGGGCTGACTCCCTAATCCACTTGTATTAGACTGCAAATAAAAGTGATTCCGCCCTTTGGCCCGATCTCGAATGAGCCAGAAAGATTTAAACGCCTCCCTCCACCAAATCCTTCTAAATTAAGATACACAGGTTCGTGTCTTTTCGAGAAAACACTGTTTTTTAGTCTTTCTCTCTCTCGTAATCTTATTGCCTTGGAATTTATTTAGCTTTTTCTCGTAGAATTGTATTTGACGTGGGTTTTAAAGGGCTGTAACTGACCCTCATCCAATTTCGATTTGTAATGATAGGATTCTGGTTATAAAATATATATGGTTCTAAAATTTCTGAGTTATTTTTTTCTCTAATGGGGACTGCAACATTGGCGGTCAAGCCTTTGCAGACTAGGCACATTCCCCAGAACTGAGAGCCATTTTTGTGGCACAATCAAGGCGACTCTTGCTGCAAATTTTGACGCACAGATTACAATGAATCTGAGCTCTCTGCGGATGTTAAAGTATGCCGAGATTTAATTTTGCTGAGGGAACGAACCCAAGCCAAATGGGCCCTCCAGGAATCTTTTACATGCCACATAATCATATGACATGCTTGCCCAGAATTTTCCCACCCAGAAAATCCAACGACTCAGCCGGGGCTCGAACCCACGATCTTGGGCTTATAAGGCGGATGGGTCATTCCGCGTCAAAACACCCAAAAATATGGTGTTTTGTCACCCACAGACTCGGATTTCCTTGAAACTTTGTACATTTGTTCTCCCATATGATTTAAGAACATATACCAAATTTTTTTGGTTTCTTATTGTAACTTTTTTTTATATTAAATTTTAAAAATTGGGATTTTTCTGAATTCGTTCTCGCCCCGATCGCTGGTCTGAATTGCATCAATTTACATAAATGCTTATAACTTCAGTATTTATGGAGCAATTGGCTTCAATTTTTTTTAAAACATTAATGGAAACTTGTAGTCAATTTATCTATAGAAAGTTAAGGGGTAAATTAATATAAAAAAATTACAAAAATGTTAAAAATGCAACTTTTTTCAATTTTTTGAAAAATACGTGACAATAGAAATATTCTAATAACTTTTTTCTCACTCCTCTCAGGAAATCGATTTTGGTGTCTATAGATTCCTTAGGTTTTGAGCTTTAAAATAATAAAAAATCAGAATGGTGTTTTGGCTTAATGGATAGATAATCAAGTTTAAAAACAGAAAATCTATTTTTTGTACATCGACATTAAACCAATGTTTCTAAATCAATTTCTTGATATTTTTGTAAAAACTTCTTTTCATTACTTTTAATATATTAATTGTACTAAAGTTCTTGGATTATATATTTATTTTTTTACAATTATTTTGAGGAAAAAATATTGCCATTTTAAGGAAACTTTTAAAACTTCTACATACTGATACAAGGTTGTTGAAAGGTTCCATTTAAATTTTCTGGACCGAATTACATAATTAATATATAGTTAGAAGACAAAGCCTTTATATTTGCCTTACTTAAAATAAATAAAACTAATATTTCAAGATATATTATATTAATTTGGTATTTACTACATAGAAGATAAAAAAAAATAATCCAACTATTATTAAAATCATTGAGACTATAAATAACTATTATAGAACTACATTTAAAATTAAGTATTTCAGGCTTCTGACTGTAATAAAAAAAAATAAGCATTCTGTTTACAGTAAATCATTATGGAAAATGTTAGCCAACACAGTATAAAATAGATTAATTTTTCCAAAAAATTCTGCCAATATTTGTGTACAAAATCACTCGCCTTTTTGTAACTAAATTTGAACTTATTTTTCAAACAAGGGGAGATTTATAGTAGTCTCGTAAACACTTCATTATTTTAAATAAGGTAATCATTGGCTCCCTGAGAATTTAACTTTATAAAAGGTGATGAGGTTTTTAGATAAATTTCCTTATAGTACTTTGGTTTTCATTCCATTTTACGTGAGAGGACTGTTGATTTAATATCCTCTTCCTTAAAGTAAAATCTTCGTCCTAAAGTAGTTGATTCTGGTAACACACAAAATATTTCAAAAAATATGTCCCTACCTTAGCAACTTATTCTTTTAACGATAGCATTATCTCATCAAAATCCCTTGCTTTTTTAACAATTTCATCACTATTTTCACCACTGCAGCTGGAATCTTCATCAATATCTAATGCTTGGTTCATTTTTTTTCTCTAAAATATTAATAACTTTTTCTAATTTTCGTTTTCCATATGATGCCTTTTGAATAGCATGTTGTTTAATTGGAGAGCATCCTAAGGAATCTAAACTTTTATTCACATCCTCTATACTTGTCCTTTTTATCACATTCATTATAAGCTTCAGTGCCAATTTCAACAATTTTGCAACAGGTTATGCATAACTTTTTTTCTGGATTATCTTATCTTTTAACAATTTAGATGAAGCCAAGTATATTGACCGCAAAGATTTCTTTTACAGGCTGCTTATATATGTTTGTAGGATCACAACACACTTTTTGATGAGTTTCATATGCTTTTAAATAGTAGTTCTTATGATGTTTACATATAGTTGAAATGTTTTTGCTTTCTGAACAATTTGTACCAGACATTAGTAATATTATTTCTTGCTGTTCTTCATTCAATGTTGATAAACTCTTCAAAGTTTTTACTAAGGTGTATGTTTCCAAATGACATTGTGCTTCACCCAATTTTCCAATGCTGCATAAATCCATGTTTTTAAAGCAAAAATACATGAAGAAAATTACAAATTATATAGATGCTTTAAAAATCTTAAATAACTAGAGAAGAGCTGACTTTCCTATTCAGTTAGAAATGATCAAGTGAGTGCAGATGAGCAAAAAGGAAATTCAGTTAAGTGGTTGCAGATGGTATGCCACATTCCTAGCATCTTGCCACTTCAAAGAGGTGTCCCCTTTAAGGGCCTCTTTGAAGTAATGATTTGAAATAAACAAATGAGCTCCTTTAGTTACATCTTTATGCTCCTGCTTGTGCTACCAACCTACTTATTCAGTACCTAGTCCAAATAAACATGTTAGGCCAGATAAGTTTTTGAAACTTTTATATTTTAACTACTTGAAGAATTTCAAAAATCCTACATGTTGAATTGTGTGAACAGTTTTGGTAAGTTTTATTACATCCACACTTTTAGTACACAATGCTAGCTTATTTAAAGCTTCTAATTTTTAATTAAAACAATTTAAATGATAAATTAGATATGACAAAATATGTCAACAAAATAAATTAAACTTGAGTATGTTCATGTGTCATCAGGAAGGATACCTGAAGTATTTGAAAATTTTCTTCAAAAATATACAATTAGATCTTTTGGACTATAAATGACTAATGGGAACATCTACAAAATATTCCAATTATGAAGATAAAGAAAATAAATTATATGATATTATTAAATTAGAAATTATAAAAATTTATTTTTTCTGCAAGCTTGTACAGGTACATAGAGGGTTTGAAATTTTCATAGTTGGTTATATATATATTCAAAATTGTAAAATAAAGATAATCTAAAAAGTTTATAGTACATACATTAAAATTAAAGTAATGAAAAGAAGTTTACAAGAATATACAGAAATTGGTTTAGAAAGATTGGTTGAATGTCAATGTACAAAAAATAGATTTTCTGTTTTTAAACTTGATTATCTATCCATTAAGCCAAAACACCATTCTGATTTTTTATTATTTTAAAGCTCAAAACCTAAGGAATCTATTGACACCAAAATCGATTTCCTGAGAGGAGTGAGAAAAAAGTTATTAGAATATTTCTATTGTCACGTATTTTTCAAAAAATTGAAAAAAGTTGCATTTTTAACATTTTTGTAATTTTTTTATATTAATTTACCCCTGAACTTTCTATTGGTAAATTACCTACAAGTTTCCATTAATGTTTAAAAAAAAAATTGAAGCCAATTGCTCCATAAATACTGAAGTTATAAGCATTTATGTAAATTGATGCAATTCAGACCAGCGATCGGGGCGAGAACGAATTCAGAAAAATCCCAATTTTTAAAATTTAATATAAAAAAAAGTTACAATAAGAAACCAGAAAAATTTGGCATATATTCTTAAATCATATGGGAGAACAAATGTACAAAGTTTCAAGGAAATCTGAGTCGGTGGGTTACATGGCCTGGGTGTTTTGACATGGAATGACCCGGATACGTTTAACCTCTCAGCGACTGAGCCGCATTTCTGAATTATGGTTTGGAAAAACTAGTTAGTATATATACAAACCAGCTCTATGTTTCACTTGAGTTTTTTCTACTCTTGTTAGTCGCGACATAGGGATTACTGTTTAATGAGATTGTGACTCAAGAAATAGTTTAATTTGAACGAGGTCAATCCTTATTACTTTTAATGATGTTCAATGAAAAGTCATCTGAATGTATCTTAAATCAATTAAGTTTCGTATGTATTTTGTAGTTTTTTGTGTGTAGAGTGAAAAGTGTCATAAATTGTAGTATGATCCATTATAAAATGTAAATGTTTTTTGTGTATCCGCAAATATTTTATGTTAAGTGGAACAGCTCTAATATAATGCCCTGTCTGGATTTAGCGATTTACGTTACTTTATAAAGCAAAGAAAATCGCCAATTGGTATAAGCATTCCACTACACATTTCAATATTAAGTGCAACTCGATAGGTATAACAACCCTTCTTATGATTGAAATATTTTGTATCGAACAATTATTTTAAATATTAAAAAGCTTGGTCAATGTCGAATGAAATATTCTTTTTTAATTTTTTTTATGAGAATTAAAAAGTAACTTTTTAACTACTGAAATCCCTTCAATATATTCTGAATCTAAACTCATTTCCCTAAACAATCACAGAACACTTCCATATGATGAAGAAAGATGGAAAAATGCATTTAAACCCCGAACGAAGCCATTTAAAGTGATCCTGATCACATTTAACATATGTCCTGTTGCAACAAACTTCCCCTTTATTATAATTAAAATATAAACAGATTTTATCTAACGAAGTTATGACCCCGAGAGAGTCCTGGAATCTGTCAAACAATCTGACAAACTCCGACTCTATTTTGTTTGGATATTGCTTCCCACTTTCGCATTAAATTTCTACATATGCGATATATAGTCACAGTATTTATTCTTCATAACGAAAGAGGTGCAACTCTTACGAGTATTAAAATTGTACACGGCCACATTAAATTTACCCTTTTATTTTCGTTATTCCTCTTATTTATCCTTTTATTTTTCGCATTGTTTTAAAAAGCTCCTAAATATATAATTGAGACTATCGAGAAAATAATTATTATGAACTCCTTTTGTTATCCACAAATAATTTATAAAGTTTTACAAAGACCTGTTTACAAATGGTGAATAAGTATTAGTTTCTTTTTCAACCTATTACCGCAGAATTTGTAAATACCATTAACTCCTCCATTACCGAATATAAAAACGTTAACATGTAAACGTTTAATTTGGTTTCTCATGTTACTTAATTTATCATACATAAATGGTCCTTCACTATAGTCTTCATAACTAGTATTTTGGTTTATTAAAATATATATATAATATATTTATTTTTGAAGTATTGCGTTTACGCTTCTTTGGCCGAAAATGAGTAAAACTTTAACTTAGCAATCGAAATCCGGAAAATTGTTCTTGCCGAGTTAAATTAGAAGAGCTGCAGGATTTCTTATAAGAGTGCTTTTCGAATAATAATTAAAAAGAACTTTCATTTCCTAATAAGTGGCGTTGTTTCAAATATTTACCCTATGCAACGCCCGTAGTATTTCCCCTGCGTGTTTGTTTTTCCGTTATAAAAGAACCCTCATCGTAAAACCAGTTTTACAGATACGCCTGTCTAGCATGTTTCAAATCTACCTAATAGCACCTTGTTTCTTAGGAAATTCCGTCATTTCCTAATGAAGACATTAACTTTCTGTTTTTTTAATCCTTTTTTCGTGTAATTTATTTTTTCCCACTTAAATTATTCATAACTGTGACCCTTGTCTTATGTTTGTTTAGATACATATAAATCGAAAGTTAATTTTCTCGTAGCAAATTTTGCAGCCAATCGTCCATATTTTAAATATCTTCTTAAATCTGTTTTTGTTTGGAAACTTTTTATTTGGAGTTAAGCCCATAGAATAATGGAAGAGGCGCATAGAATAATGGCATTGCTCATAGAATAATGGCATAGCGCATAGAATAATGGCTTAAATTGAAAGTTCATTTTCTCGTAGCAAATTTTGAAGCCAATCGTCCATTGGTTAAATATCTCCCCAAATCTGTTTTTTTTTAAAACCTTTATTTGGAGTTGTGCCCCTTTGGCTCTTAGACACAGATTTCAGCCCCCACCCCCTTTCTATAGAACGTTTCTTTAAAAAACCACTTAGAAGTGTCTTCCCTTCCATTTTGCAAGCAACATTACCCTGTCCCCACATTTCTGTTTATCTCCTCTTTAGGCATACCCCCTTTAAAAATCTTTTACGACCTCGATCCAATGGGGCATTTATATTACTTTCGTTTTCCTTTATTGGATCTTTTTTCCCTTCCCCAGTGTTGTTATTATTATTACCGGGGTTATTTTTCTCATGTACAAACGCTGATGACAAGAGCCATATAGATCACCCATTCTCTCGTCTTTCATTAGAGCGTTGTTTGTCATGTATTTTTGGTTGTTTTCTATGTGCTGTCGTTCGTGTACGTGTGCTGTCCCCCCATAGAGTTTAGACGCAGATGCTTGGCGTGAAAATTGTTGAAGCCGCCAGAAAGTAACAATAGTAAACCTAAACACGCCGCTCCCACAATTTCTAGTTCAATGCTTAAGCTCAAAATTCCATTTTTTAACACTTTCTTCTACGCAGATTTTTGTTTCCTTGTTATATGTGATCGGAATATCATTGCAGAATCCTTAGTTGTACGGCCGCATGGGCCGTTTTAGGAGTGAAAGAGTCGAAATTCGTTGATTAATAACAAAAAATGGCTGTTTGGCGCAATTTTTGTAGGTAGCATCAGATTTGAATTTACACAAGACTGTAGTTTATTCTCTTCACAGGTAAGAAAAGTGCGTCTCAATTATAGTTTTATTTAAGAGTCGAAAAATCGCCCAGTCTATGTAGTAAGCCTAGACAAACTCTACTCTACACTCTTTAAACAAGAGTGAAATCCACTCCAGTTGGAGAAGTGCATTTTTGACACTGGGAAGGAACGAACTCAGACTGAGTTAAAATCACTCGTTTGGAGTGATCCTGTCGGAGGTTTAACACACAAAGGATCTACTCCTTTCGGGGAAGTGCATTTTCAAGACTGGAGGAGTGAAAATTCACTCAGACTGAGTTGAAATCGCTCGTTCGTTTTAAGAGTGTAGAATCACGCCAAATAACTCGCCAAAAGTGTTTGCTGAGGCTTACTACAGAGCGATTATTGGCTTCAATTGGCACATCTGCTTTCGTATTGGTTTCTGCTTGGCAGCCACTCGATCTCCTTTAATTCTATGGCTATTCCTCCCCTGGTCCTCTTTGACAGGATATTGCATCTTCTCCAGTGTCGTTATGATATGAGAGAAGAGTGTTATTGGTGTTTGAGAAGCTCTAGGAAGCTGTATCGAAGGGTATGCTGCCTGAAGAAGGATTTAATGTTTATTTGGGTCTCTTAAGTGCACAGTAAAATCCTTGTCTGAAGTGTTTTTGATATGGGAAGCTGAAAAAATAATTTTTCCATTAGAAACCACGATGTTCAAGGTTATAAAAAATATCTATACGAAGTAGCTGATTTATTGTATAATAAAAATGAAGTAACAAGAGGGCCAAACAGATTTCGAAAATCTTGCAAAAAAAAAAAGTCAGCGATAAATCTAGCCTATCTCAATTTCCATTATTTTTTTAAAATAGAAAATAATTACAATAATAAAATAAATAAATAAACAGACGGCTAGTTTTAATTTTTGATTATGAAAATCATCATTAAATTTTCCCGAATCCTGTTTTATTTTCGTTTAGTCTACAAAAATAAAACTGAGACCCTTTGTAAATTTTTATTTGGATAGTTGTGAAACAAACTCAACTCAACTGCTAAATGTTTCGTCACCCTACCAATAGGGCTAATTTTTCCGAACACAACATTTGCAGATTTTTTTTTGCCTCAAAAATATTGTTTCAGCTACGAAACTTGACTGCGAAATGGTATGTAGTTAGTTTTCAATATTATTATTTAAAGATATTATCTCTCCATGGTAGAAAAGCCACCCTGAAACGCATTTTAAAACAAATAAAATAAATATATTCAAAGGTACGGGCCACACAAAATCCAGAAAGTGTACACAGTTGGAGGTCATCGACTTAACTCGCATGCAAGTTCTGTAAAACGTGTTTTTTGTTGGTAGTACTTTTACTGTAAGAAAGCAAAATCGCAGGGGTAGTTACTGCGACCCCGTCCGTCAAAAAAAATCTTTTTTTTAGAAGTATTTTACTTTTTTTTAATGAGGTGTTATCTAAAGTTTTATCAAGAACATTTTCTAAAAGGCAGTTAGTCCATATATGTTGCTTAAAACATTTTAATTTCATAATAGGTTTCATTCTAGTATTTTAGAAATTATTAAAAAAAAGTAAGTAGTTTTTCCTTTTGAATACCTCGTATGCAATATAATGTAATGAATTTTTTTGCGATGGAGTTGAAAATTCGAAATGAGAATTCCGTATTTTCTACACGTTTTGGATTGTGTTGATTCTGAAAATGAGGTTTCTAAACATTACTCCATCTGTCGGTAAATGCTCCACTCTACGGATCGAACTAAAAGACTACATATTTCAAATTTGGTACACGAGTTCTTAGAACCCGTCGGCAACATAATAAGATTTTCGAGAAAATCGTGCTTGTACAAAGGGTAGTAATAGATTTTTTTTAGTTTTTAAAGTTATTGAAATTTCTTTATAAATTATATAAAATTACCTTTAAATGTGTGCATTGATTTGTTGATGGGTAATTGAGGGTCAAGTGGAGTTACATACAAATAATTAGGTTACGCCTTTGAAATGATCAAGATAAATGTTATTATTTTTTGAATAAAAAAGTTTACCTATTTTATAATTTTTTTTTCAAACTCTAGTCAATTTTTTGAAGGAAAGAAAAGCTAAATTGAAAGAACTACATCTTTACTTTCTTTTAATTTCGAAGAAAACTGTGAAAGCTTATCAAATATTCTTTAGATAATCTTTTAAGGGGTCTAAGGAGTCTTAAAAATGTGCAAAGAAGGAACTACAAAGTATAGTTTGATCTGTCATGTAATTTTTTAACTACTCAATATACAAGTATAATTTTTTTATATGTAAATCTACAAGATTTATTTATTATAAAACAAATTTTAAAATTTATGAAACTTTAGCCAAAACTTAAAAAAATGATATTAAACATAAAGCTATTTTAACACATTGTGATTAGGCTTGCGCGGCAAATTTTGAGGTCAAAATTGAAAAAATGACCCAGAAAATGACTTTATATTGTACAAATATGTACAAACTAGGACTTATACCTAAATTCTCAGCTCAATTTTAATTAGAAATTATTTAAAAATGAATTCAAAATCAAAATTAAAAAAATTTTATTAATTTTTTTAGAAAAAAAGTTCTTAAAATAATTTCTAATTAAAATTGAGCTGAGAATTTAGGTATAAGTCCTAGTTTGTACATATTTGTACAATATAAAGTCATTTTCTGGGTCATTTTTTCAATTTTGACCTCAAAATTTGCCGCGCAAGCCTAATCACAATGTGTTAAAATAGCTTTATGTTTAATATCATTTTTTTAAGTTTTGGCTAAAGTTTCATAAATTTTAAAATTTGTTTTATAATAAATAAATCTTGTAGATTTACATATAAAAAAATTATACTTGTATATTGAGTAGTTAAAAAATTACATGACAGATCAAACTATACTTTGTAGTTCCTTCTTTGCACATTTTTAAGACTCCTTAGACCCCTTAAAGTGGAAAACGCGTTTCATTCTGCAAAAGAATTTGCAAATTTCGAATTTTTTGAATAAACTCTTCTCTACTTGAAAATATTTTGTTTGATGTTTCAGAATACAATTTATGTTTCAACTATGGGAGCAAAGTAAGGCGTTTGCTTCGATCTTTGATCTTTACATATAATCCATTCTTGAATGTAATTTTAAAATATATATCTTTATATCAAGAATGGAAAAGTCCGAACCTTCTTAGTTCTTGTTATACTTGTTTCATTGAAATTTTTTTTTATCGTTTGCCAAGCTCTTATTTTGAATCATATTGCGAACTGATTTCTGTATTGTGTACTTTAACTCTAATAATAGGTAAAAGAATAAAGCTTCAACTAACTTTTTAAAACGTTACTTGGTGTATCTTTTCTTGTATCGGTATTGAGGTGTAAAATAAATAGTAAATGAATAGATCTTGACGGATTAAGGTATCCTTTTTTTTTGTTACTTGAGAAGAAAACCATCTTGATAATTTTAAAGAATTTGCAGTTAAACCTTAAAGATTTAATTAACCTTAAAGATTAATAAACCTTAAAGATTAATAAACCTTAAAGATTTTTAATACCGTTAACGCCTTCATAGTTCGGAAAAAAAATATGTTTAATAACTATTAACTGTATTTTTTTTTAACTGTAAGTATTTTCGTTTTACGTAATTTGTCCTACGTAAATTGTTCTTCTTATATTATGTTTATTGTTATTATTTTTGTCTAACGGGGGGCTGCAACATTGGCTGGCAAGCCTTTGCAGACTCGGCATATTCCCCTGAACTGAGATCCATTTTTTTTTTGTTAATTTGGATAAAAAAATATGTTTAATAACTATTAACTGTATTTTTTTAACTGTAAGTATTTTCGTTTTACGTAATTTGTCCTACGTAAATTGTTCTTCTTATATTATGTTTATTGTTATTATTTTTCTCTAACGGGGGGCTGCAACATTGGCTTTCAAGCCTTTGCAGACTCGGCATATTCCCCTGAACTGAGATCCATTTTTTTTTGTTAATTTGGATAAACATTTTCATGTGGTAATTTGTCTTGCCAATCTTCGTTAATGTGTGAAGGAAAAAAAAACATTTTTATTTCTTATATCAGTGAAATTGAGTTTTGCTATTTTGATTTTCTTTTATGTTAGGTAAGCAAACACGATTGTACTTGCATAAAAACTCTCCTTTCTTTCCATTACTCGTATCATACATTTTTTTGGTTAATCTTCTTAAATAAATAATAAAAATAATAATAAGCAGAAAAAAGGTACTCCACTCTGTATTGATTTTTTTCCCAATATACGAATTATTTCTGTTCCATTTCCCGTAATCGTTTTCTGCTGAAAAAGAGCGAAAAACCAACACCTAAATTTATAGGTTACAGCACCTACGGGCATTTACCCTTGGGGATTTTATCTACAAAATTGTGACCAAAATCCACTCTAAAAGGAGTTGGAGCTAAACATTTCTCCCAACTCAATAAGTGGGAGACTTAAATTGCCAATTTTTATTTTTCGAAAGAACAAATTGTAATTCTAGGGGAAAATTGGAATATTATATTCTGCTAAAAAGCGAAATCGTAATTGAAGAAAATGGAAGAATCAAGTTTCTTTGATTGGATTCAATTTTAAGATGGAATTTATTTCTTTACTTCGCCACTTTGTACATCTGTAATTTGAATCGACATTTTACGGTGTTGTGTTTTGATTGGTTTCTTCCTGATTTTTTTTACAAATCTTTTTAAAGTGCAAAATTCAATGCGTTTACTTAAAACCTTTTCGTTTTCTTCATTGAAACTAATTTTATCAAATTGCAAAAAGAATTAAATAAATTTTCGAACAATATTTTTTCAGACATTCGAAAACATTTCCATCAAAAATTTCTTTTCGCAAAAGTATATATTTTTTTTATCATTATATTTTCAATTACCTAATATGTAGTATTACAATTGGATCGAAAATTCCAAATTGGATTTTCTTTTGTTTTCTTAAAGTTTTGGAGGGGTGCTGACTCTAAAAAAGTGGGTTTTTGATGGTTGATACGTCTGTCTGAACTAAAAGAATTATTGACTTTAAATTTGGTTCATGAAGTCTAAGTACCCGTCGAATATTATAATATGGCTTCCGAGACTGTGCATTCTCAAAGGGTAGCTTCCATATAAATGTTTTTGTTTTAAAGGTATTGCTGTGAAACAAAAAGAGCTACGGACTACTAACTTCAGCACCACTAACTCCTCTTGTACGTCGATCGTGAATATAAATAAAAAAAAAAAGAATTCTCGTTCAGAACGAAACTATAATATCAAATAACTGTTATTGAATGGCAGTTTCACGCCTTTAGTTTTAACTTTGATAATATTTCTCCGTTTGAAAAAAAAATTGTTACCCCGTCCGTCTTTTCAATTATTTTTTTTAACCCATTTAAAAACGCAATTACTTTATAGTTTTATAACTGGATGTTCATAATTAAAACTATTTTACTTTATTCTCATTAAAATTTTATGTATCCAGTTTATGAGAAACGTAATAATTTAACCACATTGGTTAGGCTGTGTCCTTTTGCCTCGTATTTTGTACGTTCAGTCACGCAAATTTTTTTCGGGAGGGTATTGTACTACGCGTTATTGCATCTCCGACAACGAATGCCTAAAAACATTTTTATCTTCTAAGAGTTTTTAGTTTTGAACCATTCTTGCGTTCGCCAATAATTCCAAACTATTCTTAAATTCCTGCAAACTCTTTTCCCTTTCATTTCTTACTACCATTCTCAACTTTTATATTCAATCACCTTTCAAAATAAGGAATTCAGAACGAACGGTGCCTCTTAAAGAGAGTTGTTGCTGGACTTTCCAAATCAACTTAAAGGGCCCTTAAACTAGGACTCCCTAGAAACAAAAGAGGTGTGTGTGTGGGGGGGGGGTTAAGATATTTGGTTGGGGGGTGAAAAGCCAAAGCAGAGATCTTGTCATCGTGCGAAAATGAATTCGAGGTGTGCACGTTCCTTAACAATGGGCGAAGCTTGGACCTTAGTAGGAATTTCATTAGACAAGGGAGGCCTTAACTATGCACATACCTTGTTTCCCCGGTACTGGATTCGTATATTTGTGTTACTTACTAAAAACTGGTGTTCCCTGATTTTATTTGTTGTCTCTCAACAGCAGGAACAAATCCCAATTGTACAGGACACATATGGAGAGAAAATTAAACAAGACTAAACGATTACAAAATAGTTGATTTTAAAATCATTTGGCGACCATATAAAATATATATTATTATCTGACGAATTTCAAAAACATTTAAAAATTAGAATAAGCATAAGCAGTAGCATCTAAATTAGTGAAAAATAATCATTTACTTCGTAGAGAATAAGGTTTAACCAATACATTGATCTTGGATAACAAATAATTGCAATTATAAATATACCTAAAGATAAACGTCAAGTGATGTCTTCGAATTAAGAGTTTTAATGTTTAAAAAAATAAAATATAAGTGTTATTCATAAGATGCTTTAAAAAAAATTAAGAGTCTGCTTTCTGTACAAATAACGAATTGACTTCCTTTGAGGCTTATCTAAAGTATCAATTTGAATCAGAACTCAAGAATTTGTCTGACACAAGTTTTAAGAATAGTAAGTATTTCGCTGCTTAAAAAACGCCATTATTTGCTACATTATATTTTCGAGCATAATTATACGGAAGTTAAATTTCTGCTCCTATTGTATTAGAAAAATAAAAATTCTAATTTAAAAGAAAGATACAAGAAAGCGCCTGGAAAAGAAATAACGATATTTCTCCACCATTTCATGAAACAAATAAAAATGAACGGTTAGTTTTCTAACATCCACGCGTGGTTCGTGTTCGGAGTTTAAATTAAATCCAAACAATTCTAAACGATCAGAGTAATGGTGACTTTGAGAAGCACTATATATGTTCGATGTTTTAACTATCGCTTTGTGGAAGGACTTGTTGGTTCAGTGAAATGATTTTAAATGCAGTTCATTTAAACGCTCTCTGCATAAAAAAACTATCACGTTTTTCTATATTTTGTACGATTAAATTGGAGTAACTTTTTTATTAAATTTCTCCGCGCTTGAAAATATCTCGAAATACTTTTGTATATCCGATTTTTAATCGTAAGAGGCAGGAAATTTGATGCTTGAACGGTTTTTGATAGTTTGTTGAACTAATACCTTTTTCCTGCAATAATTTGAAAAAAAAATATGCTTCAAATTTAATATTGCAATGAAATGCTTAATTTATTCAAATTTGTTGACTTAAGGTATGCATATTCCTTGGACAACTTTATCTTTAATTTTTTAGATAGAATTTTAAAACTTTGTGAGAAGATCAGGCACATAAAAGCTAACATAATTTTTTACTGCTATAAAAAATATATTAATTAATAAATTAATTGGCAATTAATTAATTTAATTGTGCCAAACTGCGAGCAACGTAGCAATATTTCAAATTAGGTGCTTTTTACATAATTGTTACAGAAAAGAAAACAGTAAATATCCCGACATGTAACCATGCTTCATCTAAGCTCTAAGCAAAGTAGTTATTTAATTTGAACAGTTTGAAATGGCTATTTTTAAAATATGATTAAAAAAAATATTTTTTTGAGGATATGTAAAAAAATTAATATTTGTTAAAATTGCCATAAAAAATGGCCACATGCCCTGATTCATACTTTTTAAAATACTTTAATTTTTTTTTAAATAGAATGATTTGAATTTGAAATAACTTGCTCGGAGTACAAGCATATTATAAAAAAATTCGTTCTTCAGATAATGAGTCGAAGGTTTTCATTGTAAGTTTAATGAAAATAATTGTTTTAAAGACTGCCTGCAAATTAAAAACTTTTTACAGTACATGAAATCTACTTGTACCATATGAAAGATAATCATATAATATTTTAATGCAAAAGTATCCGAACACATATTTGATATTTTGATCAATTTTTCGTATTTCTAAGGTATATGGATACCTTAACTCATTGATGACGTTTGATAAGAAAATTCACCATGCCAAAATGAGGATTCTGTTTCAGTTTATTTAAATAAACATGCATTGGTTTCAAGTAAATTTTATTTAATTCTCCATACATTTTTCTATAAAGTTATATTTTCTTTTTGTATCGTTAGATGAAAGAATCATGTCTGTTGAAGATTTCAATAAAGTTTGTTTCAATTAAATGAAATTCTGAAAAACGTGGTAAAATAACAATAGCTCTAAAACATTACATATTATTAAATAAATTGGCCCTAAATTCTTCATACTTTTTTTTAGATGTTTAAGAATTGATTTTAACTATTTTTTTTATAAATAGTTTTTTTTAAATGTTATTCTGATTTATTTAAAAGTTATGATTCCATTTTTTTTAAATTTTAGTTAAAAAGATCCCCCTTTACCATTTCTTTCTGGATGCATAATAAATCCATTTCACAAATTTAAATTTTTTGATTAAAAAATAAAGAGTTGTCACTGTAAGGGTTAACTAAAGTAATATTTCTCAAAGTTTTTAATGATATTTGTTTAATTTGCAAATATGTAAAAAAGTATTAAATGGAAGAAAGAAGTTTGGAGTGAAATCAATGTCTTAAAAAAAATCATTTTCCCCACCCTGAAGGTACTAATTGAAAACGATGCAAAAGGCAACTCGTACAAAACAGATTAAAAAACAACCTGTTTCTTCACGAGCGGAACAAACTTACTTAAAGTTGAAACCGAAAAACAAAAGTAAAATTAAAAAACAATTTCTTTTTTTTTTGACTCAAAGATTTCACAGAAAAAAAATACTTCAAAGGTTCCTTGGAAAAAGTTTCAATTACGTTATAGACACCTCAAGAAAAAGAGAGCTTTTAGTCTAAAGTGTAAAAAAATAGAACTAAGGAAAATGGCACCAAACACAAGACCAGACATCGCCTTCTTTTCTCAGCTGCACGAAGCTGTGGTTTGCCAGGCTTCTAACCGGCATTCGACTGATTATTTTCCATTTTTTTTTAATTCAGTGAAATTGTTTTGAAAATTATAATGAAAACTAATAGCCTTGAAAAACTCTTTAAAAAAATCAGAATAATAATAAAGAACACAAAATCTAAATTTCAGATTTTTAGTCCTATCGCAATATTTTCATTACATTATATTTCATATTACTTATTGAAAGTAAAAGTGACTTTGACTTTAATTTTTGTAAAATGCTTTAATGTTTACTTGATACAGCCTAGAAGTCAAATAGAGATCAAAATTTAACTTCGGGTCAAGTGGGGTAAGTGTGATAGGGTTTCTGCATTTTTCATTAAGAAAATTCGTTCTCTGCTTCAAGTAAATTCCAAATCCCAAAATTGGTAGTGAATTATTATAAGAAACATACATATGTAGAAAAAAAATTATATGTTTGAATTCCAATTTTAAGTGTACAAAATTTGCATTTCAAAATCCATTGCTGTTTTATCACACTTACCCCACTTAGGTGTCCGAGTGATATTTTCCCCGAGTTACGCACTTAAATTCAAAAGCTCAAAACTTTTTTTAAACAAAAAATAAGGTCAATATTTCTTTTTATTTTAATTATAAGTGGTCTAATGTTATATATTGCAAACTTTCAGATTTTTAGAATGATTTCCAAAGTTACAAGAGCTGTTTATCACACTTACCCCCAATCACACTTATCCCACTTGACCCTACAGATTAATTTACCCAGTTCGTGCATTGCGGTGAAATCTCGAGATACTGTCTCATAGGCTTTTATATACATTGGCAACTGACCTGTTCAAAAAATCAACATCTGGATGCATGTCTAGCTCCATTAATCCAGAAATTTGCATCGATTTATTGCAGAGAAAAATCGATATTTTAGTATTGAATCTTCTTGCTAATTTTTGCATAGCTTTCTGGCCTGTAGTTATATTTTTACAGCTATTTTAATGAGAAAGTTCGGCATTTTTTTCTTTTTAATGTTGGTGGGTATTTAGAGAAAAAAGTGCTTTTAAAAATCAAATTCGGCTTAATCAGAAACGTTTTCCCATTCCTCACGTCAATCCTTTCGTCGCGCTTAACTACGCAGAATATTGTTGGGTTTCTGTTCTATTTTTTTTGCTGGCTTTTGAAATCGCTGATTTTGAGTGGCTATAAATTGGGTAAATATTGCCAAGAATGAAGAAATGTTGGTTGGTAGACATATATATTCAGGTTGGTGTGCTTGGTCAGAGACCCGGTTAGAAACCTTCGTCATACAAGGAATGTTTTGGATTTATATCTCAACATGAATGTTTCTCAACATTCCGAATACGAAAAAAGCCCCAAAAATTATGATGAATTTCCACAGTGAGTCTTAATTATAATGATCCTGTCTAAAAAACTACATTTATTTAGATTGATAGTAGTAACAATTCCAACATAAATCTCAACTGTGAAAAAAATTCCCTTTACAGCTGTGTCACCCTATCGAATCATATTGTTCTTTTTTGCTATCAGGAGGGGATTGTAGATTAGCCTTGCAGCTGTTTCTTATATCTCGCCGAAAAGAAATCTTTGGGATTCGAAGTTCGAACGCCTTAGCGCCCCCGCGAGCTTAAGGCTCCCGTGGAAGATGAAAGAACAGACGTCCTATTACCTGTCATCTTATTCGTAAAAGGGATTTCACGCAGTGTTGCCTTTAGGAATAAGGGAAAAAACACGAGGTACAAAGGTGAAGGCGATTAGACGCCAATTCTTTGGCTGCTGTTTCTTCTTCTTCGTGTCTTTTTTTTTTTGTCACAGATATATCTGATGGGTTATTTTGACAAAATTGCAACTTTTAGGTGTAATGGATTTGAAACACAAATTGTAGTGTAGACCTTTACACTCCGTGCCAACCTAACTTGGGTAATAACAAAGAGTAAAAAGGCAGGGGGAACAGCGCGATTGGTCCGTTAGTTGGAAACTCTTGCAAGGTAATATTTACATACAAAATGATCTGAATACAATTTAACCAAAATACACTTTTCATTCTTATAAAATTGCCAAATTTTCTCAAATTATTTTCAAATTTGTTAGACCCTAAACGAAATTAGCGTTTTAAACGTGTTTTCTGGATGGATTCACAAATAATTTATGGAACTCTTTACATCCGCGGATGGATCTACTCCATAGCACATTTCTATTTACCAAACTTAGGTCGGCGAGGAGTGTAGAAAAATGTTAGATATTGATTTAGATGACGTTTTTTTTTGTTACAATAATTTCTGCCAAAATTTGAAAGTTGCAGTGTCAATAATTTAGTCAATCAATTAATTTCTTAAAAACTAATTCGTAAATAATAAAAAAAAGTATGACCAGCCATTTCTTTCTGACACATATACTTGCGAACAAATATTTACATGATTGTTAATGTTGATGACTCAAGGTTATCGTTGTGAAGCAAACCAAAACCTTAGTGAACAGAAACCAAAATTTTAAAGCACTAAAGCTTCTACTTTGGTAGTGCTGATGTTCTTCAGAATAGAATAAAATATGGAAAGGTTAATGAACATTTAGTTTGTCCTAGAATGTCTAAATCCTGTGATAACATTTTCTTTACCGATTTAAAAAAATTGCTCAAAAACTACATTCGCTATATCTAAAAACTTCATATCATCGTGTTTCTCTATGGCATGGTTTTTACCATACCCGGTAAATACCATGGTAAAAACCGGCATTTACCGTCGTGGGAAAATTAGGTTTTTCCCGATGGGAAAAACATAATTACTGAAACAAATAATTACTAAATGTTATTTATTTAATGGGATTAATTAAAATGATTTTAATTTTATTTTTTAATAAATATTCAACTTGGACTTAATATTTTTAAAATTGACAAATCTTCCTTACTTATTTAGATGTATGGAAATATAATAATCATGTACTTTAGTTTATTATTTAAATAACCCCATCTGCATAACCACACATAAATACTTAATAAAATATACCTGTGGTAAATATTCATTCAAAAATTGTATAGGATAAATAATTATTGAGTTATGCCTACTAAATTTAGAAATAAAATAATAATATAAAACTATAACAATACATCCCAATCTTTGTCTTCTAGCGTTTAACAATAAAGAAAACTGACTTCTAGTTTTATAAAAATTTTAATTACGGAATTTAATTTTAAGGACTTAATTTTTAATACAGAAATCAAGGAATTACCTGGATAAGGTATATACCTGAAAAAAAAAATGTATTTCCTAGTTTTTCTCAGAAATAAAGAGGTATTTCCCAGTTTATCCCGATATTTACCAATATTTCTCAAACTGCTATTTACCATTTTTTTCCCGTTGGGATGGAAAATATTAGTTTTGGACGGGAAAAAAACCCAACCCTGATAGTGAATAATCCTATATTTTGTTATTAATGAAAAGGGGAGTGTTCAGTAGCAACTGTTTCAAACAGACGCAGACTTATATCGAAGGCACTTTGTGCAGTACAAGAAAAAAAGATTGATAGAGATTGGGAAAGAAAGAATCTCGTGGATTTGAGTCTTTTTTTTTTCGTGTGTGAAGAATGAATATTGACAGGCAAAACATGCACCTGGATAGGAAAAAAAAGTGGGTGAAAATGTAGTTTGTAAGTTGAATGGGACGTATTGAGAAGCGTGAAAGAGGTTCATTCAGGTCTTTTAGTGATTTTTTTCTCTATCTTTGTACTTAACTCATTTCAACAACGAAGAGAAAAAAAAGTTGCAGTGTTCAGAAAGAAAGTTTAAGTTTTCCCTATACTTTCTCTTCTTTTTTTGAGGAAGAGCTACGAAAATTAAAAAAAAAATCTTTCAAATTCAAACAGCTGTATCTGTTCATATTGTTCATGATTTTACATGCGCACTTGTATTTTTTTTAATATGTTAGAGTAAAACAGTAATTCTGTGTGTCGTGTAGGAACAACTAAGTGCATGCGAGAAAGGATATATTTTGTGATTTTGTAACTAAAGTATTATCAAAACTTAAGTACAATTTTCAACCCATTATAATAGCCCTTTTTAAGGTGATATATTTCCATCTAGTATTCATCCTGACTTCCTTCGATCAGTGCTCCGATTGGTACTCTGTTCTCACTTGATATTGTTTCACCAATCGGAGCCTCCAAAATTAATTTATTTTCATTCAGCATTTCTGTTGCCACTCAATATCTGAAACATGCTCATTAAAATTTATTAATTAAGCTTTGTATGATTAACTATTCGATGTCATCTAAATTATGAGCTACGGGAGGAACCTCAAATCTAATCATCTACCCTCTGTTTGAAGTTTCAATTTATATCATCAATATCAATAATGCTTGCATGTCCATGGCAGAGTACGTACAATAAATCATAAGGGCTGTGACAACATAATACAGTATTTGAAATGTTACTCAAATTATCATATAACGATTTTAAGATTAATGTTTCGTATGACCCATATCAATTATTGCTGGAAAATGTGCAGATTTGAGTAATAATTTTTTCTTAAAATAGGTAATATAGCAAGTTAATGCTTTTTTTTCTCTCTGATTTGAAATGTTTAACCCTTTCAGTCCCAGTGATGCCATTTAGTGCCATCATAATGTTTGTGATCAGAATTTTTAAAAAATAATAGGGCTGACATCTATTGGAATTAATAAAAAAAATCTAATGGAAAAAAGTTTGAAGTTTCGAATGATGTGCTTTTTGATATCATAAATGGCTATAGACGATCAGAAAAAAAAATCTAAAATGATGATGCCAAATTTTCATGGGGACTGAAAGGGTTAATCGTACACAACAAATTTTTTGTATTATTTAAGATAAACATTCTAAAATTGAAAAATATCGATAAACAAACAAACAAAAAGGTTTTCCTTGTGTCCCCAAAAATTCTCCTAATGATACCTTATCGGCAACGTCACACTAATTAATGCGTGCCGGGCGACACCTAACCACCCTTATTAGGATATTCTCACGTCCATAATCGCATTCAGACGATGCAAACTCCATATCTGGTCTACAATAACGTTATGGGGGGAAGCACAGATTAAAATTAAGGACGCTAACGCGTTTGAGGATGTTAATGAAGTAATTATTGTATTTGTTTACTTGTTTATGATAGAAGAAAATAAAATTTTTGGTTGCATTAGGAAGTTTATTTAATCGCCTTTAGAGTTAATTCGATGATATCGAGCATATAGAAATTGATTCTTCAAATCTTAATCGAAGTGTATAATTAAACAACTATTCTGAATCGATAAATTGTTTGAATATTTAAGTTAATATTTTATTAATTCAATTCGACGTGCATTATGATTTTAATTCAACGTGTCATATCGGCGTTCAAAAGGGCAGAAATATGAATGCACAAATTCCATTGATTGGCGGTTTTTGAAAACGGAATATCAGTACAGTATCCAGTTTGCCATCTCTGTCATTTTGCATATTCGTGGCTTTGTCATTTGACCAATGATATATTTTTTTGCCATTCGTTTAAGTGTTTTGTAACTAAAAAAAACATGACCAGATTGAATGCCATTGTTGTAATGAAGAAAACACATTTTGCTGAATCTCATTAAACCTTCTTAACGAATATGAATAAAGTGTACAGCTATGATATGATGACCTGTCAGTTCATTGGCGACTTTTGGCGAACTTGGAAAATTAACGCACTGGGAACTATATCACGGAAGTTGTAAGAAATATAGGTGTGATGTTTACCATATTTGAGATTTTTCTTTCATTTTCAACGTAACGTATAGCAATACCGGCCATGATATCATAGCTGTTCCGAATAAAATCTAAAATATCAGTTATAAAAGTTCATGAAGTTTGTAAGTAACTTTTTTTAACGGTTTTAAGTGGAAACTAAAATCTTCAAATCTTATTCTCTCGTTTTCACCTTTCTGTCACACAGCACTTTTTTCCGTTATTCTTTTCGATTGGCGATTCTGTTGCCTGTTTTATGAAACGTAGAAGGGCTGGGGAGCCCAGTCGGTTAGGCACTCGCCTAGCATGCGAAAGGTCCCAACCTCGGGTCCGAGCATCGCCAAAATAGCTGCCGACCTATAAACGGCCCGTGCAGTCCAAAAATGTCCGACGAATGATACCCCGTGTAGGGGGGTGCACGTTAAATATGCTCCAAAGTCCTAACGCTGCGTACGATGTCGCCCATAACGGTTGCGTTGGGTGTCTATTCAGGTGTTGGCTCCTCACTTGACTGTGGTTCTAAAATACGACGCCCGTTGCCAGTAGCCCTCGTGTAGCTCTAGTTAGACGATAATTCAAACCTACACTCTTAAAACGAACGAGCGATTTTAACTCCGCCTGAGTTAATTTCACTCCTCCAGTCTGGAAAATGCACTTCTCCGAAAGGAGTGGATACTTTGTGTGTTAAACCACCGACAAGATCACTCCAAACGAGTGATTTTAATTCAGTCTGAGTTAATATTCACACCTTTCCAGTGTCGAAAATGCACTTCTCCAATTGGAGCGGATTTCACTCTTTTGTTTTAAGAGTGTACCTACCTATGAAACGTAGACTTTTACTTCCGGAACTATTTTAGAAAAAGAGCACAATTTGTTACCCTCACTCCATCCCCTGTCCGCAGATGGACAATGTCCATCCATTGGCTCTTCAGTGACAGTTAACTGGGGGAATCTTCAGGGGCATTAATGAATAAGTCCTCCTCTGCCAAATTGTCCTTTACATGGGAGGGTACACGGGCCACCGTCAAAGCGTTCCAAATTAGCGGATACCCTCCCCTTCACTACCCTTCCCCAAATGAAGAGCTTAGTGGAAGAACCTGCTAAGTGACATTTTTGAAAAAACTTGGGTTTTTGTGTTGATGATCATATTACTAACTTCTTTAACGATAAGTTTCTCCCTATTTTCATAAACTTTAAGCTTAGTACATATTTTACCGTTTGCAAATACCGTTAAGTGCAAATGAAAAACTTTAAAAGCTCATTTTCTCGTTTTCGTCTTTGTGTCGCTTAGCACGTTCTTCCACTAACCTCTTCAAATAGGAAGTTGGGTTCCCTAAGAGAATGGGATTACGAGACGAACTGATTGAATTGTTCGCCAAGGAATGCGGGTTGGAAGGGTCCGCGAATTAAATATTGTCTAAATGCAGAAGGAATTTGGTACGTTTCGGAGATTTCTAAAAGTTCTTTGAAATGCAGGGCTTCAATGGAATGATTGATTGGGGCGGAATCGGGCGTTTAGTTTTGGACAATGAAGGGGAGAGTTTAAAGGAGATGTGAATTAAAATGAGGGTGGATTGTTTATTATGGTATGAGAGTTCGGATTTGTAGTGGAATTTCTAAAAAGCGCTAATTATTTTGGATGAAGAACACAAAAGATTTAAATCGAGTCTTGGTTTTCGATTAAATTTAATAACTTTGTATTCACTCAGAAAAAAATTGTTCAAACAGCAGCGGTGGAACACAGTGTTGTGTAAAACTTGCAACTTTATAATATTGTAAAGATTCAGTTCAAGAATTGTGTTGATGACCATATGAACACAAATTTGTTTGATCCATCACAACTGATGATCATGAGAGTGGATGATTATTATATCCATGCACGATCGACAAAAAACTAACTATATTGTTTCCTTGAACATGTATGACAACAAGTTTTAGGGATATGTAACGCCAATTAGTTTGCATGCTAAAAATACAGGATTTAAATTTAGTTTTTGTTTCGAGTGAACTTGATGAAGGGGTTCACATTTAAGATAAAATATCGAGACATTTGATTTTAGTTTAGAAAATGGCAAATAACCAAACAATATCTCGAAAAAATAAATCAAGCTTTTTCCAGTGACTTTTTGGCAGCTGGTCACGTCATTTTAATTCCATATGTTCTTAGTTTTACTACAAATATACACAAAAATATTATTTAGCATTGAAACTAAGCAACAAGAGCAATAATCAATAATTTATGTAGAAATAATTTATTTTAAGAATGTAAACTTATTAATCATACAATGACATGCAATAGTAACTTAAAAAGTTTTTTTTTTTAATTGTATGAAAGGCTTTTTGTTGCTATAGTATAAATTTTCAAGTAATTTATTTTTCACCGATTGGATATTCTTTGAAAACAAAGAATTGCATGCATGTCGACTTAAAGAATAATACTTTTTACGTGACTATTTCCAATTCCATTAAAGATCTGAGCAGGGCAAATTTGTAAAACACATCGAAGCAGAAGCGTGAATAACGTGGAGCAATCTTTTTATGCTTTTTCTGTCTTCACTTTCCGAAATGCGTAAATAACACATGCATTAAGATCAGTTATAGTTGTAGGACAGTTATCGATTGCTGATGTGCTTTTTATATGATATGATTTAGAATTCGTTCTCATCTCAAAGCAGTTCTTTTTTTCCTCTTCACTTTAGAGGTACAGATCCGTGAGCCATTGTAGAATTTTCTTCACCACTTCATTTGTACAGTTTTTCTTAATTATAACTTTTATATTATAAACTAAATTGTTCAAGCTATCTAAAATTACAGAAACTGAAGCAGATGATTTATTAATGGCGTAAAAATGTATGAAAATTGTCGTGACCCTCATCAAATGTTATATGATTTTTTTTTCTTTGCAAAACATACTTCTAAATAAAAATTATTTGAGAAAATATGTCAGTATATGCTATGCATATTGAATAGTAATTTTTTTTAAGAGTGAAGAGTTTTTTACATAATAATTATATTACTTTATAAGCATAAAATGTTTTATTTTAAGAATTTTTGTAGCTGTACATAATCAACTCTAGAAAAAAAAGTAGTCTTCTGATGGATAACATAAGAAAACTCATTTTTTTTTTAATTAAAGAGAAGGGAGGGGCTGGGGAACTCAATCGGTTAGGCATTCGCCTAGCATGTGGAAGGTCCCAGGTTCGGGTCCGGGCACCGCCGAAATAGCTGCTGACCTATAAACGGCCCGTGTAGCCAAAAATGTCCGACGAATAATACCCCGTGTAAGGGAGTGCACGTTAAATATCCTAAGTCCTAACGATGCGTACGATGTCGCCCTTAACGGTTGCGTTGGTGCCGATCCAGTAGTCGGCTCGTCACTTGACTGTGGTTCTAAAATACGACGCCCGTCGCCAATAGCCCTCGTGTAGCTCTAGTGCTACGATAATTCAAATTAAACTAAATTAAAGAGAAGAATTAAAATAGTTTGTTAGTTTATTAAATAGTAGTAAAAAGTATTGTAGTAAAGCAATTATGTTCTATAATTTGTGTGTGGAAAAACTAAGCACCGAATGGGTTAATTTATGTCGTAGGTAAGAGTATATTTCACGAATTGTGATCGCATTCTAATGCTAACCAAATGAAAAATAACCTTTGTTACGTATTGAACTTCCCCAGCATTAACCCCCACCGTAGACATTACTCGGAACAGAGAACACCGCACAAAAGATGCGAAGGCAGTCTAGCAAAAAAGTAGAAAGCAAACGATAAAATAAAATCTCACTTCTTCGTTGGCCACTCAAAGCTTTTAGGGGTGTTTGGGCAGCACTTTCTTTTTTTTCTCAAGGGCGCAGCATTCTACATTGGATACGTAACATAAATTGAATTTGCATTCGGGGGCATTTTTGTGTGCAAAAACTCAGCATCCGAGGGAGTACAACAGAAAAGACAATGAAAGTAAGAGAATGGAGCTGTAAGGGGAAAAGTCATGGAAATTTAGAATGCATAAACTTAGAATAAAAATAGCTGATGGGGTTTCAACTAGATAATACCAACAAATGGGGTAATTTTGGATTTTGGAATATTTTTAGTGACTTATTAAAAAAAGCATGAAACGCTTTTCTAGTATTTTTATGATATTGTTCTTGTAATTATAGAATTAAAGTATTTTTTCGTAGCATTTTTTTCATTACAGAGATGGGAACACTGGCCAAATTGCCCCACCTCTGGGGTCGTCACCATGCGCGTCCCGTCGTTAGTATTGGAGGTCACGTGATTTGCCAATCTCGTACTTTATGTGATATCTTGGGAATTTCTGAGTTATTAATTGCAATGTTTTACCTCAAATCTTTTATCGTTACTCGACCTCGGTTGTATATCACGATTATCGTTGCCTGTCGTTCTTGTGTAGTTCTACTGTGACTTTATTTCAACCCCAAATCAAAGTCTTTTAATTCTTCATTAACTTAATTATTTCGGAATAATTTGTTTTTCCGCTCAAGCTTCAACACTAGGTTGCCATTTTCAAAAGAATTCTGAACATTTCAATAGGAAAGCGAAAAAATTCCGGTTGATAAAAACCAGCCACAAATATTTTTTTGACGGAACTTTCTCTGACAATTTGTTACACCAAAGCACTACCTTCCTTACTGCATCAATAACATATTGGATAGGATTCGTGCAAAGTAACCACAAAATATGGTAGTATTTTATGAGATACACGGAATTTGCCGAGCAATATCGCAAATGGAAGAACGGGGAATGTTTACTCTTTTTCAATGGAATAAAGGATAACCGGAACATGCAATATCCCGATTCTACACTTGTTCCGAAAATCACAAAACAGGAACACGAGGGCAGTATAACCCTCTGCAGCGCTCGAAACCTTTCAAATCAAATACATATTGAGCATGAAAATCGATATGAAACTGACTCGCATTTCTGTTGGATACATTCAAAGAGGGGGGAAACATATTTTAGAATGAGTGTAGTTGGTGTTGATTCGAAACTCAAAGACAGTGGTTAGGTCGATTGAAATAATTAGTTTGTTTTTTGGTGAACATAATTTTAATTATTTTCCATAAATTATTTTGAATCAATTCTTGAATTTAAAAATATAGATTGTAAACCTTTTTAAAACACTCTTAAATTGTAACACGATAAGATTTCTTTCACTGATTAAAACTTTTCGGCTAACATCATCATCATTAAATTTTCAATAATCACATTTTTTACGTTTTTGTTCGAAAGCTATTAAAAAATAAAGCTGAGAGTATTTTCCCAAACAGCTAGATAGTTAAATAATATTGAACTGATGCTGCAAAATCCAGTATGTTTGGATGTTTTTTATTGTTACAGTGGGGGGAGGGGATTCCAAAACATCAACTAAAATAATATCAAGTCTAATTTTTTTTAAAAATCATTTTGTAAATTTTAAAATCCTCATATATGATTAAATATGCTTTAATGATTAAAATTTTGTGAAAAGTGTATTTTCGTACATAGTATCCCCCCAAAAAACTTCGTAAAAGTAAACAAACGCCAATCTAAAAAAAATATTTTATCAAAAAGCAAGTTCATTATGAAAGTTGTGGCTAAAAAAAGCCATGATATAAAATGAATGCCAATCTCTTGTGTAAAACTTCCTGGTCATAATAAGTAGTATAATTTAAGTTTTGCTGCCATAAAAATGTTGCACTGTTTGAGGTTGGTGCCCCCCATCTTAACCACCCTCTATATCTTTATATAAATGTATTGAGATCATACATTTGTTAAAGTTTTTTTTTTAGGTATCCTTCGTTATTCTGATTTAGTAATCAAGTTCATTTGCGTGATTTAAATTTTTAGGGGGATTAAGTTGTGCACCAACCTCAAACAGTGCAATATTTTTATGGCAGCAAAACTTAAATTATACTACTTATTATGACCAGGAAGTTTTACACAAGAGATTGGCATTCATTTTATATCATGGCTTTTTTTAGCCACAACTTTCATAATGAACTTGCTTTTTGATAAAATATTTTTTTTAGATTGGCGTTTGTTTACTTTTACGAAGTTTTTTGGGGGGATATCAGCAGTTTTTTTTAAATAACAAAAGATACAGGCATAATACGACTACAAAATTGACGACATGATTTCAATGTTTATATAGAGAGTTATAAAACTTCTGAGAACCAAAGAAATATTATTTCCTACTCTTCATAGAAAAAGCAAAGTGTTTAAAAAGTTTGAGCTAATATGAACTGAATCTGACAACCAAATATGACTGTTTACATTTATAGATCAAGATAAACCATTCCATTATCGCTGTTGATATATATTTTTTTAAATAAACGCCAAAACTTTTTAATGAAGCGTTCCGTTTATTAATTAGAATTCCAAAGCTTTTTCAGTCTGCTGATTCATATATTTGATAAATCATTTATTTTAGAAACTGTAATATCGGCTTGTACGTTGTGTTTTTGAACTCTGACGCTCTTTGATGAAAATATAGCAGACTCGGTTGGCGCAGTCTCGGTAGGTAATACGGTCGCTAAGATGGCTAGTTAATCGCGCAACCGTACCGCCAAAGATAATATCGATTTTAATTATTTAAAAATAGAAAAAAATGTTTTTGAAACTTCAAAACTACGAAAGGGCCTGAATTGGGGCATTCTCAATCGTTTAGTAAAACAGCTTAATTGAAGAAATCTCCCCTGTCACATCTGTAACTGAAAAATAGGAACAGTTTTAATAACCGAATCTTCATTATCGTAACGTTCCCGTTTGTTATTTTCAGGAACAGTTTCTAGATGACGTTTTATTCCAGATGTATTGTTTTCGACACATTTCGAGATTACATCGCAGCTGTTATTTTTAGTGTACCACATCCGTTTTTTATGCCTAGTTTTTTTTCACTTTTGTCGGCATATTTAATTTCAATTTACTTTTATTAAACTAAAAAAATATCCAGCCTATTCAAGAAAAAACAATAACCAAATACAATTCTTAGATTACGGTTATGTATTATAATACAAACATTTAGTAACAGCTCATGTTAAAAAATGTAACTTTAATAATTAAATATTACTTTGGCATAATAAAATATTCCTCAATAAATTTTAGGAACAAATATCATTTCTTTTCATAAAAAAATAAGCAAAGATTACTTTGACATAATTAATTATTCCTCAATAATTTTTAGGGATAAAATATATTTCTTACTTTTTATGAAGAAAAAACCAACAAAACTATTTTTTAATGGTATTGGTAACTGAATATGGCAACCAAATTGGCAAATAAGACTGTTTGTTTACATTTCTGGATTGATTCATAAACTTGAGTTATTCAATACTTTTTTTTAAAATAAAAACGCCAAAAGTTGAAATGAAGAGTTTCCGTTTATTAATTAGATTTTTTTAAAATCTGTCTATTCAGATATTAGATTAATCAATTATTTTAGAAGCTGTAATAATAACTTAATAGTTAGCAGCGCTGCTATGCGGCTCTTCGATGAAAATACAGTAAACCTTGGCTCGTTTTCGGAGGTACCTGGCCGCTAGGATGGCTTGTTTATCGCACATTCATACCGCCAAAGGTAATATAGATTTTAATTAATTTAAAATAGAACGAGCTCTTTTTGAAACTTCAAACCTATAAAAGGGGCTTAATTGGAGCATTCTGAATCTTTTAGTAAAAACCGCTTCCAGATTAATGGTCTAGTAATGGCTGTAGGTCACTTCAAAAATTAGGTCAAAATTTGACTAAAACTGCTCGAAAGATTTCATTTTCGAAAATTTCCATATTTTTTTTCTCCGCTGTTTTTGACTCTAGAATAACCAAAATTTTTTTATTGAAAGTAATCTACGAAACCTCTTTACTGTATTTTTTTTAATTGTTCTACGAAGTTTAGTTTGCCTGGTAGAAAATAAAATCAATTTCGCTGTTAACATAGCGAAATGTTTTCTGTATATATACATAACTGCCGTTTAGCCCTTGGCGTCATTTTGAGATTGGCGGGCGGAACGACCGTTCCGTCTGATAAAAATTTATTTTATGTTCCCAATAGCAAACTTTAAATCATTACATTGAAAGCCTAGAATAAAAATTGTTTTTAAGAAAATAAATGCTTAACTTTAATTTTTTAAGGAATATCCACAACTTTTCGCATGATGGAACGTTGATTCTTGTCGAAAATCAGGGTTTTTAGTTTTCCTGTCCAAAACCAATATTTCCTCTACTAAAAACTGGCGTAATAGTTTTATTTAAAAATGTACATTATATTCGTATGACTTAGATCCTTCTTCAGTAGAATAGTACACAAATATGACTGAAACAAAAACAGTTAGAATTATGATATATGGTAGGGATGAGAGAAAGAACGCGTGGGTTGGAAAAAAATTTAATTGATTGCTGTAAAAGGACAAAACGACTCCAATGAAACTCGTAAAATCTCTTATTGCAAATCCTATCCACACTCGTAACGAACACCTTTTACCATCCAAGTCCGTGCAAATAGCTCAAGAATGTCAGCAATCACCACAAAACCCGAACAGAAGCGAAAGCAAAGATCATAAATCTGTGAAATGTCCGCCGTAATATCATTCACAGTCCAGCAGCCAGAAGCGAGGCATAAAAAAGGCACAGGGAAACTGTTGAGCCTCGGTTTTACGATACACCGTAAATAAGTCAGTGCTTGACCACACATTGATTGAAGTCCATAAAGCGAAAAAAAAAAAGATGGTTATGTGGGCGCTATCAAATATTTCCAGTGATAAAAGCTTTCGCGAGAATAGCTCGAAATGGCTTCGTGTGTTTTTGGCGCGGAAAGTGATATAAATAAGGACGAGGGATGTAAAAATGACTTATTTTATGTTATTATGAATAAATCGTTTACAGCTCAACACTATTGAGCAAAATTCGCGAACTCAATAAATGGAGATCAAATGCACGAAGTGAAGTATGAAGAGTGTTGATGCAAAGCTCACATTATCTTAAGTTATGACTTAGAGTGTATGGTCCAGTTCGTTAATTGGTGACTTTTGGTAATCGTAAATTCAATTAGACACAGTCGCCAATGAACGGGCCATGCCTTATATCTTAGTTAATAGTTATATAATTTGTTTTAACATCGAAAGGAACTCATAGGTGCCATCTAAGTGCCTAAATTTGTTTTCCCAACGCTTTTTTTATGAATTGCACGATGGAAGTTGTAAATAAACACGGAAAATTTTGGGGTCTAAACAGTTAAAATCAAAACTGAATCTTCTATAACAAAATATGATTAACGCCTTAATGAATCTATTTTTATATATTTTAGCAGTATAAGCCCAATGCTATATCTAAGAAAAATATTCGTTCTGAAAAACTAAAATCGACTATCGATTATAGTTTTTTTTTCCTTACATGTCATACTCTATTCCCACCCCCTTTCAAAAACTACCCTAACGGCGGCTACCACTAACCTCCTACAACTTACTTCACCCCTTGCCCTTTCCCAACCCACAATCTCATCCGCCCCGGGGCTTTTTTCATTTCGCCCTACGGCCAAAAACCGCTATCATGGCTCCCTACCCCACCCACGGCCCCTACATAATCTCTGGATTTCTACCAAGCGATCATCTAGGAGTCCGCCGCGTAAATGATTTCAACCACCACCCTTACATCCGATTTTTTTTCTTCTTTTCCATACCACCCCCGCCCAGCACGTGCCGAAATAATCACACGTAGATAGAGTAGCTGTACCTCAGAGTCAGACAAGTGCAAGTCTTGAAATTTGACGATTTTCATTATCAATATATTTTGAATAATTGTTAAAATCCTCTACTGGCACGATATAATGTGTGGTCATACGATTCCTGTCTGCAAAAACATTACTGGTGTAATGAACGCGCCAAGTTTTCAACTACACTAAGTTTAGTAAATGAACGTAAGGAAAGAGAAATACTGTCCACTCTCGCTTATCCGGCTTAATTGATGCCAAAATCTCGTTGGATTCCCGTAATGCCGGATTAAAGAGTGGTTTGTCGGCCTTTAAATATCTCACAATACAGCATAACTGTTGCTCTTGCCTTTTCCATCTTCATTGAAGCTATTGGTAAAGAGCTCTTGAGATATTGATGATGGTTCAGGATCTTTCTTGGAAGTTTGTGTTGTCCTAGACCTTTTTTCGAAGTTTTTTCCCGAAACTTTTTTGAATAGTAAGTTGTTTCCTCGCAAATAGCATCACAACATTGTTTGTAGTTATATCAGACGTTCTAGTATATAAAAAAAATCAGCTTAGGCCTTTGATGTATGGAATTAGACGACAGATTAGTGGCGGTCGTATAACAGATCGTAGACTCTAGGCTTACTGCAAAATCTAGGCGACTCATAAAAGCCAGTCCAAGTCGATTTTATAATTCTAAGTGGTGATATGTGTGTTACAAACAATAAAATTTTTATCTTTTCTGAGACAATTGTAAGGTCAAGGATAGTTTTTGAGTTTACTTTAAAAATTTAGACGTCTGTCCCAGAAAAACTCAAATCTAAAGAAAAGTTATTCCAGATTTCAACGCCAATCAAATTATATCCTGTATTAAAACTGTATTTTAGTTCAAGTTTACAAAAAATTATGGTTATTATTTATTAATTTGATTTAAAACATAAGAATTTAATTAAAAAGTCATGAAATTGTAGGTTTTATTTGAGGTGCAAAGTTAAGGCGGGAAAATGCCTCTCAGGTCCTGAGTTGAGTCAGTGAAATTCAGGCAGACTTGCATCATTTTTGTTCTTAAAAACAGACACATCACTTTTTATTATTTTCATCATCATTTGGAAGTAGTAGATTCCGCTATCTCTTCGGATCGGCACTATCTTCAAAAGATACCGGGGAAAGATCCCCATCCCGGGCAAAACGAGAAATTGTTTTACTTGATGGGTTCCGATTGTAGCACTTCTCTGTAACTGAGATTTACGTGTGCAAAAAGGAAAAAAAAAGAAAACTATTTGGTCTGTGGTTCTCTCCCTTTAGAATATAATGAAAAGTAATTCAATAGAATGAGCGTACGGGAAATTGTTCAGCCTGCTCCAAAGAGATGATGCGCCCGATAAATTATTTCCCGGTGGCATTTATCTGAATTCTTTCTGGAAGATTTCTTGCAATTGGTATTGGCTCGTTTGGCAGAATTGGGTACGTACAATAGCTGAGCAATTTTAACGCGAAAAGTTTTATTGTCCAATATTATGATGGCAATCGAAGAATTCTGTCAGTGTCGTAAATGTCTTCATAAATTTTGATACAGAAAATTGATTCCCTGATTAACCCTCTAATGCATGAATTTTTTTCATCCCGAAAAAATATATATGAATCTTTAATACTATACATTATGGAAAAAATACTGAAAAAAAAATAACTGCATTAGAATTTAAATAATTTCAATTTTTAAATTTTTTGTTACAAAAATCTACAAAATTCCAATTTTGATAACAATGACTAGAAAACTACTAAATATATTTCAAAATAACCCTCTTTAACTACAATTAATTTTTCAAAACAATTTATTTGTATTTAGTATTAATATTATTATACTTTGAATACTGCAAAAAAATTAATTTCGCAACAGTTAATAACCCCACTCTTTAATTTTGAATGCACTTTTACTACTGTCATCTATGAGGGTTATTATTAACTAAAACTTCAAAATGAAATGTAATAGATGAAAAAAACACAAATTTGTCGAGAGGGAGGTCTACTTTAATAGAATAAAGTGGATTATGTAACTTGTTACCAAACGGTAACAGTATGCATTGGAGGGTTAAAAACTGATCACAATCATTTCATATGTTTTAATATTATATTTTCAAATAGTAATAATTTTTTTTCTCTGATGGGGCTGCAACTTTGGCTGTCAAGTCTTTTGTAGACTTGGCCTATTCCTCAGAACTGATAGCCATTTTTTTGTGTCACCATCTGGGCGACTCTTGCTACCAATTTTGACGCAACGATTAAAATGGTGGTGTGTGTTCAAATAGTAATATGTGGACATTGATTTAAGCAATATTATTAAAATCAAATATCATTGAGGCATTTTATTTAAACCATTTTTTCAATATAAATATGTGAAAACTACTTACAAAGAAACATCCATTAACGTTGAAGTTTAAACACATCGAATTTAACTTTTTATTAACAAAATAAGTGAACTTGGTACATACTTTTCATATTAATTTATAACGTCGTATTTGACTTGCGTACGTCATATTTGACTTGCATATGATGCAATATCCCTCTTGTAGCTGTAGTGCGTCGATAATTCACATTCTCCATTAAAAGAACAGTTTCTTTATGATGCAGACATTTTTTATTTAGATTCTCCCAACTTTGGTGTAAATTTAAAGCGAAAAACATGAAAAAAAATCAGTATCAGCAGTAAAATATATATTACTAATTCGACAGATAGAACAGTCATAAGACAAAAGAAAAAAAACACAAAACATACCCAAAGTAATCACTTTCTCTTCTGTAATACGTTATTTATGAGGCATTCCTTCGTTTAATCAAATCCTCCTTTAATAACTAGGCGTAAGAACGATACTAGAATCTTTTATATATACCCAATACAGAAGGAAAACAATGTTATACCCGATCGCGTCTTTTCTAAGGTATCTTACACAGCCAAAGAAGAATATTTGGTATCTGAGAACTAAAGGGACTTGAGTCCCTAAACGAAATTATGCAATTTTAGAAGTTTCTCTCCTTTTTATTTGATTTGGATTGAATCTTCATTAATCCATTTAAAATAACACTGTGTGGAAACGTTCATAATATGTGGGGTTTTTTAATAGACAAACAATGAGATACTTATTTTTTTGTTGTTGATTTTTGTATAGTTCTTTTTTTGAAATTCTGATGCTGGATTTTAACTTTAAAAAAAAGAATCTTGTTTCTGCAAAGGCTTTGTGGTGATAGTTTCACCATTTGTTGGTGCTAGGTCGAACCGTTTTCGCGCATTGTTACCCTATTTTTGGTTTTTAGGTTCACCATTAATTTGGAATTTGATATTCGGTTTTACCGCAATTGTGTTTTTTTTTTTTTTGGAGGGGGGCGGTGGGGGTGCGCTTTTCTGTTGTTGTTTATCGGTTTTACCATATTTCAGATTATTGAAGTGTTTAGTTGCACCATATTTCTGGTTTATCGTTTTACTTTATTTCTAATTCTTGGAGTATTTGTAATCAATTAACGGTGGTCACCTGCTGTTGTTCATCTTAATGGCAGTCGGTGCCCTCTATTTCACCGCTATTTTGGTGGTTCAAGCTAAAGCTTCTTGATCATGCGTAGATCGTCGATGATCTACCAAGATTATGGTAAAACAGACGCGGATATATATTTTTCGGAATGTTAGGAACCGATTCAAATTATATTGCTGACACTTCTTCAGCCTCTCTGGACAAAAACCACAATAACCCTTTCCTTACTGATAAGCCCGAACAACTAAGGATTCGATAATGTTATTTCTATCAAATAATACGAGGAAGCAAAAATCTTCTGTAGCGAAAGGGATAATGTTGAAAGGTTGAAGTCATATATTTTTTACTGTGCAGATCATTCAGTTACGCCTCTTTGTTTCTGAGTCACAGTTGCATAATAAAAAAAGGAGAAAGAAACCGTCGCCTATTTGTTCCTTGGGTCTTTCGGATGCGAGAGAGTTCGTGCATCGGAAAAGTAATTACGAAATCAGAAAAGAACAATGGCATCTTGACGGGGGAGGAGGTAAGAGATACTATTATCTGGGATATTGACGAGTGTGAGAGGGCGAAGATTGAAGACGGGTCTTTAAGGGGGCGAGGGAAGGACGTGATGGAATGCGGGGGGTGGCGAAAGGAATTCGGGAAGTCAAATTCTTTTTAAGAACGGAGTGTTCGAGAGAAGTTAAGGTACTTAAATGTTAAAGTTTTTTCAAGTGTTTTATGAATTGGGAAGGTGTCAGGGAATTGTACCCTGTTAGAAGGATTTTGGTAGAGATTAAAGAGAGAGAGAGAGCAAAAGTTTTTGCTGGTGTGAATCGTCTCTGAAAGCTCACCTTGATGTAAACCCGTGGTTTCACTGATCAGTCCTTATTATTTTTTACTTAACCAATTTGAAAATAAGGTACTGAAAGTATTGTGAGGTATTCGAAAATCCCAAATGGAGATTTTGCGTTTTCTGTACGCGTTTTGAGGTTCTGATTTCGAAAAAGTGGTTTGCGAACGTTTGTCCGTTTGTCTGAAATCACTCTACAGCTCGAACTGAAGCAGCTAAGAACTTCAAATTTGGTACACGTATTCCTGCGTCATAAAGTCGTGTCGAACTTCATAAATAAGGTATTTAAATGACAAACTTTTTCGGTCTTAAAGTTATTGAAATTACTTATGGAGTACATAATTGCCTTACTCATCCGTAGTTTTTTCGCCAATCAATAGTTGAAAGCTAACTATATGACGATCTCGAGCTACTAGGTACTTCAATTTTAGACCGAAATCTAAAAAAGATTATCATTTACTGATGTGACGTTTCATTGTAATGAAAAATAATTTTAAAAGGGTTTATTATCAAGGATTTGCCGTTAAAATGGGGTATATATTAAATGAGATTTTTTCTTTTACTATTTTCATACTTATAATATAATTTTTCATTTCAATTTTAACGTATACGTTTATTACATTGTTGCAAATTCGTCTGTTACCTCTGATATCGCAATTTCGTATTAAAGTCGGTACCCTTCTTCAATTCCCTCACCCACACAATGCAGCAAAGTATTCGCTTCTCATATAAAAGTGTCAAAATTTAATCACATTTTCAACAACAGAAAAAAAATCCTTTCACCCCGCAATTTTAATTAAAAATCCCACGTCACTTGTTAAAGCTGTCTCCGCACGATAAGGGCATTACAGCAGGCAGCCCTTCCGCCAAGAAACCATGTGGTATTTTATGTCCACCATACAAAAGTCGAGAATTTAATGGAAAACGCTACTCCCTTGGCTTTTATCTGCGGAATGCAGCTTGCCACTGTCAAGAACAAAGGCTCGAAATTATTTTCCGCCCTGCTCCTCTCCTTTTTCCGAAAATGGGAAAACCGGGAAAGGTGTCCCCGTGTTTTGCGTATAGATTTGCTTTCTTCTCCCAAACCCTGTCTTAAAACTGGATTGGCATGTCCGAATGAAAAAAAAAAGTCCCGTTTTTATGCGTGGGGATGGCAAAGTTGTAACCCTATTTTGACTGATACACTGTTGACGATTTGGCTCTTGGTTTCTCTAAAAATATTGCTGCAACTATTTGCTAAAAATATTGCTGCAACTATTTGCTAAAAATATTGCTGCAACTATTTGCTAAAAATATTGCTGCAACTATTTGCTAAAAATATTGCTGCAACTATTTGCTAAAAATATTGCTGCAACTATTTGCTAAAAATATTGCTGCAACTATTTGCTAAAAATATTGCTGCAACTATTTGCTAAAAATATTGCTGCAACTATTTGCTAAAAATATTGCTGCAACTATTTGCTAATAATATTGCTGCAACTATTTGCTAATAATATTGCTGCAACTATTTGCTAATAATATTGCTGCAACTATTTGCTGAAAATATTGCTGCAACTATTTGCTGAAAATATTGCTGCAACTATTTGCTGAAAATATTGCTGCAACTAAAAATATTTGTCATATTTGCTGCAACGGCTGTGTTGAAATGTTTCGCCATCTTTTCGGTATTTGGTTGATTCTTTTATCACGTTTTTGTTTCCTAAGGACAAAAAATTGTTCGACCGAGTACTGAAAATATGGTAAAACACTACACAGCCGTGGCAGCTATTAGGAACGATTATTAAACCAAACAATTATTAGGAACTACCAATCAAAATTTTTTTAACATTGTATTAGTAAAATGTGTTTGTTAATGCGGAATTGAATGGAAGATAATAATTATCAAAGTTGAATTACATTTTAGAAATATTTTCCACAACAAGTGAATGTAAAAGTTTGTTAATTAAATAGTGACGCGAGCTTGAGAAGAAAAGAACATGCAAAATTGCAATATTTTTTGTGCTAAAATAATTTTCAATGCTTTTTTAGCTACTCAAACTAAGATTATTTTATTTTATAAGAAACAACATTTGGTTTTCAAATTAACTTTTTGTTTTAGCTTCCTCTTTTGCTCCTTTGAAACAACAAATTTTGGCATGTAAGGTAGACTGACCAGTGAGTGAACAGGCCCCAGTGAATGAACAATTGGTAAATATATTTAAAAATACGGATTGAAAATCATTCAACTTTATAGATTTGCAACACTGAATTCCTCCCATCTAGTAGGAAGCTATCTGACATATGATTGGTTGTCCTGATCATTATGTCCTGGTGTTTATTCACTGGAGAACGCAGAGCCTTAATCGTTCATTCACTGGTTAGTCTTACCTGCTACTTCAGAAATATTTAAAATCCACTGTATATTATGGCCGCTCTTTTGAATTACGTTAAAAGGAAGACACAAATCAATTAAAAATGCTCTACTTAATATTTCTAATCATTTTTAGCAAAAATTTCAGTTAGAACTGTGTTTCACCAAAATAACTACTTGACGAACTGGGTCTGAGGACAATAACTGATATCCCCCTGCGACGACTTTGAAAATTGAAGTTTCCTGGACAACAAAGGGAATTTATTATTTTTTCATCGGAGTTATTATTTATTTACTGATATTTTCTCACCGTGGCGTTGAGTTTATTTCTTTTCTCCATTTTTTACTGTCACATGTCACTTTTTCTCCAGCAATTTGAAGGCTTCGTCAAAGAAATAAAGCGAAATTAAAGTGTCAGGTAGTCGTGCTGAGTTTTGCCGATCGATCAGGTTTTACTATTTTTGTAAAAAAGTATTGTAGATGGTAAGATGCTTGCCTTGTAAGCGAAAAGTACCAGGTTCGAGCCCTGTCCTTGTCAAAATAACTGCCGACCTGTAAACGGTTTGTGCAGACAAAAAGTCAAAATTATATGCCGACAACTAGTATTCCTGTTAGAGGGAGTGCATATTCTTCCAAGTCCCGGTGCCGCGTACTAAGTCGCCCTTAATAGTCAGTCGACTTGTCACTTGACTGTGGTTCTAAGTACCAATTTTCGTTGCCAATATAACTTGAAAAGTTCTAGTGCGACTTTAACTAACCTCGAATGCAGCCAGATCATTGTTTTATAAACTTGTCTTAGCATGTGAAGCGAACACATCAGCCGATGCTTTTATTGTGCAATAGAAATACAGAAATAAAACCCTAAAACAACGACTACTTTAAAAGCGACCGAATCCTAACTTACCCGCCTTAAACTGCGTTTGTTTAAATTGTTGACGATAAATATTATAAGTATAACTTAATTTTAGTATAGTTTTTTAAATTTATGCATGTATTAAATTATTATTTATGTATGTATAAAACGATCAATTAATTTATGATCGGTGTAAAGTATTGAGTTATATGGTTACTTATAAAGTATCAACTCATAATAGAAAATCTCAAAAATATTAAAAATTATCTTCAATTTCAAAATGGAGCAATATATGTATACCATTTCACAAACTCGATGCCCTGCTACTTGCAATCATCTGGTCTTCATTAGCAGCTATTCAACATTCGGCCATTTCAAAACGACAATTAGTATCTAAACTCTCGCAACAGAATTCCCAGCAATTAATACAAAGAGGCAGTTCATTTGAAAAAAGTATTCTCTGAATTAACTGCATTCAAACGTTCGAAAGCGTGTCCAAAATTTGTATAATTGCTGTCATACACATCATCCCCACTAATGGTCGTCTCCTAATTCCGCAACAACTAAGGATAATTAGGAATTAATGTCTTATTCTTTTTCGTGTGTTTTTACATTGAAAATTAGCATATGGTTCTTGAACTTAAAATCCGCTTCTCTAATAATATCCATTTTTTTAAAAGATGTTTTGAAAAGCAGGGCGACAAAAAGTCATAGGAAAATGTTCATGTGCTCGCAGATTAATCCCAATCTTGTAGTGACTATTTTTATTTTACTTATTTAAACTGTTATAGAGATTTCATTTAATTGACAAAAAAAAGTGTATAGTAGTTTATGTTAGGCTTTGTAATTCTAACTGGCAATGAAATAAACGGTTTGAATTTTCTTTTTTGTTAATAAAAAAGAAATTTTTTGTTAATAAAAAAGAAATTTTTTGTTAATAAAAAAGAAATTTTTTGTTTTATTTTAATTGCATATAGAAAATTGATAAAGTAACATTTTATGCTGCAATGTGAACTATTTAATGATCAAGTTTATGTGTTTTATTTTTTCAATAGAAATGAGTTAGTTTAAGCCTTCTAAGAAGATACATGTTTAAAAAAATAATTTTATACCCTCTAGGAAATTTACAGTCGCCATAAATGCCCTAAGCCGTGAAATTTAACTTAACAAAACGAAGTATTTAAACCGTTTATGGAAAAACTTCATTGTGGATTTATTTTACACTGTTAAAAAGTTTGGTGCAAGATTGGACTGGAATCTTGGAATTTTTTGGTTACCACCTCGCTTTGTAACGCAGATTTACCAATTATTGGTAAAACCATAACTTTGATATACCACCAAAGTGGTAATTCACCACTCCAAATAGGCGTGGCAGTTAGAAAGTTACAGAATTTCGGTGCAATCTTGCTTTGATATTTTTAACAGCATAGAACTTTAAAAAGAATGTTGGGTGTTATAAACCTCAATCACCCACATGCAAAAGATTCATCAAAAATACTGAGACGCCCCGCAACAGCTCTTTATGTAAAACGTGAATACCACCGTGTCCAACAAACACAGCATTTTCCCTAAACAATTAAAATTAACAATGGCTAATTCCTCCCCTGTGCCCGTGGATTCAGCGACTCCGATCGATCTGATCTTTGGAGATCCCTTCGCAGCATCTGGATGATTTAATTAATAACGAAGGATTTTGGGGAAAGCTGGGAACTGTGCTCGACGCACCCATGATTAAGCAATTTCAGCACAGTGTTTGTGTCACTTTTTGTTCCAGTAAACGTGCGTTTTACTAGGTTTGATCGTTATCCCTAATGTGATGTTTGTTTTGTGTTGAATAAATATTTAATTACAAGGTGATGGTTTCTTCGAGGGAATTGAGAAAAATTATTGTTCAATTTTAATTTATTTTCAAATAAATAAATTAAGTTCTTATATTAATAAATAAAAAAATTATTAAGCACTGACTTTTTCTATTATCTTAAATAAGATTTCTATATTAGTGAATTAGCAATATTTTTTTTTTTTTTAATTTTACATACAGTGGTGGCCAAAAAGTGTGGACACTTTTTGAAAGTTTCATGTTTTTCAACATTGTGTGCTTGAAGAATATAATATTTTTCACTTTTGGCAATTTTAATTACTAAACTCTACATTGAATTACCTTCAATTTAATGTATAAACGTTTGTATTTAAGTGAAAATTAATATATTTTACAAGCACACAAAGTTACATGAAACTTAAAAAAGTGTCCACACTTTGGCCACCACTCAAGGTTTTTGAATGAAAGTTTTGTCTGCATAGATGATTGTCTGTATATAGATAAGAATAGATGATTTGTTTAGGCAAAATATCTTCATTCCACTTTGCATTACTCCTCATTACATGCCTTTTTTAAAAGATGGTAATTTTCGATTACTATTCATAGTATTTTTTTGTGTGTTTACCAACATAACATAGCCAAAAGAGTTTATAACTATTTTGCGTGCTGCAATCTTTTCCATTTTTACTAAAAAAAATAAAGGGAATATAAAAAGTTCTTCCGATGCCATTCTTTTTCTATTTGCATGCAAATACTTTGATCCCCGCGCCCATTCCCGCAATGTCCTCTACAATGGGAGAACATTCCCCCAAATTGTTCAGAACATCCTTTCAACCCGATATTCTTTCCACATTTCGGTTTGGAACACTTTAAGTGGATTAAAACGAAAGGGTTTTTTTTTTTGCAACCTTTTTTTCTTTGAACTTTTTTTCATCTTCCCCCGTTCCATTTGCTCAGAGGTTGTGTGGTTGGTTCTGCAAAGAAGTTTGTCTGAAGTGGAGCAGAGATTACGAACCGCTTTCTTGGTTGACTAGTAGGGTGTAATCTGAAACAGATGCTGCTCTATGAAGTTTGGCTGTGGTGTTTTGATTGGCTAGTATCTCCTCGTTTGGGGTTATTTTACGGTAATAGTAAGTAGGGGTTTGTAGCAGAATTTGTCACTTGCACTCCGTGCCAACGTAACTTGGATAAAAACAAATAATACGAAGGCAGGGGGGAAAAGCGCTATTGGTCTGTTAGTGGGAAACTCTTGTAAGGTATTATTTACATACAAAATGATCTTAATACAATTTAACCAAAATACACTTTTCATTCTGTTAAAATTGCCAAATTTTCTCAAATAGTATTCAAATATGTTAGACCTTAAATGATATTAATGTTTTAAACATGTTTTATAGATGGATTCACAAATAATTTATGGAACTCTTTACATTCGTGGAAGGATCTTCTCCATAGCATATTTCTATTTACCCAACTTAGCTTGGCAAGGAGTGTAGGCCGCTTTCACACAACATTTGAGCTCAACTGGAAAACCAGGCGCCAAACACAGAATTTAACTCTACATTATTTAGCATTTACACTCTAAATAATTTTCTAAATTGTTAGGTTAGGAATAAGATTAAAATTTTTATTAGTTATAAATGTAGTTAGAAGTATTTCTTTGCATAAAATACTTTTATAAGTCGTCTGGAACGATGCCGTCTGTTTGGCGAGTGAGAACGAATCCAGCTGCAGTCAAAACACAAATTCAACTTGCTGCAGCTACATGGGAAGGGAACCTATTCCTTCGCCATTTCGCATTAACGATGGAGAATTGAAAGGAATTGAAATTTCTTTTTATGGGTGGGGAAAGGAGGCAATTTGTCCGACTGGTACCGTCATTAGGGGGGAACATGTATAATAATTCGAATTTCGGGTATTATATCCCCATTGATGACTATTGATCCTGAAACCCAATGGCCTGTTACGTAGACCTACATGTTATGGTCATGCATGGGAGACGTTAAAACTTTTATCTATGTTTAAATTAAAGACGATTTGAATCTATTTATGAACGGGAAATTTTATGATTGGCAATATAACATGATGCAAATTGCTTCGTTAAATGCTGCGTCTTAGTGCACAGTTTAAGGATATATTTAGTGTAATGTACAGCTAAATAGTTTATTTTACCATTTTGTTTATTGACCATCATTAAATTAGTTGATATTAATGTGGTTCCTTTCCACTGTATTCCTCTTTTATGTAATAGTTCCTTAATTTCAGTAAGTACGTGGTAGTACACAACATTTATGAATGTGAAAACGATAATATATAATCGAAAATTTATACATCCCTAGTTTATATGGTGCTTTTTATATGGTTTATAAAAGCAACAATTTCGTATTTATGTAATTATAAATAACATGCAGTGAGCTCATAATAAAAGAGTGGGGGTAATTAGATTGCTTAATTACGTAACTTCAATTACCTAATATAAAATATAAGTTAATGAAAGTGTTAATGAGTAAAAATCCAAAATGGAGATTTTGAGTTTCTTTACATGTTTCGAGAAGGTGTAAATTCTTAAAAGTTCGTTTTGAACACTGGTCCGTCTGTCTGAAATATCTCTACAATTCGAACTAACTGCTACATACTTCAAATTTGGTATGTGAGTTCTTAGTACCTGTCGAACGTCATATTAAGGTATTCGAGAAAATCACGCAAACGCAAAGGGTACCTTCCTTCGAACTTTTTTAATTGAAGTTATAGAAATTACTAGAGTATATAATTTAATTACCTTAGGAATGTATTGATTTATTGAGTGACAATTGACTGTCGTATACTGTTATATACCTCTAGCTTTAAATACAATAACGAATAAAGTTTTCATAGCTGTTAATTACATTTTTTCAAAATAAAGATAATTCTTAATTGCCTTTTGTAGTAGCTGTTTGTAACATAAGAAAAATGAGCATAAAATATAATACACTGAAATGCCCTACACCCTGTTATCGATTTCTACCAGTTATCTATTAGTTAAAGATAAATTATTTTACAGTTGCAGCAAATCGACATTTTTATCTTGCTTTTATCGCGTCATGATTAATGTTCGAACTTTCATTCACACAATCGACATCACTTTGTGTTGGATCCGTGCCAAAAGGCAACGATCTCGTGTTGGGTCACCCGAGTTTGGGATTTCTAATTTCAATTTATGTGAAACGGTAGAAATTTACTGTACGGTAACTATTGGCGAACTTTCCGAAATCGCGCCAAAAGTCCGTATTCTGGCGACTTTTGACGTCATGCTCTTTTCGCAACGATGACGTTTTCCGGCAACCCTATCTGACCGTTATGGGTTTCGTTCGAAGTCAGACAGGTTGCCACAAAAAAACTATTTATTGCCAAATCTGAAAATCGCGCCAATAGTTACCGTGGTTTAAACCAAATGGTTTTTTCAAAATTTCTATTTATATTCCATAATTAATTTAATTTAAAAATTGATTATTATGATGCAAACAACTCAACTCTCTTATATCCAAACAAAAAATAGCAGCATATGTTGGTATTTTTTAATGATTAATAAAAATTGGAAACAGGTATCCCTAATATCTGAACAACTGTTCACCGCCGCACCAACTACAGCTGGACTGGGAAATTTTTTTCTACATTTGGCGTAATTCAGTCTAAAATGCGAAATAGACTGGGAACAAAAAAGCTGGCAAATTGACTTTCTTGTTTAAGTTTTTGAATAAATAAGAATGATAAAGTTGAAAGTGTAAAATTTTTATCTCAAAGTTAATAAAATGTAAATATCTTAATTGTGTTATAATGTAAATTTCTTTGACATTGCATTTCTTTCTAACAAAATATGTTTGCTCTTTTAAGTTCCCCTTTAGAAAAACAATAACCTTGTATACCTACTCTCCTTGCTATATATTAGTGTAGTGTAATGAAGTAAAAAAAATGTACATAGTGTATAAATTATAATATATTTATATAGAATGGGAAAAAAACATTTGGTTTAAACCAAAAAAAACTGTTTTTTTTTCTGAAAAAACCGGTTTTTTCCGAACCCTGAGTAAAGGTGATCCTGTAAGAAGGTAAAGAGCAATGAAAATGTATAATTTAGGATGGGAACATCCTGATCTAATTTTGGTATTTGAAAATAATTTTATCATCTTTAATTTTCGATATTTTATAACATGCACATTTAATCTCTTAATCAATAGTTTGCTCTTTAAAAATTGTGTTAAAGCCCCTTAGGTTCAAAACATTTTATTATATCATAAAACATTTCTTAAAAATGAAAATTAAAAAATATCCAATTGCCTAACGTTTTTTTTATAGCACAGCTTTAAATGACACTCAATAAAGATCAGCTTACTGAAAACCTAAATAAACCGTATATTTTTATAAAACAATATTTATTTTACACTCCCCCTTTACGATAAAACAATTAAAAATCATCAATTTACATACACCAGATCATATATCAAGTACTTAAAAATTATTTTTTCTACGGCCTTCGCTAGCAGGGAAAGCCAGATTAATAACAACAGGGGATTAAAAGAATAAAAAACTACTCATTTTTTTCTACTCCCAAAAAAATAGACGAGTATTATTATGAACAACTGAAAAATGTGCTCTCGATGCTAAAATCAATATTTTTATGGGGCCAAATTATTATCTCTTGGCATTTTTAAGCCTTTACTTCATCTCCCCCCTCCTCAATATTCCCTATTGTTTTGCAGGAGAGTGAAACCTTTATTAAGGCCTTGCTGCTCTTTTTGTTTCTTTTGTAGGCCCCGCTTTGCCGTGACATGGGTCCCTAATTAGGTTTTAATGATAGAGGAATTTGCTAGGGTCGCGGTGCAAGTTTTGGCTTGACATCGCCATTTTTATAACGTACCCAGGGCTTAGAATTTTACTTTTAAAAAGTTACTCTGTTACACTTGCATATTTACGCCTCCTGATTGGGCACACGAGAATCGCACATGTACATCTTCTCTGGCAGGAGATTAGCCCTTATTTGTCATGCACTCTAAAAAATGAATGCTCAAAAACGACGAAAATTTGCCTTAATTTTGACGATTCCATTACTGGCAAATGCTCCGAGTTTTCGTTTCCTCAAAGTGAGGAAATTTGAATCGTCATTTTATAAGGATTTGAATGTCGTCTAATCTAAAGAAATATGTCGTCATTTTTGAGCATGTGAGTACAACAATGAGATTCAGTTTCCTCAAAATCAAGATACAGAATCGTCAAATCACGATCGTAAAAGTGAGGATTCGCGTTTACTCAAAAGCCACGTGATAGTTTGACGAAAAAATCCTCAAAATTAACGAAATGAGGGTTGAGGATTCATGAATCGTCAAAAATGAAAGTGTTATTTCTGAGAGTGTGTGTGATGTCCCGCTAAGTGTTCATCTTAGTCGACTCTCCAGCTTTAACTCTGCGTGAGCAGACTTAAAAGTTTTAAAATTATCAATCTATCTATTCATGACATTGTATCTATCCCCCATATCATGCCTTGTTTTCCTTTTTAGTTGATATTGGCTTTTATTCTTAAGGTTTTGTGCCATGCTTCATACTTAATATTTTCAAATAACCTAGTGTTTGGCGCAGTATGGCCTTAGATGCCCTTGTGCCATTGAACCTAAACAAACATCCATCCACAGCTGTATATTATGAATAACTAAGCACATTTACTGAATTTCTTGATTTGAGAAAATTTTAAATTTCGCCATCTTACCGTTTTTCGAAGAGAATCAAGATTAGAGAAACATGGACAAAAAGAAAAAAGTTAAGAACGAAAATTTAACGCTGTTAATAGTTAAGTAATTCAAATTTAATTCAAAAAACGAATTGTGACGAAAATATCCGTGAAGAGCAGCTTGAGACGAGAAAGTAACGGAATGTTTCGTTACTTCGTTACCGCTAAAAGTAATTAAGTTACAGTTACTTTCTGAAAGATCTAAGGCATTACCTAAAAAAATGTAATTGTTACAAGTAACTCTTTACCCCAATCCTTGTTACATACATAAAAAATGAGCTATTTCTTAAAATAATTTTCTATGATACCTTATGGAGTCAAATTTAAAATGTATTTTGTCGGATGCAATTTGAATTCCAATAAATTTTAAACGTTACTTCCAATGTAAAAAAAGAGCTTGCCGAAGTCTCTCATCTTTATACTTGGCAACCCTTCCGCTATGAATTCTCCTCTAAGCTTTTCTTATCTTTCCCTCGTCCCTCAAACGTTGCCTTTTGTTTTAGAAACTAAAAAATTGCATAAAATATGGTATTAAATATCCATAGTGGGAATACCAACTACTTTTAAACCATCGTTCTTTATTTTTTCAAAGACCTTTGGGACTTAATTTATTACCTTGTTTAGAATGTGTTGTCTTTGTAGACTGATATCATTATTCCAGGGGTTTAACTGTGCCCGTTGCTGTTCGTTAGTTTTTTTTTTGCTTAAATTAAAAAAAAATGTTTTGTTATATTAATGTTTAATGGGAAAAAAACCACGCGAAATAAACAACGATTAGGTTTGGGAATGTATTTATACCAAAGTTTCATATTAAATATTTTTTTTTGTGATGGTTTTTTTTTCATTTATCTTTATAAAGCTTTAATAATTTTGTCGTTCATTTCTAAAATGATATTTTTTGTCATTTTTAAAAAGAACATTACTTACTTATTAAAAAATGTCAATGAAGGGATTATATAATATATTTGTCATTCATATTAATTGCAGCAAAGAAAAACTTATAACTTAACTTATAAATTAAATTTACTTGTTAATCTTTTTTATTTATGGTATATAATATGAATAATATTGCTTTTTAATTTGTTTTTTTATAAACTTAATTTCAAGCGTATGTTTTTTTTTTTAGATGTGCAAATTATTTTCACTACTCTGTTTTTTTTTCTATTAGGCTCGCGTACTCTAGCCTTAAAAAAATCGCAATTTTCTCCTATAATTACAGAGCAAGTCTGAATAGATTTTGAACTGAAGAATTCGTCGAAAAAAATAGCCTTACGAAAAAAAAAAAAACTTTTGATGACTCACAAATGAGAGGTTCATTACAATGAAACTCTCCCTCAGAAGGAGCATTTTCGATTTTTTTTTAAAGATCCTTACAATCTTTCCTTTAAACTAGAAGTTTTTTTTATTCCTTTGTTCCATTTTTTTTTTCGCTAAAGAAATTATACTCAAGGAATTCGGGTCTTTATCTGGAGATCGAAGAATGCCCCACCTTTTTCTTTTGTTCTTATTGAAAAGTTTTCAATGAATCCTACCTGTGAAAATAGGCTTTGCCTTACCTTAGTGAATAAAGCTTAAAGCACTTATTTGTACCAGGGTGGTTATAATTAAAAGTTCCGATGTGAAAAGGCTCTATAGAAAATAAGGACTATATATTCCCTCTTAAGAGGGAAATGAGCCCGCTGAACCGAGGGTCTTCAAACCAAATTGCCTAAGTGTTAATCGAATGGAGAAAAAAAAATGTATATTCTAGGCAACATTTCTCCATCTGTATTAAATATTTTTACTAACGCATTTTCACGTGATTAATGTAGCTGACTTACAGGTCGCGATTTTCAAACAATTTAAAAAAATTGGATTATAGACACCTGTAAGTTATCTACACATTTCCTTTATTAAAAAAAAAAAGACTGTTTGTAAAAAAATGCAAAGCAGCTGCAGAAATGTGGCTTATAAAACATTTTTTTCCCATTGGATTAACACTGAGGCACTTTACTTTGGAGATCCTTATTCAATTGGGCTCATTCTCCCTTAAGAATGAAGATGTATTAAAAAAAACCGTTTTGCAATAGATTTTTTTTCGTTAATAAGCAGTTAATACAAAGCTCATTGGAGCAATGGAATAAACCTACTGAATATTTCACGTGTGCTTCGACACAGGACGATGAATGTTGTAACTTTTGCATTGCTTAAATGTTATATTGTCTACTTTGCTTCGATAAACAAAATACACTATTGCTGTCTAAATTTTGAAATAATATACTTTTGTCGTTAGTCCTTTTATTAATAAGGCTACTTGAAATCCCTTCTTAGAGTACATTCATTAGCTTTAAACCAAAACTTTTAAGTTCATCTTTTAAGGATTTAAGCCTTTAAAGCAACATTTTCAAATGTATAGTCAAGCATTTTAATATGCGTTAAATTTTTGATGATATGTTATTGTTAAGATTTAAATGTAATTGTAATAAATAATATATCACCGTTTAATTGGGCAATTAAAGATAAAATTCCCACTATAATTTTATCCCAAGCCATAACGTACAGTATGGCGCCACGATTTCAAAAATATATTATTACTTTTGCAATGAGTAATATTGCTTTTATTAGCATTTATTTAAAAATGGGAGTGTCGAATTCAATTTTATTAAAAAAAATTTCAATTGAAAAGTATTTTAAGACAAATTAAAGGCTTTTGCTTAAAACCAACTGTAACTTGAAACTACCTTGATTTATGGTTGAATGCTTTTAAAAAGAATTCTTTTGTTAGAAAATGCCTTTAAAATTTTCTCGTAATCGCTGCTTTTTAAAAACTGCTCGTTTTCCGCTTTGTCTGCTAGAAATGGATAGTGTTTCGTTTAATTCAATTTTTCTACTTGAGTATTAATTTTGAATGGAAATGCGGCTTTATTTTTGTCGGGGATGCCATTTATTTAGTTTAAAGTACACATTGAAAGACATTTGCATTGAAAGAGATTATTTGTGAAAGAAGTAGAATAGCATTACATTTAATATCTTTCGCGTATTTGAATATTATATTTATTACTTCTTTCAAATATTTTAGAATAAAGGCCCCAACTGAAGTTTTGCGAGAGGTTTTACTCGCTATATTTAAAATATTTAGGCATAACGCTAGTTTATAATATGAATATAAGATTTTCAAAAGGATTTGTTAAATATATTCGCAAAACTTTTATAAGATTACTGTATAGTCCGACCACGCATTCATGGTAATTTGTATTGGGTCGAAAACATCGGAAAGCTGGCAAAAGGTAATAACCAAGTTCTATTCAAAATGATGTCGAAAATTTGTAACGGAGATTTAGTGTTTTCTTCAAGTTTTGGGCGGTGTTGATCCTAAAAAGTGGTTTTTGAACATTGGTTTTCTGTCAGAATGTCTGAAACCACTCTACAGCTCGAAATAATAATAAAAAAAAGTTACGGACTTCAAAATTTGGTACTCAAATTTCTAGTACCGTCGCACGTCATCAAAACTTCTTCAAAAATATGTCGAATGCTTAAAGATAGTATAGTCTGGCTGCTACAAGTTGGCAATCAAAATATTTTGATTTTGGAAGATTCCACTTTGATTTAAGGGTTTTAAGCAGAAGGAAAAAGGGTTGCCAGCTCAAGGTGTTTGGCGAGAAGAGGGGATTGTTGGCCTAGTTCGGTTGTAAATAGTGTATCACACTAGAACTACACATCAGTTATCGGCGATAGACTATTGTTGTTATCGATATACCCTTCAATTGATAAATTGTTTCTAAACCTTAAAGAAATTTTCGCCCGTAAAAGCAATAAATTGCCTAACGTAGTAACTCTTGCCGAAACCAAAACCTTCCTTATACCTTTTTTCGAAGTGGACTGTTCCACAATCAAAATATTTTGATTGCCAACTTGTGGCAGCCAGACTATACCTACTCTAGTTTTTTTGAATAAAAGTATCTATTCCACATTCAACAGCGAATTTTAATTTCGCCTATTGTATTCAAACCAATCGCCATCCTTTTGTCTCGCTCTCTCACTCTCCTTCCCTTAGAAGATCCGCATCCGATGAGATCGATCCTTCAGCAGCATCCCCATCCATAACTCTATCTTGCGCTTCCGCGGTGACACTTTCCAATATATCGACACGAGTCCTCGGATGTGCAATTGTCTGCAAATAGGATGGGGGGGGGGCGAATACTGTAATAATGCATCATTGAGGGGGGGGGGGGGGTGTCAAGTTTTACAAATAGCTACACACCCCCTACACCTGAAGACGGTGACAAGTTGAGATGGGTGTGTAGGAAAATCGGTTGCTATCCATAATGTCTTTTTATTTGATTGAACTCTATAAAATGTTAAAGAGTTTGCAAGATAGCAACGGCGTCCTTTAACTTTCTAGTTCCCACCACCACTTGGAGCATGGTTTTACCAAATTGGTGGTAAAATCATAGCTTTGATGCACCGCATAAGTGGTAAACCGCTCCAAATATAGTTGTGCCATGTACAAAGTTCCACGATTCCGGCGAGTTCTTGCACTAAATTTTTAAATTTTTGTACATAACTTTAGTATTCAAAACATAAATTAACTTACAAAATTATATTAACGAACACGAGTTTGTGTCATACATTCCATTTTACAGCACATGTGCGTTGTATAGAGAAGCAATAATGTGCTTCTAATGCGAGTAAACATTCAAGTTGAGTTATACATATGTGTTGCTCCGCAATAAGTTATCGAAAGGAAAAGTTTCGATTCTTATGTTTTTACCTTCGCCTTTTTTCAAACATCCATAACAACGCGATTGTATAGCTTAGTGGAAGAACGTGAAATGTGACAAAAAGGTGAAAAGAGAAAATTACATTTAAAGATTTTAATTTGCACTTATATCTGTAAAAAAAAAATAATGCTTGCAAATGGTAAAAAATAAAACTTGTATATTTTTTTCTGTTGCATAACATGTAAGTTAGTAGCACTAAAGAAGGGAATAACATGATCGTTGATACGAAAATCTAAACTTTTTTTAAATGTAATGTATTATGTTTTTTCACCAAGTACTTCAGTTGTGTATGGCCTCTTTAGGATTTTCTCTTTCACGTAACGTTATAACCCCAAATTCCGTCCCCCCATGTGCCAGCACAAACATGAAGTTAATCAAAATGAATACGACTTCTCAGTGCGATTAACTCTTCAAACAATCTTAAGGTGCTCCAGGGAAACGATCCAACTCTGTTCTCTCCAAGTCGTTTCATATATTCTATCAGAAATGAAAATGCCCTCAGCTGCCAACCCAGTTTTTTACTTAATGATTTTCCTTTTTCTCTGCAAATTGGCTATGCATAAAGCGTGAAATTCCCCCTAAAACTTTAAATAATTTAATATTTTATTTAACTTCGTATGGTATCATTATTAATATTGCCAACGTAATGGTAAAACTTTTTGTCCCATATCTGCTTCAAATGTTTGCTACAGTGTACTTTCTTCAAAAAATTTCAAATGTAGTTACATCTGTGTTACTGCTTAATAAATTATCGAAAGAAAAAGTGTTTTCTCTCTCTAATGGTTTTACAGACGTCTTTTTACAAATCTCATAACAACGAAATTGTCTTTGGGTCTCTTTATGACTTTCTCCTTCACGTAATGTTACTCATCCAGTATTATTCCCCCGCGTGCCAGCACAAACCCGAAGTTAATCGAAATTAATAAGACTTCTCACTGCGATTACCTCTTGAAACTCTCTTAAGGTGCTCCAGGGAAAAGTCCCAGCGCTGAAGTCGTATCGGATCATAAGTATTAAAAGGAGGAAATGCTGTCGAGCAAAAATCCAATACAAAACAGGTCTGCCAAATGAAGTCATCGATCGTTTTTTAGTAAGCCCAAATAAACGCTCTCGGCGAGTTATTTGGCGCTATTCTTACACTCTTAAAACAGCGATTTTAACTCGGTCTGAGTTAATTGTCACTTCTCCAGTGTCGAAAATGCACTTCCCCTATATAAGTGTATCCTTTGTCTGTTGAACCTGCACAGGATCACTCCAAATGAGTGGTTTTAACGCAGTCTGAGTTAATATTTACTCCTTTCCTGGTGTCGAAAATGCGCTTCTCCTACAGGAGTGGATTTCACTCTTTTGTTTTAAGAGTGTGAGTCGAGTTTGTATAGGCCCACTTCATTGAGTTGGCGGTTTTCTGACTAACTTGCAACGGCTACAACTATAACGTACTTTTTCTTATGTTTGAAAGAAATCACTAACTACATTCATTGTGTATATTCAGATCTTCTGTTACTGCCTACAACTTAGCAAACATACATTTTTTATTTATTTTTATTTTTAACTAACGCCTTATACACTCTTAAAACAAACGAGCGAATTTAACTCAATCTGAATAATTTTCACTCCTCCAGTCTTTAAAATTCACTTCTCCGCAAGGAGTGGATCCTCTGTGTGTTAAACCTCCAACAGGATCACTCCAAACGAGTGATTTTAACTCAGTCTGAGTTAATATTCACTCCTTTCCAGTGTCGAAAATGCACTTCTCTAACTGGAGTGGATTTCACTCTTTTGTTTTAAGAGTGTAAATAATGAAATGATGTGTTTCAGAATGAATTAACATTGAGTGAGATATTCATGTAGACTTATTAGTGTTGCTTGGCGACTTTCTGACGGATTCACTATTTTTTGTCGCGCCAAACATCTTCGTAACTCTATGTATCAGATATTCTCCCAGAAATGAAAATTTTCTCAGCTAGAAACTCAGTTTTTACGTAATGATTTTCCTCTCTGTTCTCTGCAAATTGCTTATGCATAGAGCGAGAAATTCCCCCCAAAACTTTCTGCCTTCGCAATAAGACTTTAAAATTTCACTAATTTACTTTCATTTATGGAATGAGGGGGGAATATAGAGAAGGGGGGAAATGACTTCCTGCCTTGCCCTTCTGTTTTCAACATGTTCGCTTTAAATCTGTTTTCGAGGGAGGGATGAAGTAAATTAGAAATTTTTAAGAAATCGAATTTTTTCTATGCTCCAAGGGCGTATTTCAGTTTCATAGAAGAATAGAAATGATTTTTTGTTTTGCGAAGCGGCTTTGCACTTGAAAGTACAGGAGAGTTGGTGGGTAGTGTTTGTGTTTTATTGTAATAATAGTTATTATTGGTGTGTTTATGTATGTCTTTGAATCAAAAGTATTCATTTAGAAAAATTCTCTTTTAACTATTAGTTTTTTTCGAAACTTGCTGTATTTAACTGAATGTATCAAACCTTCGAAAAACGCTTGTAAAATGTTTTACTTGTAAACAAAAAAATATTGTCATAAAATTCATTTTGCTTTCAATATTTACCTAGTATGAATGATAAGGTAATGAAATTATTGCGATGAGGTCGAAAGACCGAAATGAAGATTTCGTGTTTTCTACATGTTTATGATTCTAAAAAACATTGATTTGAAAAACATTTTGTGAACATTGGTCCCACTGTAGGTCTGAAACCTCTCTATTTAGTTCGAACTCAAATATCTGCTTACTTCAAGTCTGCTACACGAGTTTCTAGTACTTATCGTACCTTATAATTTGGTTTTGGTAAATTGATGCACTCGCAAATAATAGCTGCCAGCATTTTTTCGTTGATGGATTAAAAGTTGCAAGAGCAAGTGTAAATAACTGCATGTTTTACTACGTAGCACTTTGATGTTGAATATGAGTAAATTCTACCCTCTTTCCACCTGTCTCCATATAATATTCCATTCTTATTTACTAGGGGAAGAGGGGGGAATGGAAAAGATATATGAGCGAAAACCCTGAAAGAAATGAAAGGAAAAGAAATGTTCATTATCATTTCAAAGTCCCGCTTTGTAGTTCTGTTATGCTTCGTATTTTCATTTCCTTCTTCTGAGTTGTATTATATGAAAAAAAAAATTTCCCCCTAGTTTTGCCTCTTCCACTCATTTACGCGTTTGAGACTAAACTTCTTTCACCCCATTTTTGTATACATATATTTTTTAAAAACTTCAGGATCCTTTCAATGGAATCGTTAAACTGAAAAACACTTTATGTTTTTAAGGAATATGTCCCTTCGTGATTCTGCCTTTCCTTCGTTTAACGAAAGAAGTAGCTTGTTGGGAAATTTTCCTCATAGACTTAATACCTTCCCGAATCCACCGATTCAATTGTTGTTGCTTATGTTTTATTTATTCACTTTATGCTGTCAGGTTTTCCTTGTTACAATTTCAGCGTGCTTATGAATCGGCGATATGGTGAATATTCCTTGTGGATATGCCCCCATATCGCTTTGTCTCTTACCCTGTGAATGTATTTTTTTGTTGTTGCTTGTTATTGTTGCACGCAATTATGAATAAAATAAATGCTCGAGAGAGAAAGGTTTCTTGCGATGGGGTTGTAAAAATCTTCTTTAGTTCTTTTCTTGATAGAACCCACTAACCCAGTTGTTTATTTATTTTAGTTTGTTTTATTCTTTTGATAACTTTCTTTTTGGCATTGTTGCTTTTTGTGTATCAAGGGCTTGAATCTTATGACACCGAAAATAGTGATGCGGAAGTAAGTAGTAGTGTTCTTTAAGTACAAGGTCTCGTTGTTAAAGTTAAGTCGTTTTTCCCATTGCAAAAGTAAGAAATTTTTATTTTAAGAAAAGGGCATTGAAAATTTTATAATTTTCATAGTAGTTCGAATTTTTCTGTCAGAGTTGAGAAAAACAGTTATAGTTATTTAAGGTTATCATAACTAGTATATTTAAAGTAGATAGGCTTTTAAGTATAAAATAAATTTATGTTAGGAAATATTGAATTATTGATGCTTAATTTTTGCCTAATTCTGGTTAATTTTTGAAGTTAATTTAACTTATTTAAGCGAATTAATCTTGAAATTTATTTTAAACCCCACATTTTCGCTCCCGTGATATTTCCTAGCCAGAGTGTTCAGTATTAATGTGCCAATAAAATGTAGAAAATAAACTTATTTATCTTTATTTATATTATATGTAGGTTTAATATTTTTTTAAACGCGTATTTTTATGTTTTTCCAATCTTGCTGGAAAACCAACATTGTCAAAATAACCCTGAATGTTGGCTCTTCCTATATGTATATATATATATATTTTGATTTCTAGCTAAAACTAATTGAAAAATTAAAATCGACTATTTTTATACGCATTTTTATATAATTTTCAAAGATAAAGAAATATAAACTTTTATAATTTTTTCTTGGAAAATTATCCGCTCGTTAATAAGGAGTTAAACTTCGGATTCTCCCTTCTATATTTCCAAACAATTCATCTTTTGGCACAAAATAGTCTTTCCGTTTCTCTCCCTGTACCTCAACTTCCCCAGGTGCCTCCTGGTCAATCGATTTCAATCAAAACTGCCCCTAAAAAAGAAAAACCATCCCTCCGTTACATGTTACTTTTCAGGAAAACATTTCAATCTAAAATTTCCTTCCCCATCTGATAAAAAAACAGGAGAGTGTATCTCCAGGAACCCCCGAAAACTCTATCCTGGCAAATCGAGGTGGACCTAAACAGTGATTTTCCACCCTCCGTAGGGGTATTGAGTACGTAGTGGTTGGGATATTTTCGAACATAGTTTATCGTTGTTTCTGTATTAAATTTACTTGAATTTTTTGAAAATTTTTTGTGCTCTTATAAAGTTGAGAATTGCATTAAACAATAGATTTTTTAATTAGTAATGCAGCATGTAAATGTAATTCAAAATGTAATCTAAAATATTTCAATTTTGAGTTTTTATAAGCGTTTTTAAGTGTTTTATTGCAAGATATTCGGATAAAAATGTTTAATCTCATAAAATAAAAAGAAAATAGCTAGCTGCCACCATTTGCACCGTTATCATTTATTAGTTTAAAGTATGACAGAAACAAATTATTAAACATGTATCTAGCTGTATATATTAATCTATATGCTTTTAGTAGCATTGTTTTATTACGTAATAAGTTTCAAAACTTTAAAAAGTTAACCAAATTCGTAATGTGCAGTTATAATTATTTCTCCAAAAATTATTTAATTAAGTTATTGTCAAAAGAATTTTTTTTAATGATACTAGCTTTATATACCCGACGTAACACGTGTATATCCTTAATAATGCACTAAACAGCTATGATGCAGATACCGGTTCAAATTCGATGATTTGCATTACGTTTCCAAACATGAAACCGGACCAAAACGACGCAGTAACTTCTAAAGTACCTGAAATACCTCCTCTCCCTTCAATTTGCGTATTTTGACCCCTTTCCCATTTCTCTAAGTTATCCCTTGTCAGAAGGAGATGGATTTCAGTGTAATGCACACATTTATAGTAAGATATAAGTTTAGGTTATCCGTATCTTATTCTTCCACGACAACATGCGAAACATAAAAACCTGACGTTTCTTTTCCATCTCTGTAGTGTGTGTACCCCCACACACAGGGAGAAAAAGCTTTGACATGTAGTAAAGACCAGAGATTATTGGATTAGGGCCCCGAAGATCATAGTGTATAAATAAATCATAAGCGTCGTTACTTTTTGGGCTGTGCAATTGGTGGGGGCGTAACTCACACTGCGCACTCCAGTTATGGATTTCACTTCATTGATTTCGAGTTTGTTATCGATACGGGGTCGCATTCAGTAAAAATTTAGAATGGTTTATGTATCGGAGAATGTATTTGTAATACTTATTTTCGCTTTTGAACCTATTCTTTATAATATATATGATCGTTGGTCCCTTAGATTATATTTAACGTGTTACTGTGAAGAGGAGGAAGCATGTTTTTAACTATTTTCTATTAGAATAGTCAAAATTTACGATAACAAAATGCTTGTCGCAAGCAGAACCTATTCTTTATAATATATATGATCGTTGGTCCCTTAGATTATATTTAACGTGTTACTGTGAAGAGGAGGAAGCATGTTTTTAACTATTTTCTATTAGAATAGTCAAAATTTACGATAACAAAATGCTTGTCGCAAGCATTTTCTATGATAGTTATAATTTTTTTTTATGTATAAGGACATTAATTTTCGAAAAGGAAATATTAATATTCGTTTTTGCGCCATTATAAAAAAAATCTACTCAAAGTATTATCAAAGTTGTTTGAATGAGGTTTGTAATCCACTTTCTTTCCTAAAAATTGCGTATATAACCTTAGTGTAGATTAACATGTGTAGAACAAAGGTGTTGCTTTTATTTTCTTTCTTTTCATAAGTTCCCATGTAAGCTTATCTCAACGTGTTTTACTCCACCCTTGTATCAATTGTAGTATTCATTACATGACGTTATTACTTCAGGAATCACCTCCATACGATTTGACTTTATCGCTTAACACCTAGTATTATTTCGTAACAACGTTTAAATACCGCATCAGATTATGTAAGAATATGATATAATTGCCCGTGCTCAGCTAAATTCTCGGTATCATGATCATCCATAATCCCAAGCGAATAGAGCTAGTATAGGAAACTTCGGTCTGGGATATGTTACCTAAGGTTGATGCACTGTATATTGGACAAATCCAAAACCGAAGAACAACCCTGTATATATTGCTGCAACTAACACTACCACACGGGCACCCATCCCACCGATACCCATTAAACCTCAAAACCATTTATCCAGTATTATTAATCGGCCCCCGATATTTTCCATGGGTGTTCATCAACTCAGGCCGAAATGAAGCGTGGCCTCTTTTCTCAAAGCAATCTCTGCCGGTGGCAGCTGACAAATTGGTCCACTCCAGGGAAATGCTCCTCCGTACCTGAATCCCCTTCCCTGGCCTAGAACCCTCCTTTACTTACTACCGCACACTTTCAACCTCCCCTCTCCATCCATCTAACGCGAGGGGCACCTCTTATTTATTTCGTGTATCTCCCACCTGTAAATGAAACTGGCAACACATCCCCCCTCTACCATATTCTCGTCTTTTGCATCCTATTTTTCTTGGTGCGTTGTCCTATTCCTTTGTTCCATTAATCTTTTGCTGGAATGTTTTGAAGGTGATACCTGTCCGGGGAGGGGGGGGGGGAGGGAATGTAAGTGGGCCCAACTTTTCTGCGCCTCATGCCTGTTGCGCCTTATACTCTCCATTACTTCGTAACGACTTCGGATAGCATAATCTCGATTGCTTTTCGATGCACTACTATTTATTATTGGATATGTGTCATTTGATATCTTAGTCTTGCATGTTTTTTCTTCTTTTACGCTGTTGTACTTAGTGCAAAAAACTCTTAAAAAAAAAACTTGTACTCAATTTTGGAAGCTATTTTCGTTTCTTTTTTTCGAATTTTTTCTTAAGAAAGAAGTTACATTTTTTTAGATGATATATTTCTCAATGTGGGAATTTTCTGTGTGACTTTCTGCCTTACTGAGTCCTCCCTCAAGCCAAGTTTTAAATTAAAACTCACGAACTATCTGCTTAAAATTATACACTGTCAATTTCTGCATTTCTCATTTATTTTGGGTATATGTTTAGTAAATGAGACTAACAAAGCATTTCTTCCTACCTTATATTATCTTCTTTTTCAAGTTATTTCTTTCGACTAACTGTAGCTTTTTGGATACTGTTAAACATTGAGCGCTTGGTGTCACCAAAAATATTTCTACAGTATGTTCATAGTAGCTATGTGGTGAAATGTGTCATCATATTTATTATTTTCTGTATTAGATCGAATCATTTTTCATCTTTTTGTTATGCCATTTTTTTGGTGAAACCAAGTAAAAATGTATAATAAAGTTTAATTTTGTATAAGATGAAACTGCCTTCCATAAAAATTTGGGTGCCTATTGCATGGCCGTTAGACTGTATTTTGTTTGTAAGAAGACTTTTGAGGCAATAATATGTATTCTTTACGTATTTGTACTATATACTTTGACTATACAATTACAACTTCAACTTCTGGATTTACATATAAATGTCCTTTGCAACTTGATGATTTACAAGGAATTTCTTCCACATCATGTTAACTTAGTGAATTCGTTACAAAACCTCTTGAATGTGTATGTTATAATGCATATTTCTACTTATTTCGCGAACCATTTTAGTTTATTCAGCGTTTAACCGAGTTGTTTATTTTTTCGTATCCTGCTTCTACTGCTTTTATATGTTTTTTCTGTGTCTATTCTTATTTATGGTGTTCATCTTCCTTTCTTTTACTCGAATCGACAAGATTCCTCCATCCTCATCTCATCTTTGGCACTCCATTTATTTATTCTTGTTGCTGTTGTCTTGTTGTTGATTTCATCTTGTATTTTTATGTATAACGTTCATTTTTAGGAATGTTTTCTACCTATACCTTTTGATACCTATTTCGACTGTAAGTGGGGTCCCCTATCTGTTTTCTGCCTGCTCCTGTCTCATTTTTATACAACTTTAGTCGATGTGTTGTAATCTCGCTTGAATATTTTTCGATCTTTTATGCAAAAGGATAGCACTTATTTGTTGATATCTCTTATTCATAAACTACGAGTATGTTGCCTCTTTTTTCTACTGATAAAGATGTAATTGGATTTCATTATATATATTTTTTTGTCTTCTGAATCCATTGTGTTGATACTGTTCATGCTTTTTTTGTGTCTGTTTAGCTGTCGAGTTCTCTGACTAGAATTGTAGGTAGGTGATTACTAGACAGTGATGAATTGCTATATTTTGCGTTATTGTTGAAGTAAAGCATTTCATTTATTGATACCTAGAATATAAATGACATATACATGTATATGCAACTGTTGTTTGATCTTAAGGAACCTATAACGTTGTTTTGGACTTAGTGTAGAATGTTTTTTGCCAAAAAAATCTAAATTTATACACTAATTTATTATGGTATTGTCTTCACCTTTTGTACTATTATTTGTATGGAACGCCTATGTGTAAATAAAACAGTTTTACGGATGCATTTTTGTGTACATTATTTAATCTTTAATCTTATCGCATACCTGTAGTACTTTTTGTGGCTTTTTTGTGATATTTAATAGTACGCCGGTATTATTTAGTTGGAATGTTGGTAATCGATGCCAGTTCTATTAAGGTTCGCGTTTTGGGTTCTTGTATCTTTATCAGGATATTGGATAAAATAGTAACAAAGCATTATCTCCTATGTCTGATATTGGGTATGAGCTATTCTTGTAATAATGGCTTTTCTGTATCATAATGTCGCATATTTTCTTTCCATTAAATTTTATTGCAGACAAAAATGCAGATTATCTAGTATGACAAAATGTAAGCATCTTTAAGTTCAATACTATAATGATGCTTATTTTTTTTTAAGTACTACCATATTCTTATTTATTCGAAAATGCAATGTCAAACAAAATATTTATTCAATTTAATATTCAAACAGTGGTGTTATCGGGCTATAAAGTAAATGTGAGTATCTTTAAATTCAATAATATAATGGTGGCCATTTATCTAAATAAATGCTACCATGTTTTTATTTGTTCGAATTTACAGCATCAAACTAAATATTTATTAATTTAATTCAAATTAATATACAAATAGTGATGTTATCGTTTTATCAAATAAGATTCATATTTTCGTTAAATCAAAATGAAATTAATTCAAATGGTATGGGGGATTCTTTACCCGGTTGTTGATTATCATAACGCAATTTGGGAAAGGGTGAAACCGTCTACTTCAAAAGCAAATATTTGCTTAAACCTCAATTTACTGTCGTACCCGGCGGATAAACTTTCAGATTCTGCATTTTATCTTTAAATAAGTTAATATCAATATTATGCTACGCATATTACTTGTCAGAGGTATTCAGAGGTATATTAAAGTGCAACTTTATACATTTTGAAATGTTTGATGTCTTAGGAAATAATGCTACTTTTTTTTAGACCACATACAAATTAATTTTTTCTTAGATTATTTAAAGGCTTGATGATATAGTATGTGTCCCTTCTTAGTTTTTTGGTTGCTTTTAAATAAGTAAATATTCAGTTGTTGATAAAGCGATACATTTCAAGCAAAGATTTTTTTCTTAAATTATTTTGCATTGGATTTACATTAAATTTCAACTTAATGGTAAATTTATTTTAAGAGGTTCAAACTTTTGAGTGTAAAAAATAGAATTTCTCTACCTTGCTTTTAATTTATAAAACGTAATAGCATGGGTGGCAATATTATAAAGCTTTCTAGTAAATTTTAGATTTATCAATTCTTAATAAAATATTGCTCAGATTGCGAAATAAAATGTTCTGTCAGTCGTTGATCATCAATTACCTTTCTGAGCTTCATGTACCGTAAAACATAATGTGCAAAGCTGACTCAGTTTTCTTAAAGTTTAATCCATAAATTACTTTTCTTGGAGTAGTTTGTAATTTATTGAGTATTTTAAGCACCTTCAATTTCAACTATTTCGGCTCTGTTTGACAAGAGTTTCTACGATTGAATAGACGCGCTCTGGCTCTATCCCAAGTGGGTCATTGCTATCTAGCATAAGGTGTTGTCATCCGTATGCCTATGTGGCCGTTCATCTAAGGAAAATGAATTATATTTTTTCTGGGATTTTTTTTTTAGAATAGTTTTATTATGAGTTATTCTTGTTCATCGCTTTTGAAATTTCAATGTAGTATTTGAAGTGTTGGTAATTTATGAGAATTAATTGTATAATTTATACATGTCTTTAAAAATCTTACGTTACTAGGTTTTTTTTTAAGTTTCTTTTACTCTGTTGTTGATGAACTGTGTAAAATTTCTACGCTGTTAAAAATTGTGCGCTTGGTATCGTCAAAAGTAGGATTTCTTATAGCTGCATCGGCTGTGTGGTGAAATGTTTTCCTATAATTTAGGTATTGGTTTAAACATGTCTTAGGTTTTCGATCCCGAACCTAGGAATCATTTTTACATTAACCAAGCAAAAACGTTTCACAAGTATAATATTATGCAAAACATTAATACATTATTTAGGAAGATTCCAAGTTTTTAATGCAAAGATAAAAATGTTAAATAAAAGTTTCCTAGAGCTATTAAATATGTTTTTTTTTCATGATCAAGAAGTTAGTAAAAAATTATTAAGTATAGCCTAATTTTCTTAAGGAAAATGACACCATATAATTCAAAATGATATCCATAGAAAAAAAAAGAGAAATATGGAAACCATACACTCTTTAAGCAAACGAGTGAAATCCACTCCAGTAGGAGAAGTGCATTTTCGACACTGGAAATGAGTGACTATTAAATCAGACTGAGTTAAAATCACTCGTTTGGAGTGATCCTGTTGGAGGTTTAACACACAAAGGATCCACTCCAAGAGGAGAAGTGCATTTTCCAGACTAGAGGAGTGAAATTTACTCAGACTGAGTTAAAATCGCTCGTTCGTTTAAAGAGTGTATAAAGGAACCGTTAAATAATGCCCCGTTTTCCTTTATTCTCATACAATGCACTTGCTACGTGTACCAATTAACATACATAATTCTAATCAGTATTAATTAAAACAATAGCCATGCCGGGCTTAATTACAAACCAAGTGCAATAAAACCTTTAGCTTCCACCATAAGAAAAAAAAGAATCGACATTAGAAGCAACCCCACCATAAAACATCTCTGTTTCTGCCCGCATCAGCGGAATACCTAGACTTCATAAATTTAGAGACCTCGGGCCTTACGTTATCTTTGGAATTCAGGAGGGAAGCAAGGATGGTAAATAAAAAGGAGTTGTTGCTATTTCGTACCGTATGCTACCCTTAAGGTAGGCGAATACCCAATATTCACTAAAATTCTAAAATTTTTACTATTACTTTAATCTTTTCCAAATTTGGCATTGTGATTTCAAATATAATGAACAATACTATTTAGGCATTTTTTCTTATTTAAATATAATTTATTTATTTTAAACGGTGTTTTTTAACTAAAAAAAGAGGTTTACGCTAACAAGTCTACCACATAGAATTTTTCTTATATAAACATTAACTATGTGTTAAATTCTTCGTTTTGAACTGATACATGCAATGACCCTCTAGAGTTACATGCAAATCACAAGAAAAGGAGTTATTAAGAAAAATGTTATAAATTAACCACCAAAAAAAGACATTTTTTTCGTTTAATTTACGCTTGGACATTTTTTTTAACTTATATATTTACAATAGAAGTTAGAGGTTCATGGCACAAATATATATTGAAATAGCACCTGTAAAAAATTTCAGGTAAATTAATGTAAAACTTTTTATGCTAGAAGTGTTAGCGTAACCCCCCTTTTTTTTGTTGAAAAACACCGTTTAAAATAAATCAATTATATTTAATTAAAAAAAATTGCCCAAAAAGCATTGTTCATTATATTTAAAATCACTATGCCACATTTGGAAACGATTAAAGTAATAGTAAAAATTTTAGAATTTTGGGTACTCGTCTACTTTAAATATGTTTAGGGAGTTTTTCTAATGCCCTCTGTAAAACATAAGATCTGCCGCTTTGCATCCGGATTGCCCGCTTTTTTATTGGGTTATATACTTTGGATATATATACTCTTTATTGGATATATACTTTGCAGAATTTCAACAAGTAGACATGAAAGCAATTCTCTGCAAAAACCGGAAATGTTTTTACCTGGCGGAATTCCGCTTTCTACTTGAAGGATTCCCCTCGTTAAGCATTTATAAACCGGAAAAATAACCCCTCGGCTTCCCGGAGTCAATTGTAGTCTGCACGAGCGTAAATAAAACCCAATCTTGTTTGTTGCTCGTGGCTTACGACTGTAATCATTTATGTATCTGAGATGCTGGTTTCACTTACGAATCGGATCACGGGGCTACTTCGTCTCTTTCTTGGCGAAAGCTGTCAGATAAAATGTTTTAATGGGTTCTTAAGTTTTTACTTTAAGGTAATGAAATAACTGCAATGAGGTCGACAGTCCGAAATGGAGATTTTGCGTGTTTTCTACATGTCTTGGGTGGGCTGGGGAGCCCAGTCGGTTAGGCACTCGCCTAGCATGCGAAAGGTCTCAGTTTCGGGTCCGGGCATTGCCAAAACAACTGCCGACCTATAAACGGCCCGTGCAGCCAAAACTGTCCGGCGAATAATACCCCGTGTAAGGGAGTGCACGTCAAATATCCTTCAAAGTCCTAACTAGGGATCGACCGATGGCGAATTTCGGCCGATGGGCCGATGCCGATTGTTGGCCGATTGTTCAAAAATTACATCGGCCGATGGGCCGATGTTTCCCGCTTTCCATCGGCCGATGGTTGATGCCGATGGAAAAAAAATATACAAAATTCGGAAAATCCATGTGAATCCATAAGATGGTAAATCGCGAAACTCCGGGGATCTGAAAGTCGCGGAACTCCGGGGATCCGAAAGTCGCGGAACTACGGGGATTCGAAAGTCGCGAAACTCCGGGAATCCGAAAGTCGAGAAAATACGGCGATTCGAAAGTCGCGAAACTCCGGGGATCCGAAAGTCGAGAAACTACGGCGATTCGAAAGTAGCCAAACTCCGGGGATCCGAAAGTCGTGAAACTCCGGGGATCCGAAAGTCGTGAAACTCCGGGGATCCGAAAGTCGTGAAACTACGGCGATTCGAAAGTCGCGAAACTCCGGGGATCCGAAAGTCGCGAAAGTACGCGGATCCGAAAGTCGCGAAACTCCGGGGATCCGAAAGTCGAGAAACTACGGCGATTCGAAAGTAGCCAAACTCCGGGGATCCGAAAGTCGCGAAAGTACGGAGATCCGAAAGTCGAGAAACTCCGGGGATCCGAAAGTCGAGAAACTCCGGGGATCCGAAAGTAGATAAACTCCAAGGATGCGAAACTCCGGGGATCCGAAAGTCGCGAAACTCCGGGGATCCGAAAGTCCCGAAACTCCGGGGATCCGAAAGTCGCAAAACTACGGCGATTCGAAAGTCGCGAAACTCCGGGGATCCGAAAGTACGGAGATCCGAAAGTCGCGAAACTCCGGGGATCCGAAAGTCGAGAAACTACGGCGATTCGAAAGTAGCCAAACTCCGGGGATCCGAAAGTCGCGAAACTACGGCGCTCCGAAAATCGCGACAAAATAAAACATCGGCTTACATCGGTTGGCCGATGTTTTTTGAGGCCGATGGCCGATTTTTTTCACTAAACTACCATCGGCCGCCGATGGCAAGGCCGATGGTAAAATTTTCAAACAATCGGCGCCGATGCATCGGCCTGGCCGATGCATCGGTCTATCCCTAGTCCTAACGCTGCGTACGATGTCGCCCTTAACGGTTGCGTTGGGTGCCTATTCAGGTGTCGGCTCGTCACTTGACTGTGGTTCTAAAATACGACTCCCGTCGCCAATAGCCCTCGTGTAGCTCTAGTGCGACGCTAATTCAAAACCAAACCTAACCTACATGTTTTGGAGGGCGCTAATTGTAAAAGAGTAGTTTTATGAACATTGGTCCTTCTGTCAGACTGTCTGTCTAAAAGTCTTCTTCATCTCTTACGAAGAGAGCTACGGACTTCGAATTTGGTACACGAATTGAATGTCATAATAAGGTTTTCGAGAAAATGACGCATTCGTTTTAAGTTTCAAATGTAATAAAATAGTATTTGATGGTATATAATTACCTTCAAATGATTCTGTTTAAAGAATATTTTCTGGTTATTCGACTGAAAACTCTTTTATCAATGCTTTTTATAAATAAAAAAAGTTTCATCTTTGTTGCTTCAGCAAAGTAAAGAGTAAGTAAGGGCAGTGTACTATAAAGTTTAACTCCTTTTTAATAGTATCCAAAATATTTAAATTTTATTTCATATATTTGTTTAGGATGTTATCAACCATGTTCTTTTAATATTTTAAAAATACTCTGTCGATACAAGTATTTTTAAGCAATTTTTATAATTATGATAATTATGAAAAGCATTTATTTTAATTATTTTATTCTTTATTTTAGGTAAGTGTTTGAAGACTTTCAACTTGTTTTGTTGTGAATAATGCCTCAAAAGTTCCAGGTACATTATATTATCTTACAAAAATATATTTTTGTGTATATATTTCGAGTTAAATATTTTTTTCAATTGTGATTATTCTTACATGTTCAAAAATCGATTTTCTTCGCACACGCCAAAAAATCTATCGAAGCATTAAAACAAAAGAAACTAATTTCAATTTTCTTGACTCGGACACGATCATTTCTTACAAGATCCGATGTCTTTGAAAAGATGTATTGAAACATTAACTTGAGAAAGTTATTGAAATAGACTGATTTGCATGATTAAAATGTGTTTGCTCTCCCGAACCAGAAGGGAACTTATACATAAAAAAAAATTAACCCAAGAATGTCATGAACGCATGAATTATTTAATTCTTTCTCAATTATTGGAAAGCAGTACATTCTGGTTTGCGCTTGGAGGGGAAAATGTGATTTGTCAATTCGTGGCAGGACATTTTTTAAAGAGGACTGTTCTTGACGTTCCCGTTGTTCTTTTTTTCTGCAGAATATATTATCTTTTTTATGTTGCTCTCGACATGTTTTGGAATTGATCGGAATATATTTTCTCTTTTCCTGAACGGAAAACAGGAATGACTGTTTGATACATATCCGTCTTTTTTGCGTTGTTTTTCTTCACTGAAAAATATTTTGCACAAATGTGTAAATGTTGGTTGTATGTTGAGAGCTGGGCTTTTGTGGGACTTTGTTTGTTTCATAAACATAGCCATTCTAATAAAAATTTGAGGGTTTGAGAAAAATAATGTGATTTCCTAACAGAATTTGGACTAAAATTATTTAAGTTGCATACAATTAATGTATTGTAATGCATTACTATTATTTTGCACCTTTCTGTTGTTTCTTCCCGGTTGGTAAGTTAAGCTTAGGCAGTTACCGATTATTACAAGAACAACTTTGAAGATTTGTGTGATGTTTAAAGAGATTTGTAGGTACTATGTGCACTTAAACTCGTCCCGTTTTTAAACTGCAAATAATAACGAATGACAGGATACACAATAAGAAGACTTTGAAACTTACTATTCCACTATTCATTTAAGAAACATTTTAGGTTCGATTAATTTGATCTAGTTTTTTTTATAGATACCATTTAAATTTTAAAACAATGAAGGTTCGAGTTCATTTTTTTCAAAACGTCTGTTTTCGGACTAAGCACTTCCAAATTCGATGTCGCATCGATCCAATACCACCTAGACTAGAAGGCCGGCGAACTAAATGCTTGACGTCAAATTAGTGGACCGATTCTGTGGTTTTGACCAATGATCATTCGTGACTAGATCTTGTATTTGAATAAATTTTTAAGATAAGATGAATCAAGATGCGACGTCATCTTAAAAGATACGACGTTATTAGTCAACATATCGAAATCGGTCTACTGGTGTGACGTTGTGTTGCTTAGTTCTTCGGCCTTCTAATCTAGGTGGTATTGATCGATCTATCCGTAAAAAAGAGTTCTGAGCTCGTTCGGCGAGGAAAACTTCTAAGGTAGCCGGTAGAGGATCTCTGATCAAGACGGTACAGTCAATCACATTTTCTAAAATATTTTTCTTAACAATCTTTTACAAAAATAAACCCCACCCCAACATAATAGTGGGGATAAAAAACAATTCCGTGGAAACAAATGACTCCCCTTGACCAATGGATTTATGTAAAGCAAAATTCCAAATTCATGTCTTACTCAATAAAAGAAATCCGACCCCTTCCTTATTTTCCAGTCATGTTCTCCGATTGATCTTCGGAATAGATTCTCGGCTGCGGAAGCGTAAGCTGGAAATCATTGTGTGATACGTATTCGTTTTTTACACTGACAATCCCGGTTTCTTTTTGTACACCAGTGTTGGTTTGAAAAAGGTTTTATTCAGTTGAGGCGCCTAATCATGAACGCACAATCCGAATTACTGGTCATTCGAACTATATTACTTGCCCAATCCTTTCGCATTTAGGGGATTGGGGAGCCCAGTCAGTTAATCCTACGCCTTGCATGCGGAAAGTCCCAGGTTCGGGTCCGAGCATCGCCAAAATTACTGCTGACCCATAAATGGCCCGTGCCGTGCAGCCCAAAAATGTCCGACGAATAATACCCCGTGTAATTGAGTGCATATGCTCCAAAGTACCAACGTTGCGTACGGTGGCGTCCTTGACGGTTGCGTTGGGTTCCTATTCAGGTGCCGGCTCGTCACTTGACTGTGGTTCTCAATTTCGACCCACGTTGCCAATAGACGTTGTGTAGCTCTAATGCGACGCTAATTCATACCTACCTACCCTTGGCATTTAGAAATATAGTGTGTTCGGAGAAGTTAAATGGGGGGAGGGGTATTAACTAACTTCAACAATTTTTTGTAGTAGGAAAACGTAAGTTGTAAAATTCCTCTCCATAGGTTTTCACCAATATAGTTTTAATTTTAGAAAATTGCACTTAATATATGACTTTGTCCTAAAGAAAGAGTCTCTCGGATAAAAAGCAACTCATGTAATCTGTTCTTTGACACTAAAATATGCAATAACTAAATAATAAGTTGGGAAAGTGCGCTAGTACAAATCGCGATACTATGTCCTGACTCCGCGTCGTGTGCTCAGGCGCTAGCCGATGGATATACAGATTTGTGCTGCAGAATTGGGTTTACGGTAACAGCTGTATCTACAGCAGAAAGCGTTGTAGATATGTAGTAAATGTGCTATATTTTTACAGTAAAATTTGATTATCTTGTAAATTATTATATGTTAATAATTAACGAATTTCAGAACGCCATTTTTGACATACTGTCGGCAGAAGTTTCCTTAACCACAATCAGTCTAGTAGCAGTTAGGTTTTTGTCAAACCCCAGCATCAATATCTTATTAGGATATCCCGAGCACGTCTTTTCTACGTCAGGAGTCATTTTTAGGCATGTGGATCACGGCCGCCTCAGAGGGGAGGCTTTGATGAGAGTACTTCCGAACCGACGCTTGTAGCTGTCAGGTGAACTTGGTTTAAGGCATCATTTGACGCCGAAATTCCCCTTGTTTCCCTTGAAAGCTGAGAATTCCAGATTGTTTTTTTATGTGTATCTTTTTCAATATAAATAGTAGTTTCTCCTGTTGTCGTCTGCGCAAATGTCATCGAAAAGATTAGACATTACGTCCTGAAATCATCGATTTTGATGATTTCAGGTGATTTATGTGTGTATCTTTTTCCATATATATAGTCGCTTATCTTGTTGTCGTCTGCACAAATGTCATCGAAAAGTTTAGACATTACGTCCTGATATCATCGATTTCAATGGCCTTGTGAAGATTTTGTGTGATTGAAGCACATTCTTAGCGACGTTTGTCCAATTGAAGGGGATGATTTTGTTAGGAAATACTCCTGTTATATATTTTGTATTTTTTTCCTTGTTGTCCTTTTTCCTGTCGTTCCACCAAATATCGCCAAAATTGCAGAGGATACAGCTTCAGATCAGATTTTTGAAGCCCCCGTTTTGAAAATCTTGAATGTGATTTGAGCACATTTAAACTGATATTTTACGTCTGTAGCTGCCAATTAAATTTGGTTTAAGATGTGATATGGAGGTGATACTTAGTGGATTCTTTTCTTGTTGGTTTCTATGATGTCTTTGCATTTTTTTCAGGTAATTTTTTTCTCTTTGATGTTTCTTTGTTTTTCCACAGAAGATGCTTAGTTTGAAATTCAATCGTGTTTAAATGTGTTATTGTAAGAAAGGAAGTTGGATTTTTTTTAATTTCTTGCTTAAATGATATGTGTAGCTGAAGTATGGTTTTGATTCATTATATAAAAGAAAAACTTTGCCTTGACATTTGAAAATGTTTTTAAAGTTTATTTTTTAAGTAATTAATAATACAAAAAATACACTGTACGTTCAATAAATTTATTTACGTATTTATAAATATCTTCTATACTTTAAGCATAGAACAATTTGGGATTCTTTTTAGATTTTAGGTAACTTCTCAATTGAAGGGTGTAGCTCCAAAATTCACGTTCCCCAAAGTACGTATAACTATAATGGGGTTCGGCCCACTTATTGTCGATTTCGTCCAATGGATTTGACCATTATCAATGAACGAGCCGGAACCTATAATCTTAGGTATATTTTGAAGATTGTGAGTTTTGCAACTGCAATCTCTCAATTTTTCTATGCTCAGAATTTACACTGTACGTTAAATAATATATTTTTAAATATTACTTTTGAAATACTTAAATCTTTTTAAATATAATTAAACAAGTTTATTTTAATCTTATCTTATTAAACAACTTTATTTTATCTTAATACAAATATAATAAATCTTACTAAAATGTAATTAAGTTTTTTTTTTAGTTTGGCAACGTTAGGAAGCCATTTTCTACACATTTTGCTGGCAGTACTGAATTTTCTACTTTTAATAAATTGCCGTTTATAACTTGACATGATTTTAATGAGCATTTGGCGTATCAAATTCCAAGTAGTAGCGTCAGGCTTGCGAAAAATATAATTAAACATTCTGCCCGCTTACTGTTAATTAAAATTCTGGCCATCTGTTAACCATTACAAATTCTTTATAAAGTGTTTTAATGTTGTAGCATGTGATGCTGATAGATTTAGTATATTATATACCTATACGTAGCGTTTGAGTTAAAATTTAAGCTAAAGTTATTAAATACCGAACGAAGTTCAAACCTTAATTAAAATCACAAATTAAAAATTAGAATAACTTCACACAATGAACTCGGCTAGAGTATACTGCAGTATCTGCACTAATGACTCGGACTGTTGTTAATGTTGCATGCGCTCAATAACTCTAATTATAAGAGATTATTGAGTGCATGCAACACTACTAATTATACTAATTAATATAATTAGTAATTAATATAATTAATATTAATACTAATATTAATTTATATTAATACTAATTAATAATTAATTTTAATTAATATTAATACTAATTAATAATTAATTTTAATTAATATTAATACTAATTAATAATTAATTTTAATTAATATTAATACTAATTAATAATTAATATAATTAATATAATTAATATAATTATACTAATAATATAACTAATACGATTATACTAATTATTTGAGAGCTAAAAAAATCCAATTCTCATCATTTATAAATATTGTAATTTTGTCTGCGGTCGTTAATTGATTAAATTGTAATATTTTTTATAATTTTTTAAAAGACGGTTAAAAATATCCATTTTTTTTCGATTCTTGAAAATCTATTATTTTTTTTTTATTTTGTTCGATTACCCGCTTTAGCCATAGAGGTTTTTTTTTAAACTTTTTAAAATACCATTGTTTTTACAGAAATTAGTGTTAATATCATGAAGTAAATTACAAAATTAACTATATATCGGCAGAGTAATTTTTTTATTTATTTTACTGAATTTTGTGGAGAATTGATGTGTGGGACATTAAAATAGTATCAATTAATGATGAGTAAAAATTTTTCGTAATTTTTAATATATTTCATCTTTTTACAATACAAATGAAATATTGTTTTGGTAAAACAACTCTATTCTATTATCCATTTATATATCTCTTATTCTAACTTTAATGGATACTACTTTCGACACTTTTAACAGTTCTTCCTTCAACTAACTGAAACTTTCCTGGAAATTTTTCTGTTGGGAATATGCCCTTTATTCTACGAATTGTTTTGAAAGGACTACGCATGCGCATGTTTATTCGCCAGAATCGAAAATATTGCCGATTCGCGGAGAAATTCCAGTATTCAAATCGCCAGTAAAATTTCTATTAAAGAAGAAAGAAGTTTTAAGAGTGTACATACCTGGCAAATCATTCGGATTTGCTATGCTATAATTAAAGTCTTTATTTTGTTTAAATTACAATTTGATTTGAACAATTTTGATTTATAATTCGAGCGTAAGGTTTATACTTATTAATTGGAGTATATTGCAATTTTTTAAAACCAGCATAGTCGATTTCGCCATCAAACTATTTTGGACTATTTTGGGGTTGCTCAGATAACTTTAGATTGCCTATTGGATTAAATTTAGTGGGTTACCGTAATAAACAATTTTTAGATAAATAGAAATAATACTCATTTTTGTATTGTAATGTTCGAATTAAACAAAGGAAATTAAGGTATTTTGGTTTTTAGAAGAGTGGCTAAATTTTTCTAGTTAGGAAAATATGATAAATTTAAATGGTAAATTATTTTTTAACAATTTTATTTAAGGTTTTTATAATATTTTTTTATAGATTGTTGCTGCTTGTTAAGTTTGTTAAATAAGATAACTTTATTTTGTTTTTACTTATTCGACTATAAGAACTAATATACATTATTCAAAGATTTCAATTTTATTAAAAAATATATTGTATTCTTCTTTTAAATTATTAAGTAAAGGATTTATAAAAAAGTCAGAGCATTTTTCTTTATTAAAAATATCTTCATCAATGTTTTAATACTTTAAAAATATGAAAGAAAACGTCCCACCAGGGAACAATATTTAAAAACGTGTAACTTTTTTTCCCCTAACTACAACGGTCCCTCACAACAAAATCGTCAAACTGCTAAGCGGCCTTACCATTAGAAAAAAAATTACAGGCACTTAGCTTTTTTCCTACTTTATAATTCAATTCACCCCTAAAGGTAAATATGCTTAGAAGAAGATAATTTTTTTAAATATTTTTTTCAGAAATATTTTAGTTGGAAAACACGATTAAATATCAAAAGACGGCGCTGTACATTACGCCGAAGAGTAACGTAGTCAATAAGGCGTACATTCATAAGAGTATTCGTGCTTCAGAGGAAAACTGTACTGATTCCTGTATCAGTTCTACGGATAAATGTACACTTTACCTTTGAGGCACGGATTTTAAAATATATATGAAAAATCTTTCCACAAAACTCTTCATGTGACTTCGTGGAACCATAAAAAGTTTCACCGCTGGGTATAGGGGGAACGTTCTAAAGTTCCAAAAGGCGGTATTTTAATGCCTTCTCTCTCTCTCGTTAGAGTTTATGTCGCGTATTTTATACTTGTAAGTGATGTTCGCGGTGTGATGAAAATAGTTTCGACGTGCCTCTTTATGAGCCTCTATAAAGTTTTTTAGCTGTCTCGCTGTGTTTTTTATACGGGATTTTGCATATTTCGGTGGGTATTTTTTTGTTCTTCAGGGGATTACGTGAAATGCAAATGACAGAGGAAAAGAAAAAAAATTGTCGCGCACGGGGTTTTATTGCGAAGTACTTTTCTTCTGCCAATTTGGGCGTTCTGTTATGCCTAATGAAGCATTTTGAGCATTATTTTGTACCGTATAAGTGAGAAGAAGCTATTTTCTTGTATTGATACATTTGTTTCATGTTTTGGGGAAAAGAAAAAATTTCATTCTACGAACAATAAAAATAAAATGGGAAACTATTTTGGATAAAAACTTTTGAAAATTTTTCTGTTTCAGATCTCTAGTAACAATAGAAATACGAAATGAAAATAAATTCTTTTTCGAGGAGCCTCGATTGGTGAGACAATGCCACGTGTGAAAAGAATACCTATCGAAGGAAATCCATTAATGAAAGCTGGATGGAAATACGTCACCTGAAATAAACCAATTGAAAATCTAATATTAATACTGTAATAAAAATATCCAGCGTAAGAAATGACAGTTGTTTTGCGTTCAAAATTTTACAAACGATATATAATAAATCTATGATACCAAACGGGGGGGCTGGGGAGCCCAGTCGGTTAAGCACTCACTTAGCATGCGGAAGGTCCCAGGTTCGGGTCCGGGCATCGCCAAAATAGCTGCCGACCTATATAACGGCCCGTGCAGCCAAAAATGTCCGACGAATACCCCGTGTAAGGGAGTGCACGTTAAATATCCTTCAAGGTCCTAACGCTGCGTACGATGTCGCCCTTAACGGTTGCGTTGGGTGCCTATTCAGGTGTTGGCTCGTCACCTGACTGTGGTTCTAAAATACGACGCCCGTCGCCAATAGCCCTCGTGTAGCTCTAGTGCGACGATAATTCAAACAAAAATATATATATATATATATATATATATATATATATATATATATATATATATATATATATATATATATATATATATATATATATATATATATATGATACCAAACGCGTTCAAAACACAACTTCTGCACTTCGCGCAATTACAAAGCAATAACGTTAAAATGCAATGGATGTTCCTTCTTATCGGGAGAGCTAAGGCGCAATTACAGTGGCCAATGAATTGCTCTGTGGAACTGTAAATAAAAAAGTAATATTAGCAGCACCCAGGGGAGCGATGATGAACAAGACTGTTATATATGGTTGGGGGCACCTTTTGGAAGCAATAAAATTAGTTGTCATGGGGACTACGCTATAGTTGCCGTTTTATCCCGAATCAAATTGTGGATTGGTGTATGGCTTCCTTCCGCGTAATGCGTTTAGTGGATGCGGGGAAGTTTATGATGGGGGGGCTAAAGTGTTTTCGGGTTTGGCTAACCCTTTAGAATGCTCCATAGGAATGTTTGGTATGTTTTTTTTAAACACTTTGTCAAAGTTGTTTCGAAGTGTTAGAGAGGGTATCTTGTTTGGGTTCAATGGAGCGTATGGTGTTGGTGGTGGTGTGATTAAATGAGAGCGGTTACGACTCACCGGTAAAAAAAAGTTTGATGTGTCTGAAGTTTAGCTATTTTCTCGATGCATTTTATTTTAAATTAAGTATTATATAATATCTTTAACTGCAGGTGAACATTTAGGGCATCTATTATTAATTGAAATAGGGGTTTAAGTCCCAACTTCACGAATTCTTGACTTCGACTTTCAAATTACCATTACAATTTATTTATTTTGCTTTCGTAAAGCCATTTAAAAGCTTTTTCAACATTAAAAGTTGCTGATTTATCTAAATCTCTTTCATTCTCTATAATAAAATAACCATTATTTCTTTTGGTTCTTTAACTCAGGGACGCATAAAAATAGCTAAACTCCTTTTTCTTTTAATTCTACTCATGTTTTCAGTAAATGGAAACTTTAAAGCGAGAATAACTGTTTTATAAACATTGTAAGGAAAAGTAGCATTTTTAAAAAATAAAGATCAATCGTAAAATGTTAAAATCTTTTGCCATACTTTCGGTCTTCCATTTTTCTCATCACGCACTATTAACATTTCCTTTCTCCCGTGATGGAAAAAGAAAATATTCCGTGTTCAACTTGAGTTTTGCCAGCAAACTATTCGGAAGGCACGATTATTTTTTTCTTCTCCTTCAGAAAACCAAAATCTGTTTAGTTATAAATTTTTTTTCCTCATTCCATTCTTATTTGGAAAGATTTAACGGAGCAAAATAATTAGCAAACTTCTTCATTCACGGAAAGATTAAATTGTCATTATTGTTCTCCGTAACAGTTTTTTTTTCTTATCTCCTCCTTTATAACGTTCGTAATGTAATTTCATTGCTTTCTGATAATATTTGAATAATTGGTTTTACTAAGAAGAAATAATAAATGGAAATTATCCAAGGCTTCTGCTTGAAATTAACTTGAATTTGATTAGATTTTCTTTTTTCATTTCTTTATCCGAATTCTTAATCAGTATTTAGTCCTTATTAATCAATTTAAAAGTCAGACAGTACAGTTTTTTTTCCAACTGCAATTTTGAATTTAATTTCTAGAGCGTAGTTTATCTTATCTATTGGAAGCATTTCTTTTTACATTTTAAACTATCAAAAAAAATTATATAACTGGATTATATCCTTTTTTTGTAAAATGAATTTGGAATCTCGACTATTTTCTTTTGATTTTCTTTATAGTTTTTTAATTAATTAAATTCTTAATCATTTATTTATTCTTAATTAACTTTTTTTTTAAATATTCGTTGGGTATATACGGATTTTTTTCTCGTGCTATCCAGTTACGGTAACTTTTCTTCTCCGCTTTTAATTGTCTGAAAAGTAACCTCAGTTTAAATATTTTAACTATGCACATCTACTAATTTTTATTTTCTAGTGTTAAGATTGTAATTTTATCAGTTGTTTAGTGTTATTCCTTTACTAAAACAAAAACTCTTGACCTCTCAATCATGTCTTCACCTTTAAGCCTATTTTATTTTACGGGCTACTTACTTAAGGGTGACTATAAGACTTTATTTTGATTCGAATATTTGAAAACAAACGTATTTTTTTGAAAATCAGAAAGGGGTATTTGGTTGAATATTTTTCTTTATGATCTATGATATAGTTTAATATGTTTTAATTTTAAACGTAATAAATAATCAGTTTTTTAATGAGTACTTTTAACTCAACACCTTTAAGGTGTTCCAGGGATCGTAATGAAGGCTATAACGGTTAATCGAAAATCCGGTTGAACCGGGTAAATGAAATTAAGGTTTGGAGGCACGTTTTATTGCACATTTATGAAGTGATACTATTAGCCTTATGAACAAATACACAATTAAAATGTAGCGAAATTAATTCAATGCAATAAAGCATTGCAAGTTACATACCATTAAAAAAATACTTTATTTAAAAAAAAAAAAAAATACTTGAAAAATCGTTGACGTAACAAGTACTGTTTGTTAGCTAATTTATTCCTTTTAACGATTAAAAAAATTACGGTTAAAGCGAATATCCTTTACCGCGTATTTACCTCATGATCTTGAGCGCCAGTTTCAGCGGAAGCTTAGAGTATCTGCCTATTAAATTGATACCTCGATAAAATCAAGGTCACGCTCAAATGTCTGCTAGAATCAAATGCTCGAAGCGTGTAACTGCCGTGTGAAACAAATTGCACATTCGAAAATTTTTATATTCTACAAATCGCTGTATCGAAGATTCTTCTGTCGCAATACCAAATGTGAAATCCCTCCCTCCATAAAGAGTCTGATTCACTCTGTATCGCTTCATTTTTCAAAAAATCAGTGCATGAAGTGGCCAGTCGTAGAGAGAGGGGGCGAGAGAGAAGCCCTAAAAATGAAAATCTTTTCATGTATTGGAATTCAGAAAGCGGAATGTGTAAGGGGCGTGATACAAAATAACGGTGTGTTCTCATTCATTTGTTTTTTCAAAATCAAGAGAAACATCCACTTATTTATTTTAAATGTTAATTATGAATTGTCTATTAGTATTAAGTTTTTTTGGTCTTAAATCGCGTAGGAGGATCAGGTTGGTTGTCGAGGAAACATCCCTTACATCTATAGATTTTAAGTGAGAATTTTGTTGTAGTGATGTAATAAGTAAAATATATTATTGATTAAATACTGTGTTGGAAATTAACTCTCTTATGCATACACTCTTTAAAAAAAACGAGCGATTTTAACTCAGTCTGAGTTAATTTGCACTCCTCCAGTGCAAATGCATTTCTCCTACAGAAGTAGATCCTTTGTGTGTTAAGCCTCCGACAGGATCGCTCCAAACGAGGGGTTTTAACTCAGTCTGAGTTAATATTCACTCCTTTCCAGTGTCGAAAATACACTTCTCCTACTGTAGTGGATTTCACTATTTTGTTTTAAGAGTGTATTGTTGCCGTTTTGCGACAAGTAACACCATCCACTTTATTCTATTAAATTAGAGCTCCCTCTCGACAAATTTGTGTTTTTTTTTTCATTTATTACATTCCATTTTGAAGTTTTAGTTACTAATAACTCTCATAGATGACAGTAGTAAAAGTGTATTCAAAATTGAAGAGTGAGGTTATTAACTGTTGTGGAATTAGTTTTTGGCAGTATTCAAAGTATAATAATATTGGTGCTAAGTACAAATAAATTGTTTTGAAAAATTAGTTATAGTTAAAGATGGTTATTTTAAGATATATATTTGGTAGTTTTCTGGTCATTATTATCAAAATTGGAATTTTGTAGTTGGTTTTTGGTCACATGGAAACAATTTTAAAAATTGAAATTATTTAAATTCTAATGCAGTTAATTTTTTTTCAGTATTTTTCCCATAATGTATGAGTATTGAAGATACATATATATATTTTCGGGATGAAAAAATAAATTCATGCATTAGAGGGTTAAAAAAATTTCATTTGCCATCAATATCCAATCGACGTTATTTACGTAAATTTTACTCAGTCAGGGAAGGTTACTTTAAGTTTCATGCAGTGTTGTATTAGAATGTATTTTTTTAATCCCCATGAGTCCCAGGCAAATTTTCCAGGCGAGGGGTTTAGAGTGTTGCCTATCACATCAATATAACTTTCTAATTTGTAATTCTGGCTGCGACGTTAATTTAACATAAAAAGCTTTAATTCTCGCATGGAAGCTCACAAACTTGTGGATTATGCTTTTGGATGTTATTTTTTGGCATACATACTTAAAAGAATGACCTTAGCAATCGTGAATAAACCAAAATATCTTATTTTAATGTTTACACTATTCAGTTTAAAAAATCGGAGCTTTTTAAAATCAGTGAGAAAAATACGAAATTTTAAATATCTTTATCATTATATGAATTACAAAATAATGTTCTAAGTTACAAACTATATTTTTCAAGATTTTTAGTTATAGTATTTTAGGTGAACCATAAAAAAAATCGATATTTTACAACGATATATAATTTTTAATCAATTAGTTTTAATGCTTGCCTCGTATAAATCAGTGCATCTCAAACTTAAATTAAAAAAAAAAAAAAAACGATTTTCTTGAATACTCTCTCTGTAAGGTTTACCCTAGTAGAAAATGCACTATCCCAAGGCAACTGCTCTCCAAAACCTCCCTAAAGTTTGCATCCCTGCCGAAGCATGTGTCGGAATCTCCCCACACCATTCTCTTGCAGTCGTTCCACGTTCGATAGGGGGGGGTTGTCCTCCGAAAGGATGACTCATCCTCCGCATCACGTGACGCAGTGCTTCGAATCGATGCCCTCATATTTCGGGTTATTGGTTTGGAGACGTGGTATGTGACATTTATTCCTGAACAGAGCCCTATTGACGGATATGTCCCTGAACTGTACCACGGCAGATTCAACCAGAGTTCGGAATTCACGGTTGGAAAATACGAAATCGTACGATTTTGATACTTCAAAATAAAAGTAGTCGTAGTCATCGCTACTACTTTTGTTAAATGTCACTTCAACCTTGGTTTCCAAAGGTCTTGTTGAAAATAATCATCTGAAAATCGCAAATCTCCAATGATCTAAAATTTGCGAAAATTATCCATACTGTGATCCCTAAATCACAAAATCCGGAAATCGTGAATTGTGTTTTCTGAATTTAACGAACTCCATCTCTCCTGAAATAGCGAAACTCTGGTGATTTTATCGATGCTCAACTTCTGCATAAGACTTAGTGAATACCTTGCATGAAACTAGCAATTTTCCATTAATATTTACCTAAAAAATGCTCTCAGAAAATGTGTATTTGGTTCTAGATTATTGAATAGTAGCACAAATTGCTCCTAAATTTTTGCACCCGAAATCCAGCAAGGGACTCAACTAATAAGGTCAGAGAAGCTATCTGTGACGGTATACTATCCTTATGATTTGGTTTGCCGCCTGTTCTAAAAGAGAAGAAAAAAACTTGATTGGAACCTGAAAAGTGTAGTCGGCCGTGCGCGAAAAAGGTTTCGTAGTTTTCTTCTTAAAAACCGGCATTCCGATCTGGACGGATGTCATCACATTATGAAGATCTTTTTTTTTTGACATTGAAGTAGAGTAGGCCTTACATAACTGTACACATTTTCAAGTGGCCCTTGCATTTTTTTTAGATTTGGTGACATTGACATTGGTTAAAGAAAATTCTTACTTTTTTTTATCGATTTTTTTTTGTGGTTTTCCAAGTTCAGGTTATTATTGCTTAATTTCTATAAATAATACTTCAACTTTAGATTTGAGGTGCAGCGTGTGCCTGGTAATTAGGGACCATGTCAGTACACGTCAAATAACGCGTTATATTTAGGTCTAGATTGAATTAAAATAAATATTTTTTTGCAAACTCTTTATTTGAGCCTGCTCTTTTACTTCAACAAATTTCAGTTAACAGTTTTCCCTTCTTCTTAAGACTTCTACATTATTCTTATTTTCAAGCTAGTGTTTAAGTATCAGTATCAAAATTCTTTAGGAATGTTAACTTTTTGTATTACCTTTATAGCCCATTAGAATTGGATACAGACCTTCCAAACTTCCCGGATTAAACCAGGAAATTCCGGATTTTTAACTACTTTCTGAATTTCTGTGTAATCAGTATCAATTGCCGGATTCCCATGTGGAGGAAAACATCAATCTTTTTCCTCACTTGGTTCCCGGAAAATCGAATCCGAAAAATGGTTATGACTGAGTTAAATCCGTTGAAATGGGAGGTTGTTTGATTTAACGTCGCCATAGAACCACAGTTGGCTGAACTGTGGCTATAATCAGTAACTCCCGGAGTTATTAATTTTCTTTTAGCAAAAAAAAAGAGCCATAGTGCTCTTCTATACACCAAATCCTATTCATTTTACCCACCTAAAATCAGTTGAGTTGCGAGGTTGTCAAATCCAAGTGTCTGTTTGCCATTCGTTTCACACCTTCTGTAGGAAGATGCTATCGTCTCGCGTTATATGATTGTAATTAGAAGGGGTTCCTTTTGGCCTTTTTTATATGTTGTTGGATAAAGGTGTGTTCTTTTGAGATTGAGGGGTGTGTGTGATTGATAAGATATAAAATTGTGTTTGGGTGGAAGAGGGTTGAAGTGCGGGGTTATAGTTTTGATTGCAAGATTGGGGGCTTCTTTGTGTGATTGAGAGATTTAGGTACGGGGTATTTGTAATGGCTTTTATGTGAATGGATATTGGAAATAATGGTCGAGATGCCAGAAGTATTTTGTGGGATGAATTTTAGTGCTGGCTTTTCTTATTGCATTGTAGATCTCTCGCTTTTAGTAGTTATTTTCGTATAGATATATAGAGATTCGTATGTAGATATATTCATGCATTTTTATTTTTTTTTCAAATGAGACTGCGTTTTTTTGGCGGATGCTTTTTTGAGGCCGGCATTTTCTCAATTTAAACATTCCCATTTTTATATCTTACGTATACAGATCACGATCTTTAAAATATGTGGTGATGCGACATTTGCTAATTTTATGTTAAGTACTTATTTCTCCAAAATATTTCTTTTATGGTTTATTGAACTAATTTTGCTTCTTAAAAGAAATTATTTTTACTATTGTGAAATAAGAAACAAGTTACTATTGCGATATCAGCAACCCGTTATCTTGTCATTTTATCATTGGATTGCATGCACACACAAAGCAGAGATATAATTAATCTTTCGAATCTTTTATTGTTTTGAAAGATTCGATTTTATAAAATTTCACCCGTTGACCTTGGAGTTCAGACTATTTATCAATAAAATTTTTGGCATGGAAATACCATCCATTTATCGTCATTGTTGCATTTATCTTGAAACACCTAAACATATCAGGCAGGCTTTTTTTGTAGCTTTCGCTTACATTTTGATTTTCTTTACGTATTTTTTTAACGCATTTATATCTTCGGAAGATGTTAATACTTCTTGTTTTTATGTCTGGATGATTGCTTAATGTTGAACCCTTGGACAATGTGACAACTTAGTAGAGATTGTCATACAATACCTTGACATCGTACTCAACTGTTATCTGTGCTCCTAAACGACAATCAAAACCAATCGAGATGGTCGCATCGGAGCTGAATATTGAAGAGGCCGACGACAATGCTTCTGTAGATGTGCCGGTCGAGAAACTGCGGAATACCCACCTGGCCACGGTGTCCGCACTGCTGTTCATCGTCGTGATGGGGATGGTGACATCGTACTCTGCACCCGCCACCGTAGATATGCGGGCAGAGGGTAGCAGGTTGAGGGATGTCACGTCCGACGAGATTACGTGGATTGCCAGCTTGCCTCTGTTTTCTGGTATCATCGGGAACACCGTTTCTGGTAAGTACGCTTATGTTTCCCTTGATTAAATATTATACATAGAGATCGCTATAGTTCACGCCGCTTTTTTTTTGTTTAAATATTATCTCTTTTCTTAAATATTATTCTAGAAATAATCATTCATTTGAATATTCTTGTTATTAATAATTTAAACGAAAGGAATTTATTTTTTTTTGCTTTTAGTTCTCGATAAATACCTGGGAGTTGCTTTTTAGTTCATTCAAAATAATTCAGTAGTGTAAACTTTAAAACAAGCCTTTAAATGAAAAATGATAAAATTTAGAATAATACATTAATGTTTGTTTCTGAATTCTGAATGTTTATTTATGTATAGATAAGGAAGATAAGGATTTGACATTTAAGATCTTTTTCTATTAGTTGTTCTAATATACTATTTGTAATATATATTTCTATTAGTAGTTGTAATAAGTATACTTATTTACTAATTTTGTGTTACATGAGCTACAGCTAGAAAATGACTGAATTTAAATATGTATTTACATTTATAGGTTATGCCACTCATAAGCTTGGCCGAAAAGCCGTTCTCATGCTTGTGTCGGTCACCTACGTCTTGAGCTGGCTAGTTATCGCCTACGCCCCAACGGTGTCAGTGGTCTACATTGGTCGCTTGCTGTCTGGTTTCTGCCAGGGCATGTGCAGTGTCACCATCCCAGCTTACATCGTCGAAATCGCACCCCCGGCTATCAGGGGCCTCCTCTCGTCCGGCTTCCAAGTGGCCTTCAGCGTCGGGGTCCTCGTAGTCATGAGCTTGGGCACGGTGCTGAGGTGGTCGTGGCTGGCAGTTGCCGGCGCTGTCATCGTCACTCTCGGGTCGTTTCTGATGCTGTTCATGCCGGAATCACCGCCGTGGCTCATACGGGAGTCGAGAACTGCCGAGGCCATGAGGGGCCTGAGGTTCCTCAAAGGACCCAAAGCGGACACCAAGAAGGCCTTCAATGACATATCCGCCAGTCTGGCCTTTCAAGAGGTTGGTAGATTCACCATCAGGCAGCTCCGTGAGTCGTCCTTCTACAAGCCCGTCTCCATCGCGGTGTCCCTGATGTTCTTCCAGCAGTTCTCCGGCATCAACCCCCTCATGTCTTACACCGTGGACATCTTCCAGGGTACCGGCACCTCCATCCAGCCCAAGTACGCCTCCATCGTGGTTGCTGTGGTGCAAGTGGCTGGCACTGTCATCACCAGCTTCCTCATGGACAAAACTGGTCGACGTCTCCTGTTCACGACGTCGAGCTTCTTCATGTCAGTCGGGCTCATGTCGCTGGGCGTCTACCAGTACATGGCCAGTAAAAATCAGGTGAACATAGATTCCTACGGATGGATTCCCTTAGCGAGCTTTGTCGTCTACATATTCGCTTTTTCGTTTGGGGTCGGCCCTATTCCTTTTGTGATGACACCAGAAATCTCTCCACTTCGCAGTCGGAGTTTGATCATGGCCATCGCGTCACTGTTTAATTCTCTGTTTGGATTTGGAGTGACAAAAGTGTTCAATGACATGAGGAACCTTATTGGGTTGTATGGACTGTACTGGACCTACTGTTTTTTCTCTTTCGCCAGCGCGCTGTTTGGTTTTTTCCTCCTCCCCGAAACGAAAGGAATGAGTCTGCATGAAATTCAGCGATCGTTATCTGTGTCCCGCAGCTGATGTTATAAAGTTTCAACTTTTAACCTAAAAAATATTGTACGTGGGAATAGAAGCGGGTCTTCAAATCGAAGTATATCTGTGTTAATCCAATTCAAAAAATAATTTTCTAAGCCCTTATTACACCGTTTTGTTTGGGTATTATTACAAAAAAGTTTATAGAAATTTAAGGAAACTTTTGTTCGTCCAAATGAAGCAATGGAAACTATTTCTGCATGCAAAATAACAATGAGCTGATTTCTGTTTTTTTATTAATATTCTTCTTGTTTTCCTGTTCAATTTATAATTTTTCGCAGTTTCATATAAAAAACAAAGCTTTGCTAAAATTGTTGTCCCATATTTAAAACGCAACATGTATCAACAAAAGCTTATAATAGATTATTTCTTAGAATTGGGACTTAAAATTGAATAGATAATACATGCATACTTCTTCAAAATGTACTTTTTTGTACTTTTAAATAAAATAAGGTCCTTTTTCTACATATAGATTTATCCAACTATAAATAGAGAACTAAATTTTTCCTTTTGAGAAACTACGTTTCTTTGCCTAAAAATCTATTTCTACCTTTAACGAATCGTTTCGACTTGAAAAGAAATGGCCTTAAAAAGATTTACCCTTTCACTACAACATTACTGACCTTTGCAGGAAAAGAAATATTGAGGAGTTTTTGAAGAAAAGTAAATATTCTTTCAGCATAAAAGAACATTTAAAAAGTTTAAAAAAAATTTCGAATAAAGTTTGAACGAGTTTTATTTTAAAGTAGTTTATTTGTGCTAGACAAAATTGCTTGGAATTTCTAAAAAAAGTGAATTGCATGTCTTTATAAAATAAATATATTTCTACCTATCTTAGACGTACATTTAAATAAACTTTAAGAACTTTTTTTAAATGGTCAAACAAAATAATACTTTGAATAAGTTTGCAGCCTTTGACTGTATGTATGTATAAAGTAATAAAGAAAATTCGATTTAATTTCCAGTGCTAGACACTTACCTATATGCATTATTGTGCAAATAGTGGGTGTTGTGTGCCAAGAAATTAAATTTTTTTTCGTCATCTTACCTTGCTCACATGTTTCTAGGAATATTCCCTCATTTGTAACTTTTGGTTCAAGTTAAATTATCCTTGCACTAAAGCTGCATTGACGATAGGTGTCGTAATTTAGAACCACAGTCAAGAGACGAGCCTACATCTGGGTAGGCACCAAACGCAACCTTTAAAAGCGACTTCATCCGCAGCGTCAGGAGTTAGGTATATTTAGTATAGTATATTTAACGTGATCTCCATCTAGTCGTGGTATTGGCTGTACTAACCTGGGGATCGTTTACAGGTCGGCAGTTACTTATGCAATGCTTGAACTCAAACCAGGGATCATTCGCATGCACGTCAAGCGCCTCACCTACTGGGCTCTCCAGCGCTTATACCTTTTGGAATAGACTGTAGACTGTTATGTAAAGTTCTAAATAACACCGATAATTTAATACTTACACAAATCGTTATGAATCTGTCATTGATGATTTATTTGGCCTTAGAACTTTTAAACCGTTCCATCATTTACTTAACTTGTCAATTATAATTCAGCATATAGCAGCTCCTGTACCAGCTGCACTATTAAAAATTCAAATTGCATGTCATGGACACAAAGTATTGAGCCTGAAGATTGAGCTCTCGCTTATTATAGCAACGGCCTTTTCGATCATGCCCCTAAGCATTCCTAAAAGCGAAACAAATTTCATCAAGTGTCCCAATCAATCACAACTTTAGCAAGTCGACGTCAAGAAAGTACTCCGCTTTCAATTCAAGATGTAGAAGGAGACGTAACTCTTAGCAATAGGTTGTTTTTGGAGTGCTGTTAACTCTCAGAGTGCGCTTTAGTTCGAAATTTTTGATTAAAATAATCCATTGATCGGATTAAAACTATCCTCTCTGTTATAAATTAGAATGTTCAAGCTTTCCAAAATATCAAGATGCAGCTGATTTTTTAAAGGCATAGCAAGAGGGCTAAGAACAATTCGAAGGACTTGCAAAAGTTTTTTCAGCCATAAATTTACGTAATCTTATCATTATTCACTTTTTTCAATGGATTTAGATATTAATTCATGTTGTGCTATATCATACGCTAACGTTATAGTATTAATTATGAAGTACTGTTCCATTTTTTTTGTCGATATTCAACTTGAAGCATCATACTTGAGTGCATAAATTTATTAGTTTTTTATTGATATATATATCTTGCGGTTTTAAATATCGTATTTTTTTAAACATCTTTGAAATACACTGGAGTTATAAAAAAAAATCAACATCTAAAAATTATGTGCTTGGTTTCATAAAAAAAATAGTTCCTAGTAGCTGCAAAGACTATGTGGAGGAATGCTTCACCAAAGCTATAGAATTTGGTTGAACCATTTTTCAGGTTTTTGTAATCTGAAAAATGTTTGAATTAAAAACTTGGAAATTAGTAAATCGTTTACCAGACAACCGTGAAACCATTTTGTTTGGTGAAACCCAGCTTGAAATTTGTAACAGTGAACGTGAATTTTAAAAAAGTCAACTGTCGTTGCACACTCTAGATAAATTTAATTTCATATAAGTGTAGGTGCACAGAAATACTATTATTAACTTCAAATAATCACCTTAATTCCATAATATAGAACAACTAGGAACTAAGGACATCTCGTTATTTCTTTCCTCCGAAGAAGTGAGATTGATTCCAATACCCCCCTTACATTATTGACTGGGAGATTGGACATTTTGTTCGTCGGTCAACGTCCCTACCCCCCCCCCCTTTCACAAATTCTTTTATTCTTTTAACTTTTCGATCCATCGAACATGTGACCCACTTCGGCCCCCTCCCCCCCCAAGAAAAGGAGAATCGTTAAAATCGATGGTTTGTCGACAATGAGGGAGAGAGCGAGGGAACGTCCCAATGCACATTCACAATGAGTGTGTGGGGACACTATTAGCCCAATCAGCGGCTCCTTATCGGTCGCTACTATAAATTTTAGGGGGGCTTGTTTTATTCTTAGACAGGTTCTGATGGGCCTACGTGAATCTTTTGAAAGTTTCTTTTGTTTTAACAACTTCTCTCCGAAAGTGGGGAAACAAAGCGTAGAACTTTGTAGAATTCTCTGTCAATTTTTTTAAAGGTATCTTCTCCGTTATAAACTATAATGTTCAAGCTTTCCAAAAATCCCAATACAGCTGATTTTTTTAAAGGCGTGTAATAGGGCTAAGGACAATTTTGATGTACTGCTGAAGTTTTTTCAGCGATAAATTTATGAGACATTTTTTAAAACTGATGTTAAAATTTTCTATATATAAGTTGCAAAAAAAGTCATAGCTTGTTTCTTTATTCATAGAACACAAAAATATGTATTTTTACTTTTAAGAACCTCTAATTACACATAGTTGACGTACCCTTCAACAAATGTTAATCGTTAATATCTTTAAAACTACTTGCATCAATACTTTCAAATATGTGATATTTTTAACCCGTTCAGTTCCAATGATACCATTTGGCATCATCAATTTAGATTTTTTTTCTGGTCATAGTATGAAAAAAATAATATACGGCTGACATTAATTGGGATTAATTAAAAAATATTTTCTTATGGAAAAAAGTTTGAAGAATCGAATAACGTGCTTTTTGATATCGTAAATAGCTATATTACACGATCAGAAAAAAATTCCAAAATGATAAAATGAGTTTAAAGTCTTAAAATTACTTTTTTAATGTTAAGTGGGACTTAAAATTTTTAAATATTGATCTAAGCATCAATTAATTAGATCAATTACGTGTTCAATTATCTATTTATGTGTTCACTATTATGAAGTTTTTTTATCAAGAAATATGTACAGTTGCATTTTTTCCGTATGCATATTTTTTTTACTATAAATCAGTTAGGCATAAGTTCCTTATAAAGAAACCATTATTTCTTTATCAAAATGCATCGGAAACATTTTACATAATACACCCTCTCACACAGAATTCCTTCAAATATTTCTCTAAATTCACCAGACATTCCCGCTCTGCCCGCACGAAACTCGCACCTAGAAATATCCATTTGATATTCCGTATCGCGCGCTTCAACAATAGAATCGCTAAAAGTTCGAAGTATGCAGGAAAATTTCCGTACAGGCCTTCTTCTGCGTTGCCAACATTGACAAGAGGAACCGTGGTGGAAAATTCTCTAAAGGACTAGAGCCCTTTTCATACCATAGCGGTTCCATATTATTAATGCAACCCCCACCATTCGCCTTCCCTATCTCCTTGAAAAATGCCCCCTTGCTGACAAGATAGTTGCCACTCCTTACTTGCTTATTTTTTCAGCAGGCCGCTATCTCGAGGCCCTAGAAGTGTCAGCAAGACGTATGTTCGAGGCTCAAGAAACCGTAGAAGAAAATAGCAACGGAATCGAGTTATTGAGTGTGTTCTTCCCTTGGCCCCATGATACCTGGATTACGTTTCCTTGTATTCCGGTGTATGCAGTTTGGGGTGGGTTTTGTGGACGAGTTTTTTCGTTTCAGTGGACGAGTTTTTTTGATTGCCTTAGAGCCTAAAATGGTTGATGGCTTTATTTGGACTTTTATATGATACACGGATTACGTCTCCTTGTATCATAGTGTATGTAGTTTAGGGAGTGTCTAGATGAATTTTTCGTTTAAAATGCCTAAGATAGCTTTTGTTGGCCTTATTTTCAAATACCCTAAAAGAAGTAAATAAATATCCTATGTTGTTGTCGTGTGATCAAGGGCATAGCCTGGAAGGCAGTAGAGGTGCAGTTATTTCCTTTGGCACATGGCTGGAAGTTTGACTTCTTCTCCTAGAGAGCGCAACCTCCTCAATTTCAGCACGTCGCTGGAGGGGAAGGGCATATTTCTCCAGAAAATGCGCACCTTAATACTGCGCTATAACCGACCCCAGGACATAGATTTAACGAGAATGTTCTCCGTATATGTACTATTGATAATACAAATATATACATCTTATCCGACATTCAACCCCTGACATCTTATTTAAATTCAATAAGATTTTTTTAAAAACGTTTTCATTAGATTGAATAACCTATAATGTCCGATATCACAAAAATATGAATTCCTTTTGATTGAAAAGTCGATAAAACAATAGAGCCTTTTGGTTCTTAAGGTACTGCTGAAAAACTAAAAGAGGTAGAAGAGAGATTTCAAATTTGGTGCACGAGTTCCTATAACCTGTCGGACGGCTTAATAAAGTTTTAAAAAAACTACGCATGCGCAACTGCTAACGTTTATTGGTTTTAAAGTTATTGAAAGTTCCTTATATATTTAGTTACATTTCAAAGTATTTTTTTTTATAGATAATTGAGGGCCATGTAGTACATGCGTAGTTTTAAATTATTTTTTTAAGAATACCTTTTTTTTTAAATATTATATGCCATAAACATTTATATACCTCCCCACAGTTTAAGTATGCAGTTTTCAAATGTTCTACTGGAAAAAGGGTAAATAGTTCTAATTTCCGAGTGCGAGAATCGAATAAAAAAAGGTTTTTCACATTCAATAAATCACTTTATTCGTTATTTCAAGACATTTATATTATTTTTATTTGTTTTTGCTTCAGTTAGAGTGTAATATTAATTATTTTTCCCTTCGATTTTTACTTAACAGGGCGAACGAATGTCGGGGCGGACGTATCGCGTAGGAGCGACCAATCAGAGAGGCAAAATTACGTTTGTTTACGCGCGTTTCCTCCGCGTAGAACATTTTAATGCTGCAAAACTTAAGGTTGTGTTTTGGTGTAGTTAGTCTACTAGTATGACAACTATATATTTACTGTACATTACAAGCTTATCCTTCTTCCATTAACTATTGCTCCTGGTGTCTTCTTTTCTGGAAGCCTTTATCCGAAAACCAAATAAGACGAATGATGTGTATGAATAGTGACCGGGAAGATAACTTTATCTCAGTCCCTTTCCTTTTGCTTTCGTCTTTCCTTTATTTCTTCGCTCTCTTATTACTTCGGCTGGAAACAAAGAGGACAAGTTTCGGGATATGCTTTTGATTCGAGAATCGAGGTAACAATCCTGTCCCGTTTCGATCATGTTGACGCGTCTGATTTTGTTTTATGTTACGGAAGTTGTTTGGGCAAAATATTTGTATTTTTCACTATGTTTAGAATGAAGCGATTGGAAGATATTTTACAATGCTAATAGTTTTTGTGGTAGGTTTCAGCAAATATTTGGTTCCTACAATGCTGGTGTGCCGGAATGGCTTTGTGGGGAAATGCTTCAACATAATTTGAACATTGTTATCCTTTGACAAGATATTCCATTATTGAAATTAACAAGTCTTTTAGTTAGACAACAATGCTTTTCTAAAATATTTAATTTTTTAAAAATGTATGAAGTAGTAATTAGTTAATTTCAGTTTCTTTTCACTTGAACAAGATGGTGGATACCTTTAACAATTCGAAGGAAAGGTTTTATATGCACTTAGCCTCCTCTACACGACAACTTGTAAAAAAAAAAAAATATTTTAAGGCAAGTAAACCCAATTACGTTATAACTAGTTTGTTTCTACTTACTTTCAAAAAAAACTTTGGGTATTTTCTTTTCATATTTTCAAACTTTTAGACCTTAGTTCCTTTAACTATCTTCCATGCTTTCTATATTTGATACCAAAATATTAAAACCATTTGCCAGAATATCACAGGGATACTTTTTTGAATTTTTTCCGTGCGTCCTAAAGCATGAAAAATACTTCCATGTCATTTTTATTGATAGGTTTCATATCAGAGATACGAATTCATATTTGTAATGGCTTCTGAATTTTAAATTTACGTTTTATGCGTTTGGAATAAATGGGCATCAATGCAAATTTATTCTTTTGATGCCATGAATACGGGAATGCGAAAACTCGGACTGATCGAGATGATTTGAATTATTGAAGGTGACGGGTTGGCGTCATTTTCATTGTATTTCTTATCTTCAATTTTTTTTTTACTGAATAGACATTTATTATACCGTTAAATAATAAAGAAATTATGACCTAAATATTTAATTTTTCCCTCCTGATTAAGGTTTTAGATGTAGGTACATTTATAATATTTTTCGGCTAAAAATTATAGTTTATTGCAATAGATTTGGTTCTATTTTTTAATAAACTAATTTAAAGTATTAAACTAAAGTAAAGTGTAAAGTATTAAAGAATAAACTACTCTATAGCTTGAACTAAATAGTGCTACTGACTACAAAAATTTGGTGTTAGAGTTCCTGGCTATTAAATTACAGCTATTAACAATATTGACGTTTTTCAAAGTGAAAAAAAAACCCACAGTTTTCTCTTTTAATTCTTCAAAAGTAGTTCTACACTTTTAGATATTTAAAAAAAATAATTCCTTGAATACATTATTAGGAATATGTAGTGTACAAGAGTAACTTTATGCTAATTACGAATGACGTAATTGCTGTTGTGTCAAGAGAACTATTATGTTAATGAGGTATTGACGTAATAGCCGGCCGTAGCCAATTGACTCTCGAGATGATTGTCCTATTTTTGTAAACTTGTTTTATTTTTGTCAGATGATCTAAGTTTGCTCTGAATAAAAGTCACGTTCAGATTTTAAGCTGTTGTTTTAAATTCATAGCAAATACTGGCGACGAGGATGCTCGATTTAATTTTTTAAAAGTAAAAAATAATTGAAAGTTTTGAGCAACGAGAGACAAAATGTCTGATCCTGTACCTGCCAGAGCACCAAACGTGGGTTTGGTGATGGAGCCTTTTCAAGAAGGATCCGAGGACTGGTCAACGTATGTGGAGCGTTTGGAGATGTACTTCCTAGCGACAGATACGCCTGAAGTAAAGAAGGTTTCTACGATGATAACGCTGTTGCCGTCCCGAATCTACGCCTTGCTGAAAGACATCGTTTCTCCGGACAAGCCGAAGGATAAGACGTTCGACGAATTGGTGCTAGCTCTAAAGAATCAGTTGGATCCTCCGCCTTTGACTATCGCTGAGAGATTCCGATTCCACCGCAGACACCAGCGTGAAGGAGAGAGCATCAACACCTTCTGTGCCGAGTTGAAGAAGTTAGCCAGGTACTGCGACTTCAAGGACAACCTCACCGACAGCCATTGGTTTATATTTTTGGCCCTAAACAGGGACTACCGGTGTTAAGCGCGACGCGATTATTGCATTATGCAATATTTCTTAGCGGTTTTAATTATGATATTAGGTACAAAGAAACTTCTAAACATGGGAATGCGGATGCATTGTCACGTTTACCGATAAAATCAACAGAATTAGCAGAGTGTGATATAGCTGATGTTTTTGAGATTAACCAAATTCAAGCTATACCGATAAATTCGCATGATTTGGCACAAGCTACAAAGTGTGATCTCGAATTAAAAGTACTATACAATCGACTCCTTCAGGGGGTAAGTGTAGAGGACATAAAAGGACAAGGTAACGATGGGGAATATAGTCTGCAATGTGGTGTGATATTTCGTGGTCATAAAGTTGTGATTCCACAAAAGTTCAGAAGATACGTGTTAAATGAGTTGCATTGTGGACATTTTGGAGTAGTCAAAATGAAGGCTTTGGCTAGATCCTATTTCTGGTGGCCAAACGTTGATAAAGACATCGAAGAACTTGCTAGAAACTGTATTGGTTGCTGCAAATACGCAAGAAATCCTCCTAAGGATAAAACTCATCCCTGGGAATTTCCTAGTAAAGTTTGGGAAAGAATTCATATAGATTTTGCAGGTCCATTTATGGGTAAAATGTTCTTATTGGTGATAGATGCTCATTCAAAATGGCCTGAAATCTTTGAACTGAATTGCATTACCAGCAAAACTACCATAGAATGCTTACGATCTTTATTTAGTAGATATGGGTTACCAAACACGTTAGTTTCGGATAATGGCCCGTCTTTAACATCTGCCGAATTCGAATCTTCCTTAAAGCTAAATGGAATTTACCATATCAAAACTTCGCCGTATCACCCCAGTTCTAACGGTCAAATTGAGAATTTTGTTAAAACATTTAAAAATGCAATGAATCATGCTAAATATGAAAGTGGTAGTTTAAGTCATAAATTAAATGTATTTTTAATGCAGTATCGTAAAACTCCTCATTCTACAACCCAACAGTCCCCTGCTTTGATGTTCTTAAAGCGTGATATTCGCACTAGGTTAGATTTGCTCAAACCCGACTTGGAGCATAACGTGCAAAATAAGAGTTTAATTTCTAATCAAAATTCAAAGTCTAGATATTTTGAAAAAGGTCAAAATGTTGCAATTAGAGATTACGGTAGAGGGAACGATAAATGGAAATTTGGGAAAATTGTAGAACAAGTAGGAAATTGTAACTATAAAATATTAATAGGAGATGAACTGCATAAACGCCACGTAGATCAAATGCGTAAAATTGGTGATCAAATCAAATTAACTGTGCCTGATCAAGTGGTGAGTTTTTCAGATAGAGATGAGTCTCCTGATCCTCCGCTGCCAACTACAGCCGGCAGCTTTGATCTTTCACAAGCTACTCATAGTGAACCACTAGTGGAGTGTCCTGATCCGAGTAGTGTGGTTCCAACTTCCGTACCTGTGCCCGAACCTACACTGCGCCGAAGTACTAGAGTGAGACGTCCACCAGACCGATTCACTTGTTCATAAGGAAGGGAGGAGTTGTAGTGTACAAGAGTAACTTTATGCTAATTACGAATGACGTAATTGCTGTTGTGTCAAGAGAACTATTATGTTAATGAGGTATTGACGTAATAGCCGGCCGTAGCCAATTGACTCTCGAGATGATTGTCCTATTTTTGTAAACTTGTTTTATTTTTGTCAGATGATCTAAGTTTGCTCTGAATAAAAGTCACGTTCAGATTTTAAGCTGTTGTTTTAAATTCATAGCAGAATAGATATTCTTATAAACTGTTCTTGCCATACGAATTGAAGAATTCGCTTACAAAAATACCGCTACATCGTCCAGTTGTGTCATTAGCAGCGGTAATTGCCTCTCACTTTAAGAAAAAAAAAACTCCGTGGTTCATTAGCACAATTTAAACCAACCTGCCGAAGAACACCTTAACCCTAAAACACCCTCCTTAATTTGCATAAACCACTCTCCTATTAAAAATCTTCCTCTAACCCATTTTTAAATCCCGCAACATTTTCCTCAATTTTATTTTCTCCCGAGTAAATAAATCTTTTAAAACAGTAAACAAAACTCTGTTAAAAATAAACTCGGGAAATATCGATCGAGTTCTAGAAGTGCTTCGTAAAAGAGAAAACTCTGTTAGCGCGGAGGCATCATTTTTATTTCGGAAACAAGTTTCCGTAATGGGGGCTGACGCGCCGTTGTTTCTGCCTCTGTTGCGGGGGAAGACGCAAAACAGGCGCTGAAAGGGTGTCAGAAGGAATCCGCTTTTGGAATACAATCTTTTGAGGAATGTATTCTTTTCTCGTATGCAAAAGAAATGACAGGTTAGGAAATGATAGAAGTTTAACCCTTTCAGTCCCAAAAATTTACTACACTGCAGAAACGTCTGATATTCACAAAATAAGCTTATTTTAGGTCAAATATACGAGTTTCATAAGAAAAAAAATTCATTTAAATTTTTTATATGGTTTTTGAAATAATGCCAAAATTTTTTAACTGTGGAAAACAACAAAATAAAAAATGTATATTACCTAAAAAACACTTCGAGTTATATATTTTAAGGTATCTGACCATATTATTAAAAAAAATTTAGTAATTATTTTAACCGAAATAGTTTAAATTGTGTTTTAAATATGTGGAACTGAAGTGAACTTATCAAAAATCAGGTGAAACGCTTGTTGGCTATTTTCTAAATAAAAAAAAATAGTAGTTCCGACTTCTATTGAGATTAATGTAAAATATTGTCTAATAGAAAAAAGTGTGAAGTATCGAATGATGTGTGTTTGGATGTCATAACTGGACATAAACATTTTGAAAAAAATATTGAAAGTGATGATGCCAAATGGAATCACTGGGACTGAAAGGGTTAAAAGGCTTGGCTGTGTATAAATGAATAAATAGGAAAAACTTAAAATGCACTGTCGTTGAGGATGCGTCCTTTGCACAAAAAAAAGAGCTTAGAATGCAATATTTTGAGCCAAACATTCTTAAGAAAAAAGCGTAGATTTTTTTTTATTTTATGAGTCAAAGGTATTTGCTGATAGATTATTAACTTACTGATTAGCGTTGTTTCAAGCAATTTTTTTTTAATAAATAGCTATATTCTATTATAATTTATTTAGTTGAATTTTAATTTTTAGTAATTAATTTTTTCTGTTGGACAGTTTTACTATTTCTGCCTTTAGGTGAAAGTCAATTGCGATCAATCTTACGCTATCTTACTTTCTTTAACCAAAATCTCTCAATGCATGTAAACTAGGATAATTAAAACTAATAAATTCAGTCAATAAACAAATAAAAAAGTATTAAATTTAATTCGTCTATTATTTGTGTAGGTTTTATTAATCGAACTTTTCGTTTAATTCGTTATGTATCACTGATTGACATTTTAAATTTGTATGAAATATTGCATGAAAAGTAAACCTCGTACTTTATAGATCTCTGCATATATTATGACAAGTGGAGTAGAGTGAGAATGAAAATGATAAGTAACAATAAAAACATCATGAAATTAAAAAGCCGTTTGCCGTTTGAGCCGATTTCTCGTGTTTTCCTTACAAAGTCTTTAAATATATATCGTTAATAAATATCTATGTATTTTATGTACATTAATTGGTTTTTTTCCTTTAGTAAGCTGCTAAAAACCCTAATTCGTCCCTTAAGTTCCCACGTGTGCGATCTCAATTGAGATATCAATGAGAAAACACATGTGGGAACTTAAGTGATGAATTATTCTTCTGTCCTTAGGAGTCTAATCCTTGTTCCTTATCGAATTGCCCATTGTGTGGTATTATAATCCAAACCAAACAGCGTTCACCTCCGGGCTAACACTGTTACCGCCCACAAATTGGAGGTGAAACCCCCAAGTCCGCGGCGTATCCGAGTGACATTGATCATCCGGAGACCGATTGTCAGGACCCATGACGTCACAATGTCCAATTTGATAGATATGACTGGAGGGAGGTCTTCGGGAAGAAAAAGAACGTGCCCTCAGGGAAAGTGCTTCCACTAGGGATGGGGAACGCCGGTTCTTTTGTAGGAATAGATGTACTAATTTTTTAATAGATGTAAATGTTGTTGTTGTCGTGTCTGTGATTATATCACAGAATATGGCTGCTAAAGCCTCCGAAGAGGTTAGACTTCTTTTACACAAAAAATAAGGACAAAGACAAACACATAGACAATAACACTTTATTCACAAGACAAACATCCATGCGCTTACCAACCGGGATTCGCACCCGAAACCCACTGGCTGGGATTCAGACGCGCTATCCACTATGCCGAGTGGGCGGCAATAGATGTAATAATTTTTAAAATAGGCTAACTACGGACTTGCTTAACTTTACTTTTGTAACTTGGGACAGACTTTACTTTTTGTAAGTTCATTTTTAATGCTTTCTTTAATTATAAAGCTATTTCCAGATATTCTTATCGGTTTAAATCAAGTCCAATATCAACTAAGTTGATTTCTTTTCGTGTGATGGTGGCTCTTAACAGATCTGGACTTAATCAGAGTCCAAAATGCAAGTAGATTTTCGTGATATAAATTTTCAGAATTCAGAAAAATAGTGGAGGACTTGGAAAGAGCGGAGACTTGGTTATTCTAGAAGCCAACATAAAAAAATGGAAAATATAATGCTTTTTTATTATAGTTCCTATTCCTTATCCTTCCTATTCATTCGGATAGTTCAGATTAAGCCAACTATAGTTCTTATTCCTTATCCTTCCTATTCCTTAGGATAGTTCAGATTAAACCAACTATTGTTTCGATTCCTTATCATTCATATTACTTAGGATAGTTCAGATTAAACCAACTATAGTTCCTAATCATTATCCTTCCTATTCCCTATCCTTCCTATTCCTTTGGATTGTTCATATTAAACCAGGTATGAAGAAAAAAATCTGCAAAGATATCATTGCAGTTTATTCTTTAATGTCCCTGTTCGCAACATCCTTCTAATGAGATCTCTGTGGCTTTGTATGTGGCGGAGATTTATGTAGTTTAGGTCTCTGGGCATTTCGTAGCCCCTTTTGCTTGTTGGAAAAAGAAGAGGACGAAAAAAATATCCTTTATTTTTTTTTCTTAAGTACGTCTTGAGATGTTGACTCCATGTTTCGGGATTAAATTGGACAAATGAGGGGCCGAATGTAAGTAAAAGAATAAATATTGATGAAAGTAACGTTAACTGGATTTCTGGGATTAGATGTTAGAGTAAAAAAAAAAGATTGGATTGTTTGGTTGTAAGTAGTATTTTGAGAATGATGAATGGTATTAGGAAGAGAAAAAAATCCCATAAAATAAAACAAATGTTTTTAAAATTGTTTCTTATTAAATTTGAAATCAAAATAAGACTTTTTGTTCACAATGATTTTAAGGTAAATGCTCATTTACATCAAGTAGCTATCGTAATTTTGAATTAAATTCGGCGAATGTGAAACCACCAATCACCGAAGCCATTATAAAATCCAGGAATGAAAACGGGTAGACTAAGCCAATTACACTATCCGTTTCCAATAGACCTCGTGTAGCTCTAGTACGACGTTAATTCAATAAAAACAAAACATATCTAATGTTAAAATGTAGCATTTGTATTTGGATCGACTTGTACGCAACTTACGCCCAGTAATCCTTCCCAGAGTTCGGAGCAAATTTGTTATTTTCCTCGATATTTTTTAATCAAAGTTGTTGACTGTGTGTTTTGGGATTAAATTGGAAGAACGATGATCAGTTCGAATGTAACCAAAAGAATAAACATCACTGTTGGAAGCTTAACTTGATTATGCTGTTATGCTAGATTGGTTCTGCTGTTGTGTTTTGTACAAAAATAGTTTGATTTATAAAGTTTTTACTTTCAATTCCTTAACATGAAAAAAAGCAAAAGAAAGTATAGCGATGGGGTTCATTATCTGAAAGATAGATTTTGGTTTCGATAGGTTTTAGAGAGTAATGGGTAATGTAATCAATTCCGGCTGCCAATTTCTAGCCTCCTTTAGGAACTTTAACACAGCCAATTACGCTTCGTAATTTAGAACCCTGGTCAAGTAACGAAGTCGACACCTGAGCAGGTACCCAACGGAATTTTGAGCGACATTGTACGCTAACGCCGTCGGGACTTTCGACTCGGCAGATTTAACGAGCAGTGTACTCGGGCAACCCGGGGAATTTTAGAGGATTTTTTCCACCAGCACGAATACGTCTATAGTATGGCTAAGACAAGGACAGAACCAAGAACCTTCTCGGTGTGAGGCTTGTCGCTTACACCTCTAGGCCACCGGAGGGCCAATTTAGAAAGTGCTGAATATGAAAAATCGGTTTCCGAATGTTGGTTCGTCTGTTCTGTCTGTCTGAAACCACCACCTAGAGATTGAACTAACAGAGATACATAATTAAAATTGAGTTGACGAGTTTTCAATATCTGTCTGCATCCATAGTTATTGATATTTTCTTATGGAGTTTATAATTATTTACCTTTAAACTGGCCCGTCCGTGGCCGAGTGGTTAATTCATCAGCCTCAGAATTCAACCTTCTCAGGAGTACGGGGGTTCGAATTCCACCTACTGCCAGTCATCCTATGAATCTGATCTCTGTACTGGGAAAGAGTAGAAAAATCCAACTCGTGACGGATGGATCCCAAATACACTGGGACAGGCGTGCTCGTTAAATCTGTGGAGTCCAAAGTCCCGACATCGTCAACGTAAGATTTCGCTCGAAGTTCCGTTGGGAGCCCGCTTTGGTGCCGACCTCGTCACCTGACCAGGGTTCTAAATTACGAGGCGTTATTGGCTGTATTAAAGCTTCTAAAGGAGGCTAGAAATAGGCAGCCGGATTCGATTACATCATAATTACCATTGCCTTTAAACATATTAATTTATTAAGGGGTAATTGAAAGTCGTGTAGCATTTCACAACGCAAGTTTTTATCTATATTTAGTGGGCCATCATGTCCAAACATTCGGAAATGCTAAGGGACTATCAATTTCATGGACAATCTGCTTTAGAGTTATTTCCACCGCAAAGAAATGCATTTATTGAGTATTATCCTTCTATTTAATCCTACAAAGGGTTTCATTGTTCCAATGGCATTTCACCTGATTTTCTTAAGTGGAATATTCCCTCTGGTTTTTTTTCTCTGGAGCACACGCGATGCTCCCTTCCCGTTTTTATCCTGTTTTCCGGAGACACGGGAACAAATCGATCCCCCGGAAAATATAATAGAAAAATATCATCTTTAGGAAAGTTCCCCCCTTTTGATAAATGTTTCTTTTTTCTCCTGACCCTTCTTCGCTGAATGCCTTTTTTTGGGGAGCATCTTCTTGCATCTGTGGGTGAAAGTGGTTCTGTATTTTAATTTGTGCGGTGTTAGAAATGTACTGTGGATTTCCCTTGGGACTTTCTTTAAAAAAAAAATGGGATGTTTCCCTTGCAACATTTTTTTAAAAATAGCTAGGCTTTTTTTTAAATCAGTAAATTATGTATATTTGCAAGTTTCATAAATACAGTGGTGGCCAAAAATGTGGACATTTTTGGAAAGTATCATGTTTTTCAACATTGTGAGCGTAGAATATATTAATTTTCACTTTTGGCAATTTTTATTACTAAATTCTGCATTAAATTACCTTCAATTTAATGTACAAACATTTGTATTTAAGTGAAAATTATTATACTAAGCACACAAAGTTTCATGAAACTTAAAAATGTTCACACTTTTGGCCACCACTGTATATACACTCAGCAAAAAGACGTGTTCAAATAGCACACGTTGAACACAAGTATTGTAAAAAAAATAGCAAACTTAAAATATTGTGTAATTTCAATACAAGACTTAATTACATTCAAATTTGTATTGTTCCAACACATCTGATGATCGCGAGAGGAGACTGTTATCATATATTCTGTTATTATATATACTGTTATATATTCATGCGCAATTTACAAAAATAATTTAAACTTTATTGTTTTCTACTATATTCTCAACAAATTTATAATATAAAATTATAAGTACCTCACCGAATAACCAAAAAAAGCATTTTTTTTTCTGTACATGGTTGCTTTTTTCAATCTTAGCCTGCCAATAAATAAATAGATATTTATATTTAATGATTTAAAAAATGTCTCCATTTAAACCAGCTTTAATATTTTAGCAATACAAATACGAACTACGATTGCATTCTTTATCGAGACAAATCTTATCGACTAATTCCATTGATCCTCTAACTTTATCGACAATAACGCCATACAAATAGCCAAAAACTCGTTTCGATTACGCGACGCAATCAGTCACTGATCGCTAAAAACATCCTATTTATGACGATGACATTCTTCTTTTGTGAACGTTCTTATGAGTTTGTGTGTCATAGAACCATTAGCCATTTTTGTATATATTTTTTACAATTGCCCCGGATTTTCATTAAGATAGTTTTAATACTAGCGTTGTTATTTGAACTAAAAATGTTAAGTAAAATTGTATCTTATATTTAAGCTTATTTGGCAAGTTATTAGTTCAGTTATTAGTAAAAAGTCATTAGTAGTAGAAATGCATATATATTTTTTATAGTTACAAAATTAAAGTACCTTAATGTGTCCAATTATTATTTTAATTTTTAATCATGTGTTAATTAATATGAAGTGTTTAATTTATAGTTTAGTAAATGGTTGAATAAACTGGAGTCACTTAAAATGGTTGTTAACAAGTGATAAGTAATAACTATTTAATTTTCTCTGAAAAATAGTTTGTTCAGTTTTGACTTTAAATATTTAATATAAAAATAAGTGCTTATTTTTTTAGACGCTAAATTATCTGTGGAAGCAGTTCTAAGAGACAGTTTCTGTGACAAACCAAGTATATTTCTTTAAGAGTATATCTAAATTTAGAAAATGGAATTGTATTCTTTTAACATTAAAGAATAACCTCAAAAGTATATTTAACTTAAACCTTTTAAATTTTATTTCTCTTTGAATAGATAAATTCTGAATTTCTCAATAAAAAAAAGTTCCAACCCTTACTGAGAGTTTCAAATTTGATTTGCGTTTAAAAAAATAATAAACTTTATTATTTGACATTTTAAATAAAGAAAACATTTCTCTTTCAATTCAATATGTCCTCCCTTTATGAATTCTAACTTTAATAAAATTGATAGTGTTACAACGTATTTCAATTTCAAGTTCCTAATGTTGCTTAAAGAGCATAATTTAATTCAAAACATGTAAAGGGTATTTCCTGTTAACTTCAACCTACTTGGATAACGTACATTTCGTGTAGTTTTAAAAGCCTGTCAATCCATGTTCAATCGCAACATTTTTCGTTCTTTCTTGAGAAATATTGATTAAGTGCTACTTGTTTGAATAACGGTTACTCAATTTTCCACTTATCGAATTAAATTCTGTTTCATTTTATTCAAGCCACCCTTTGAGCTGGTATTTATTTGGCTTTATTAAAATATTAAAATAAATATTTGATTTTCTGTTCACTTCAACTGTGGCTGAATCAAGCTTTACTTTATTGTGTGTGTGTTTTTTTTTAATTAAAGAGCTGGCTGTTGTAACTTAATTTGTCCTACATAAATTATTTAGGACTATGGTGTTTATTTGTCTTAGAATAGTATTTATTTAGATAAATTCAAACAGAAAGTTCATATTCGCGCGACAAATATTCTTGCCAATCATCGGGGTGAAAGGTATAAATGAAATAGGTAGCTTTAAATTTGATTAAAATGTTTTATTTTTATCAAATTATTTATAATCTCCAAAGTAATGAACTAAGTAATTGTAGTTGTTATTTGCGTTACGGAAACTATTTAAAAGTTTATTTCTACAATCCATTTTCAATATTAATGTTAATATGAAATAATTGGAACATTAAGAAATGTAAACTAATTTTTATTTTCCTAATTGAATTGCAAGTTTATCTTCCTATTGAATAGATTTTTATAAGTAATTTCGTAAAGTTCATATAATTCATTTTGCAATAATTATTTCTTATCTCAGAACTCAACTGCAAATTATTCATCCTGTACGAATGATTTTCATTTCCAATTGCTTATTCACAGCGCAATAGTCTTGTTTATGTAGTATTTTCGTCGTATTAAAAAATTGTGGATTTTGCTGGTTTACAAAAAAAAGCAAGAAAACACTAATTTTTTACACTCTACAAATTTTCTAAAAAAAAGTTATTTTTATCTTTTTGACAGATCATCTTCGTAAATTTTCCAAATTTGGAGATCAACTCTTAAAATTATAAATTCCTTTTTTTAATTATTATACAGTAAGAGATAGTTGAAGCTAAAGGCTGTATTCAGTCTTTTGGAGATTGATACATACGAGTAATTATTATTTCTAATATTAACTGGTTCGTTTTTTAACAATATATGTATAACAAATTATAACTTTATAATTTTCAACTGAATAAAATATGAAGTATTTGTTATTTGTCTATATAACTATTTTGATCTCAAATGCTCTTCATCTTTTTCATGCCAAAAGATTTCTAAAAATATCGAAATGATTTTTTTAAAAAAAATAATATACAGCAACTGTTCCTGTTAGGAAACAAATCTAGGCCCCACTCCATTGAATTCTTAATTGAAAAAAATACCCAGGAAAAATATCGCCCGCATCCTATTTATCCTTCTTGTTTGGCCACCGAGAATACACGGTGTACGTCATCACGAATACCTTTTCATATATTACTCAGTGAAGAAGAAGAAAAAAATAACTTGCTAGGGAAAAAAAAAACTCCGAAGAGAAGATGAGGAAGATGAAACGGAGGAGAGGAGGGATGGGGATGCGACGTTACCATGGCAACCGAGGGCGGGTCGTGATTGGCAGCGCTCCCGCGCATCCCGAACCGAAGATCCAGAGAAGATCGAGAGGACTGGATGCCTATTCCTCTCTCTTTCCATCCTCATCTTGCTTCTGGAGAAGAGGCAGGCTGCATCTCTCCATCCTCTCCTCTCTTGCTCTTGAGCTTCCCCATCTCTGATCCCGCGCTGGTGTCCGCAGTGACCTCGGGGACAATTTTGGAGGACACGTGGTTTTTTTTACGTCCGCTGGAAAGGATCGATTGGTTGTCGTCTGGAAGTTTGAGAATGTAGATTCGACCTGCTGCGTAGTAAGAAGAGGGTCATCGCTGGTCTGTTTTTATAAGTTCAGGTGAGCTGACATGCGTTGTGTTGTAGTCGAAGTAGTTATGTTTTGATGTTGTCATGTCACTGTACCGTATCGTTCTGATGTTATCGCCAGATTTCACTGTAGAAAAATATGTTAATTTTACAGGAAAAACATATAATTAGTTATTTTCTTTTAAGTTTTTTTTTTTTGCAAAAATAAAGGTTTGTTAACTAAAATATTAAGTTTACTGTAAAAAAAAGTTTACAGAAAGATTTATTTTTTTGCTTTATAACAACTTAAAGGGTATTAGTCTGTAAATAAACACTCATTTCAACTGCCTATAGGAACTCCGTTTTCCGGAACAGCTTAGTTCAGAGCGTTGTTCATTAGTTTATAAGTTGGTCATAAGACATAAGATCTAAATGTCCGTGGATCGAACCAGAGGTCGGTGGTTTATTTATAATAGGTAGCACTGCGGTCAGTTTCTCCACTTGATATATTGGTGACCAGTTATAAATTTTCATTAAAAAGAAATTTGGTTAAAAACAGGCTTTGCATTAAAATAAAACGTAGTTTGAAAAATAAACACACTATCTCTGTAAATTATACAGTATTCTGGCACACCAGCTGACAGTTCTTTTTCTGTAAAATTTTTTTACAGTGTATGAAATCCGTGTTGGAATGGAATTACTGATTAAGTGTATAATGGATGGAAAAAGCTGTCGATTTTTCGATTCGAAACAACACGAATTCGGAGTTCTTGCAAAATACTAAGGTTCTTCAGCATTATACTTATAATGAATAAAAATACTTTTAGAATGATTTTTTAATACTAATAAAGCTAACGCAGCTGGTTTTTGCATTCATAAAGCTAAAAAAAAAAAATAGGGCTTAAGATCTTACATTTCAGGAAATTCATGTGCAAGTTCTAAACATTAGTTTTTCAAAATTTCTTTCAAAACAGCATTTTAATATGTGGTTATTTGAAAAATTTGTTTCGATTAAGAATATATGTGTATGTATATGATGTTATTTTAGAGCTGTTTCATTATGATAATATCAAAACTCAGTCAAAAGTTGAGAAACACTAACAAAAACAGGATATTTTCATATATGCTTATATTATGATAAATGATAATCAATTATGTTATTCTTTTCTCACATTATTATATATTTCACGGCTTTAACTGCTGCGATAAATTCTAGAAAATCTAATTCAACTGTAACTTTAAAGTTATTTTGCCCTTCTGAACTAAAATGTTTTTCTCAAAATACCCTATTCATGGCATTTATTTTTTCATTTAATGTTCCCCCCTGTAGCAGAAAAGTTTTTAAGCAATCTGCGACATACAGTTTCTTTCTTAAAAATAATCTTTGGCTTTGTACGCACACATGTTGTTAAAACGATCTTTTTTTGTTACTTTATGATAAGACTTGAGCCGAAAAAACAATATCTTGTTCACAGTAAAATTGTAGGTGAGTTAAGGCAGATGCTTTTTCGTGGTTCTATTTTTTTGAAAAAATAGTTATGCGAAGGAGGTGAAAACTTCTTTATATTTTTTTTGTAAAAAATCACCGTCGAATAACATAATTTTTTTTTAAATGTTAACCATTGCGTATTCTATTCCAAAGTGATTTATATATAATGCATAATATATAAGTATTTTATTGATTGCACGTTAATATCTGCCATGTATATCTGTTTCTGTACTGCTCAATATTATTATTATTGTAGACAACTCTGCTTTATCCAATTAATTCAGTTTCTTTTTTTTTTTGTTTGTTAATTCCTCACTTTTTTAATTTCAAAATTTTATTCATTATGTTTTTTTTAAGTTTACCATGAATACTGAACTCTTATAAAGTGCTTATAGGTGTTTATTTAAAATTTCCGTCGTAGATTCGTCTGAGTTTATTGAAATTAAAATAGCTGAAATTTCCGATAGTTAGTATAGAATCGGAAGAATTTCCGCCAAAAATTTATGGGTGTTAAATTTTTAAAATAGCTGTATATTGCTGATTTTAAAATGGCTGGAGATTTTTGTTGATTTTAGAATCGCCGGAGATTGCATCTCTGACATTTTGCGACTTTCTGCTACATTGTCTATAATAAAATAAATATTTGATTAAGTTTTCTGCTTGCTACTATCCTTATATATGTTTCAGACAAACTTCAAAATTTAATATCCTAAAACTATTTTTCACAGGTTCGAGGCCCTAAATAAATGAATCTCTTGCGGTAAAATTGGTCGTAACAGAGTATTACTACTGAATTGAATACAGTAGCAGCAATTATAATAAAATTTTTGTACCAAATTCTTCTGGATTTATATATTTCATGAAATTGGGCTTAGGAAAAATGTGATCATACTTTGTCTAAACAATTCTATAGTTCACAATGATACATTAAAATCTAAATTTGTCCTATGATAGTGTTTTTTCAAGTGAACGATACGTGTTTTACATTATTTCGAAGAAAAATATTAGATTTTTTAAAGAAAAGAAATTGAAACTATGTTTATATTTTATTATTAAAAAAACCTTTTCTACTTAATTGGAAAAATCTGTTGTTTCTTTAATATGATCGCGTCATGAGTATACTTTTTTTGCAAACAAAATAAACGAACAATATAGTTAAATTGTACGTGTTATTTACGCTTACTTGAACTTAATAATTTATTTAAATGTAGGCATGGATATTTTAATAAACTTTTCGTAGAGTTGTTTGTATTACAATTCAATTAGCCATAAGCTATACTGTATTATAGTGTGTTTCTTCAAAAATATTAAACATCTGACAAAATTTCATTACTTTTCATATTTCTTATTATTTCCTGAAATTAAATTATTTATTTTGCTCTGTTTTTTTTAATGAAACTCAGTTATGGCGAAACTTCTGGAAGGTATTCTTTAAATTTAATATTTATATGGTTATAAAATTATAATTTATAAATAGTTATTAAAATTAGACCACTATGAAACAAGTAAGCAACAAAAAAAAATTGAAATAAAGTTGTATCAATTCATGTTTCTAAATTACTTAATTAACATAATTTATATATATGAAATAAATTTTGAAGTAAATTTTTAACCTATGGCATTTGAGCAGATTAGATTACAGATCTAACTCGGTGCCAAACTGTAGGTTCGAATCCCTGTTTTGTAAATATTATTTCTTCGGAATCATCTATCAAGCCTAAGAATAAAATTACTTAGATTTTCATATTTTCTTGTAAAGTATTGAATTTTATCTGTTTTTTTTTTTTTTCAAGCTCTAATTCAGAGCTATGCAACAACAAAATCGCAGTTTTAGGCGGAAAATTTATAGAGAATAGCTCTTAACCCTTTCAGTCCCAAAAATGTACTACACTACATAAACATATCTGATATTAACAAAATAAGCTTATTTTAGGTCAAAAATAAGAGTTCCATAAGAAAAAAAATCATTTAAAATTTTTATATGGTTTTTAAAATAATGATAAAATTTTTTAACTATGGAAAACAACAAAATAAAAATATATACATTACCTAAAAACACTTCGAATTATATATTTTAAGGTATATGACCTCATTATTAAAAAAATGAGTAATTATTTCAACCGAAATAGTTTAAATTGTGTTTTAAATATGTGGAACTGAAGTGAACTTTTCAAAAAATCAGGTGAAACTCTTGTTAGCTATTTTCTAAATAAAAAAAATAGTAGTTCCGACTTTTATTGAGATTAATGTAAAATATTGTCTAACATAACAATGTGTGAAGAATCGAATGATGTGTGTTTGGATGTCATAACGACGCATAAACATTTGGGGGAAAAAAATATTGAAATTGATGATTCCAAATTTGGGACTGAAAGGGCTAAAAAAGTTCGCTTTTATTTGCTTTTCTTAGGCTCACCAATACCATGCAAGAAAATAATTATGGAAACATACAGGGTGTTCCAAAATTGACCGGAATCGTATAGGACGCAATTCCTAAATATTTACCCGGCCCCCGCCAATGAAAAACGGCTAACTAATTGGCCGCCCTTTCGGTCGTGCATGAAATCTTGCACTTGTGCTACACAAGAATGTAGAACTTTTAGTTTGGTTTGGTTGAATTTACATCTGATAAAAATTACAGGTTCAACTAGTTTTCAAAAAATTTTTTTAGGAGGCTGTTCATTTTGGGGATAGGTTGTTGCATTATTGTTAAAAAAAATTGATGTTGACCATCAGTCTATACATAAAAATTATTGTATTTTGCTTATTTATGCTGGGTATGTATGCACATATACAGGGTGGTTATAAAATAACGCTCGCTATTCGGGGTGGTCTGTAGCTTTAATGAATAATCCAAATGCAGAAGACTTTGAGACACTTACTAATCAAGAAGGGGGGAAAGAATACAATCATAAAAAACAAACTCGTCTCTTGACCAGGGTTCTAAATTACGAGGCGATTAATTGGATGCGTTGGCCGTAATTAGTCATAATTGGCTACGCCGCGTAATTTAGTACCCTGGTCAAGAGACGAATTTCGTTTTATTATTCCATTCTTTATCGAAGAAAAGAAACTCGTCTCTTGACCAGGGTTCTAAATGACGAGGCGTAATTAACTGTGTTGGCCGTAATTGGCCATAATTGACGACGCCTCGTAACTTAGAACCCTGGTCAAGAGACGAGTTTGTTTTTTATGATTATTCTTTTTTGTGATTATTTTTTAAGATTCTATCTTTTTTATGATTCCATTCTTTTTCCCCCCTTCTTGATTAGTAAGTGTCTCAAATTTTGAAGCATTTGGATTATTCATTCAAGCTACAGACCACTCCGAATAGCGAGCGTTATTTTATAACCACCCTTTATATTCCGGAGTGCATGATCAGAGACCCGCTTATAAGATTTCGTCAAGTAAGACAGTCACAGAAGGATTTTTTACTGTTAGAGAAAGGAAGTACACCCAGGGCAAAGGTGGGAATTGAGCCCGCACTCATTACAGCGCGCGGACTGCTAGCGTTATGGCCTGCGATCCAAACCACTCGGCTATCGATCCCCACATAACACCCTAAATTGTCTCCGTGTTGGTAGATGGTGCTGTTGGTAGGTTCAGTCTCTACCCTACTATAGAACTATTTGGTCCCAACACATGCACATTTCGACAAACTGTACATTTCTATCGCAAAACGTTTAGCTCCTTCCAATTTTCAAACATCCAGCTCGAATTTGAAACACATAAAATTATTTAAATCGAAATCCAAACACAAAAATTCCATTTTCGTAGTTACTAATCATTTTTAGTAGTTTTAGAAACTGTGATGTAACAGAATCTGCAAATTGTAAAATTACTAGGCAATATGTCGATTCAATCAAACCAAACTCAAAACAAATGCATCCCTTCGTCAACACATTCTCGTGCTGCCCTAGTTCAAGTATGCAACCACGACCAAAACGAGTGATCAATTGGCTTTTTACTATTTTTCGGAGGGGCCGGCTCAATATTTCGGAATTGCATCAATTCCTATTCCGGTCAATTTTGAAACACCCTGTATAAGTTCCTCATATATATGTGCGAGGGTCTAATCTGTAAAAAAAAGCACCTTTGCATGTGAAAAGAACTCAGTTATCGGTCCAAACATTAACAAAATAAGTGCCTATCTATAAACGAACTGTACAGCCAAAAAAGTCCAAAGAAAGTGTAGGAGTGCACGTTAAGTATGTATTGTAAGTCCCGATGCTTCTCACGGGTGCCCACTCAGGTGTCTTCTCTTGACTGTGGTCTAAATTACGATGTCCGTTGCCAATAGCTCTTCTGAAGCTCAGGTGCAACTATAATTCAAACCTAAACCTACACAAATGCGCCATTTGAAACGTATTTAAAGCCTATTTTTTCCCTCATTTTTACTATATTTCTAACAATAATCACATTGAAGACTCTCGTACTTCCGATTTAGCGAAATAATAATGACGTTGGTTTTCATGCCTCTCTTCTGTAATGATTTTTGTTGTGATATTTTATTGCTTCTGGGAGATCGTAATCTGGAATCTTTCGACATTCCTTTTCTGTCCTCGTTGCCATCTCCAAAAGCATATATATTTTTGCAAGCTATTCCAAATTCTCTCTATAAAGCCATAAAATCGCTTACGTGAAATTGGTTTGATTCTATGCTCTTTATTGCTGATATGAATCTCGGAATTTTTGTCCTGTATTTGTTTATTTGTTGCTTTGAAGATTTCGTTTTTTTTATTCGCATATTAAAAGTGATTTCTTTTACTAAACTGTTATTGCATTAAAAATTGCGATTGAATTTTTTTTAAGGTTCTGCATTTAATGTGAGTTAAATAATTATGGAAAGATTCAAATTTAATGTTGGGTGAATAGTTCATTGAGCATAAATGATTGAATTTACCATTTTACAAAATTGTGTCGTTAACTTTAGACATAATAAATGTCAAAAATATCATATAAAACTGTGTGAAAGTTCTACTGAATAAATTGAATACATAAATAATTTTGCAAACCAGAAACCAAACATCAGCAAAAGTTTGAGAATTAATATAAAGATATTAAGTTTATAGGAGTGCGTACTATAGATATTTTAATTAAGTCTAGCATCGAAATATTAGTTAAAACAAATTAAAAATTTGTGAAAGTTTATTTAATTAAATAACTTTTTTAAATACTTATTTTCTACTTTTATGTACCATATTCATGCTAAGTATTGCAAGTGTTATGCTATGCCTGTAGAATATCCTATTATTATAACCTTTGTATAAATATGATTTTTAGTATTTCAAAAATACATAATTAAATCTAGATACATAATAAAAAGGCATATATTTTATTAATATATTGCCCTTATCTATCCTAAAATCCCATTAGATATTCCTAAGCATTGCCATCCCCATACTTCAAACTTTTACGGCAATTAAACGAGCGAATGACGTCACCTTTTGTTCTTAACCCCTCTCAACCCCTTATCGATTCCTTCCATAACTGTAACCATCTTTTCCCCTTCCATCGGGTCCCGAGTGTTTTCCCAAATGCGACACTGCAGAATACAAAAGCTATCCTTTTAATGATTCCTGGTTTTTTTATGCCTTTTACCGGTATAGGAATCCATTCGGGAATAAACCAGGTCGCTTCTCCATTCGTTTGCTCAAATAAAGCTCTTGGTACATTTGTTCAAGGTTTAAATTGGAAATTCTTCATTAGTTGTGCCGCTCCCCCCCCCCCCCCTTCTGTGTATGTTTGTCGAGAATTTTTATATGCTTTGGAATGCTGTATAGATTTTTTTTTTTTCGGTTTCAGATTTTCAGATTTGCAGTTGAATGTAAGATCAGTTGTAAGGATCAAATTATAAAGGGATTTGTGTTTATTTCCCTCGATTTTGTTTTACTTATTTGCAGAGTTGTGATTTGTTTTGCTTAGTAAAACTACTAGTTGCGCTTCACAGTGTAAAAAAAAAAATCTGTGAACTCATTTGTGTTTGCACATTTTCGATTACATTTACTGTGATGTTATGTTTATTTTATATTAAATTTATGTTTTCATAATGTTCAGAATAACTGTAGGTAAGATCATTTGTAGGGATAAAATTATTACTAGGAATTTGTGTTTATTTTCTGTGAAAAATATTTATTGTTTTACTTATTTCCAGACTTCCGATTTAGTTTGTGTTGACAACTACTAGTTTCGCTCCGCACTGTATTTTTTTTTTTTTTTTATAAAATTGCAGCACGCTTTAAGGTCGCTTTTTACATCACATAGTTATAATGTCCGTTTTGCAGCAGATTGATGTTTAAGAAAATAATTTTAATAAAACAAGAAAATCAAAATCGTTAATTATATCGAATCGCTTTTTATAATTATTTTTAATTATATCGGATCTTTTATATATCGTCCAGTTTTTTTTAAATTTAATGGTATATATTAAGGCACGAAGCGAATTTTACCACAACCTTCATTAAGAAAGTAATAACAATAAAACTAGAAAATCACTGTTACTCTGCCTGAATTACAACTCGACATATGACCTTTTAGTACAGGAGGCCTTCTGCAAAACGGAGTGGCCATAAACCCGTATTCTTCGTCTTTAATGTACAAAATTGCTTTTACAGCCGCCCCTTATTTTTATAGTTTACGGCCAACAGATATTCTTTGCTTTAGTCTGGGCATGCTTCATATCTGCTAGAAGATAAAGATAGGCGAAGTTTGTCCCTTTACACCAGTTCTTTTATATAACTTCTTGAGACTCGACATTCTTTTAAATTGATGATTTTTTTATGTTCTCTTTACTATTTTTACTTTAAATACTGAAATAGTGTGATTGAAGATGATCTGAAAATCACTGTTCAGCCTTGGATTATAGATACCAATCGTTTATGTGCATGAAAAATGACGTGGTGCGCAATTTGGCCATCGCGACTGCGAAGCTCTTGTAAAGCTCTTTTTAAATGCGTTGCAAGCAAATTTTATAAACTATTTTTATATTAAGTTTTCTGATTTTTTTTTCTCATAGATGTACAGAACCAACCTCGTTGTTTAAAACTGTGTATCCTACACTCATAAAACAAACGAGCGATTTTAACTCAATCTGAGTTAATTTTCACTCCTTTCCAGTGTCGAAAATGCACTTCCCTTATAGGAGTGGATTTCACTCTTGATTTGTTAAACCTCCAACAATTTTAACAACAAACGAGCTATTAGGGCGAATACGAGTGATTTGAGAGTTAATTTTCACTCCTTTCCAGTGTCGAAAATGCACTTCTCCCATAGGAGTGGTTTTCACTCCTTTGTTTTAAGAGTGTATCCAGAAATAACAGACACATCGGCTACTATTTCCTAAAAATAGTTCCAGTATTATTCACCCTTAGCCTAAAAGTTGTCATTGCCGTTAAAGCGTTTACAAGAGTCTCGTAGTGCTGACATAGGGACGTCATTTAACGACATTACAGTCGGGAAGATGATTATGATCGGAAAGACGTAAAGGCGGCTGATTGCAGTGAAGGGTCCGGCTGAGGCATATTTGTTTGGGTCGGGAAAGGCCCCGCTTCCGTTTATGGTTCTTAAATGTGTTCGTAAATAAAACAGATGAGATTTGTGTCTTTCGAAACCGTTGAACTTGAATAAATGGGCAGAGGGATTATTGTTGTTGAATTACGACCTTTATATAATGGGTAAGGGGAACTGTTGCAAGATTTTCTTCGATTTTGATTCGGTGTGTAGGTGTGTGTATGTTTATATTTATGGCTTAGTGTTTTATATGTTAAGTGCAATATGAAGAGTTGAGCATTGTTCATAACGGCTGGACATATTAACATTCTTAAGGTTGATAAAAGTGATGAATAATAAGATAATATCACATCCAGGGCAATTATAAATTTCAGACTTGAGTGGGACTCTTCATGCAAAAATAAGAGAATATGAATTAAAACAAATTGTTAATTACCAAACTAAGTAAAAAAGTAACATATATGGTAGTACACTCTTTAAAAAAAACGAGTGAAATCCACTCCAGTAAGAGAAGTGCATTTACGACACAGGAAATGAGTTAATATTAAATCAGACTGAGTTAAAAATCACTCGTTTGGAGTGATCCTGTCGGAGGTTTAACACACAAAGGATCCACTCTAAAAGCAGAAGTGCATTTTCCAGAATGGAGGAGAGAAAATCAATCCGACTGAGTTAAAATCGCTCGTTCGTTTTAAGAGTGCATGTACTTACAAATACATGTAATGTTATGTAGTACCAATACATGCTAATTCATCAATGTGGCAGAAAGAAAAACAAATCAGTATTTGGGATGACTGGGTAATGTGATTTATTATCGTACTGAAATACAACATTAAAAAATTGCCCGATTGTATCGGAATTTTTTTAATTGCCCGTAACGCCTATAGCTTATTCATTTGTTTTAAAAATATACATGTTCAAAGTTAGGTAATTAGTGATATATATTTTGTTTGCATCCTTTTCTTGTCCAAATTTTAATTTAGAAAATTTAAGTAATCGACTGTATCTTAATACATTTTATTATAATTTATTTTATTCATAGCTGCTTTTATGCCTTCATCTAGTTTTATATGTCCCTAAAAAGATAATTAAGCTCTTCTAGTATTGTTATATCCGTTAATTAAATAAACAGCGTCTATAAACATGTTAAAACTATTATTTTCTTACAATTTCGGGACAGAAAAAAATTAGACGAAATTATTACAATATTGTAAAACTGCTTTAAATAATTCTCTTCGACTATGTTCACGACGTTTTCTGTGAATAATCCTTTGCAACAATTGCTTAATGATAATTACTACAGATTTATTTTTCGCAGGTATGTTAAATGTTATAATTAGAGGGTGAATATGTGTGGTAATTACTGTTTTTTCTTTAAAAGCTTCGTTGGAATGTTCTTAATATATCCCGCTTAAGAAATGGAAAAATAATCGTACTTAATGATGTTTGCTGTGTATTTTAGTTTGTGAAGTTATTTTATTGTAAAATGAATGTATTTTTTTATAAATATCTTGGCGAAGGTTTTTTAAAGGGATTTGCATATAGAGCCTCAAAAAAACATGTTAAAACTTGTTATTTTGCAGCTGAATTGGAGTACCTTAATTACAGATTTAAATCAATTGTAATTTTGGATGCTTTCGTTGGTTTATCAGTTTATGTTACTTGGACTAGTTCTTACTTCAATCTTTCATTTGCTGAATTGTGTGTTTAAAGACGAAAATTTAAGTCTTATTATTACTGAATTTGAAGATCAGATTTACAACGATTTAAGTTTCATCGTTAGGCAATAGGAAATTATGCATAGTTTTCTAAATACTTCCAATATCATCTGAATTTATCGTGGCTAGAAAATAAACATGATATGATATGATATTTGTACTAACAATTAAAATATATTATTATTAAAAATATTACATGCGTTAATACGTTTGAACAATTCAACTCTAAATAGTGAGCATTAAATGCTACTGATAACCTGACAAAACATACAAAATATCAACTAACAGTCAAAAGTTTCATATTTAAAGCGTGTAATATTTTCTCTAAAGTCTGGACAATTATACTTGAATTGTGAGCTTAAAATGCTAATGGTCATTCACAACCTAACATTCCCATCTAAGCTGTCAACAGAACCTACCATAAAGACTTGGTCCATTCACACTACATTTCAGCAGTGCTGCCTTGTTATATTGTTACATTAATTCCTGCCATTGCAATCCGCTGCCATGCGACAATGACGAATTGTCGGACTTTGTTGCACACGCTGCAATCGATTACGCATGCGCAAGACTTATCTTTAGTCCTGCTTTTGAACAATGTGACTGTCTTGACAGTCAATACAGAGTGTAGGCGAGGTGTTATGCTGGGTTTGTTTCAATAGTGGTATGTACAGCTGTACAATAGATGTGTGGTATAGCGGTAGAGTCTGAAATAACGTGAGGGTCCCATTACCCATTTAATAAAGCATTGTCTTTCACAAAATAGTGATCACAGGAGGTTTCGAATTGTACACTCTTAAAACGAACGAGCGATTTTAACTCAGTCTGATTGATTTTCACTCCTCCAGTCTGGAAAATGCACTTCTCCTTTTGCAGTGGATCCTTTTTGTGTTAAACCTCCGACAGGATCACCTCAAACGAGTGATTTTAACTCAGTCTGAGATAATATTTACTCCTTTCCAGTGTCGAAAATGCACTTCTTCTCCAACTGGAGTGGAATTCACTCTTTTGTTTTAAGAGTGTAGTTGTCCACCACACACTTATACGCAACCTCAAATAACAACCACGCTAGATGGCGCTGATTTACTTCTGGGTTTCTACCATCCATCTTCACTGTACACACATTGTAGTTATACAAGTCGAAGCATCTTTATCTTCACCTTGAGGTACAATTTGGTGGACACAATTTCTTGTGTTATTTTAGGTAGCACTAGAGGATGAATATATATACTGTGTTCGACGCAGTGTTCATTTTAACAGATTTTGCAGCCGGACATCTGACGAAAAATACTCCCTGTTGAGAAAACTGGTGCCTTTTAAGGTGTATTTGGGGATAAGCCTGGTAATTGTACGTTGTCAAGTGACATTTGGCAATTAACAGCACTCGAGCGGGCAGTCATATGTAGCTGAAATTATCAAAATGGGTTGTTTCGGGGTGACGTACCTCCCAACATTCATTCCGGTTCTTCTTTTGATCTATTCTATGATACGTGTCTGTTCCCAAATGGCAACGGTTTACCTAAAGTTGCTCAAAAGAAAATTTGTTTTCATTCCTGCAATTCTATTGCCACTCAAGATCTGAAACATTTTTATAGTTTTACGACTTTTAGTTACTATTAAAATAAGACTACTACCGCTATTGAATAGTTTTACACCACTGTTGAACAAAGGCCTCAATATATTAATATGGGAAGATCGATTCACGTTTCGAACTAGATTTCTAGAACATTCTTTTAACCTTATCGCCCTGAAGTGATGATGTATGGGAAACAATTCCGGTCGCCAATTTATCTAAATTGAAGAATGATGGCGCGTGGATGTGGCGATCATTTTTCTTTGTTCTCGCCCGTTCCTTTTGGCGAGCTTTGTTTGCGAGCAGGTGTCTGGAATGAGCAATCGCTCATGTTTGCCCGCCGAAAGCAAGTTGTTACAAAGGGTTTCGCTCGTTGGCACGGTGATGATAGAAGTGTGATGGAGCTGTTGTCGAAGAAAGTTCGGTTCAGTGTCGTTAAATTGGTTGTGAAGGTGACTTAGAAATTGTTGAGAACGCACAAGGAAAATAAGTAATTTTTCGCGCCAAATGTAAAAGTTTTCTGATATTATAAAGAATTTCAATTGCGAGAATATCATTACATTTTCGTGAGGTGTTTTGGAATTACTCAACTAGATCTCACTATAAGCAATGCAATGTTATTGATTTAAGTTGTTTTACAGGAAATGTATAATATTTAAGTCGATTTTTGCTCCAGCTTGCCGATCACAAAGGTTTTCTGTGATATAAAGGGTTAACTTTTTCAATTAACCCAATAACATGAAAAAATGTAGATTAAATACTAATTATCCTTTAAAAAAAACAAGTTGTATTTTTATAATGCACTTGCAACATACTATTAGTATTTTTTTTTAGATTGAGTATTGTTATTTTAAAATTAGCTTGATTAGAAATGAATTTGCACTTTTTCAGAATTACAGCACACAACTTAAAATAGTTTGTTTCCTATATAGCAGTTATTGAACAGTACATGGCACTTCCTATGTACCTTGTTATTACATTGGAATTTTTTATTTTTCTCTACTAAGGCACATAAATACCAAAATAGACAATTTTCCACTTGCAACAAATTCCAAACTAAAAAACTCTTGGGTATTCATATTTTCCAAAATACACAACTCCTGCCGATTCTGCAGTA